>OZ038388.1:22430857-22877994 GCA_964036045.1 Eutreptiella sp. 'Long Island Sound 2002'
CTCTGCCGCCCCCCACCTTGCATGGCCTGCCTGCAACACCCTGTTTGCTGCATATTTTAGCAGCGCAAACTTTTTCGTGTTGCATCGATGTCCGAGCAGTCTCAAGACCCCCAGCGTGACGTCCATGAGTTGCTGTAGCCCTTGCATGGTGCTGTGCATGAGCACCGTGTCATCCATGAGCCCCATCGACGGCATTTGGTATGCACCCGTTGCCCCCTGCATTGGCACTCCCAAACTTTTTCTGCGTAGCTCACTGTGCACTCCCTGTACATACAATATATAGAACAACGGATCCAATCCCCCCCCTTGAACCACTCCCTCCACCTGTCTGTACCAATGGGACAGCCCGTAGGCCGTGACGACATGCACTCTCATGACATCATATGCTTTTACGAACTCTTCCACGACCTGCAGCACTTCTGCACCCAGGGGTTTGGTCATTTTTATTAGCGCCTGCCGTATAACATCATCATACGCTTGCGCTATGTCTAGAAGTACGACAGCACATCCCCCATATCTTCTTATGCACTGCAACACCATGGTGTACACCAAGCGACGCATGTGTGTGGAGGACGCTCCTTTATATCCTGTGTGTTGCGCATATTGCCACACCTGGGGGGGCAGCAACTTCTGTAGTTTGTTGTTAAGGATCTTGGTTAACATCCTGATGTGTGCACTCATGACCTTGATAGGCCTGGTGTGTTGGTTGATGTTGTCCCCCTTCGCTTTATTGAGCAAGAGATGCAATACCCTGAGTGCTGCTGGCGGCAACTCATGTACTGGTACGTTAAAAACTTGCTGAAGACGAGTCAGCGAGGCCAAGCCCATCCACTTGGCGGCTTTGGCCATAGTGCAGTCAATGGACTGTGTGGCATTATTTAACTTTTGCTTGACATCCATAATGTCAGTGACTGTGATATGTCTCAGATTACCTTTCCCTGGAGTCTGCTGTGAACTGTTGCTGGCACCTTCCCAGCACTCTGCTGCCCATGTTGCTGTTACGCCGTGCTGTCTCTGTGTGTGTTTGGATGCACACTCTCTAGGAGCTACGGTGAGCACGATGTCCCCCACGACCACGCGTTGGGCCTGTGCATCATATACCTTATACAAGGACCTGAACAGACACACAGACACACACACACACACACACACACACACACACAGACACACACACACACACACACACACACACACACACACACACAGACACACACACACACACACACACACACACACACACACACACACACACACACACACACACACACACACACACACACAGACAGACACACACACACACACACACACACACACACACACACACACACACACACACACACACACACACACACACACACACACACACACACACACACACAAACACACACACACACACACACACACACACACACACACACACACACACACACACACACACATGATTCATGATTCATGATTGCGGACGTACCAGGCCTTAGCTTGAGCCGACCACAAGACGTCCCGGTAGGTCATTTTGTCCAAGAGGCAGGCCATTACCAGACCTACCCCCGGTTGCCCCACCACCTGCCCCAGGGATCCCCCCCTCACGCCCAGCTGGCAGTAGAGCCGGCCAGGGCCCCCGTGCAGGCCTCCGCCACGGGCTCCACCTCTTAATTAATGCACAACACGACATGCAGCAACATGCAACACATGCAGACACACACATACACCACAAGACGCCCCTTCCTCCACTGTATTCTCATATCGCTCTATGGGCGCAATGCCCTGCCTCTTCGGGCACAATGCCCTGCCCCTCAGGCGCAATGCCCTGCTTCTCGGGCGCAATACCCTGCACCTCGGGCGCAATGCCCATCTTCTCGGGCGCAATGCCCTGATCTGGGGCGCAATGCCCTTCTCGACGGGCGCTACGCCCATCTCCACAGGCACAATGTCCTGCTCTACGGGCACAATGCCCTGCCCCTCAGGCACAATGTCCTGCTTCTCGGGCGCAATGCCGTGCACCTCGGGCGCAATGCCCATCTCCTCGGGCGCAATGCCCTGATCTGGGGCGCAATGCCCTGCTCCTCGTACTGAGCGCACACGGAGCGACTCAGCACAGCCCCAAACGCCTGCCTTCCCCACGCTCATAGAGCATCATGCTCAGGTCGTGTCTCTGCTGGCCAGGGCAATGGCCAGGGCATATCGCCTCCGCATCTGCTAGCCATGGCAGTGGCTAGGGCTTATCGCCTCCGCAACTGCTAGCCAGGGCAATGGCCAGGGCATAACGCCTCCGTTGCTGCTAGCCAGGGCAATGGCTAGGGCATATCGCCTCCGTTGTTGCTAGCCAGGGCAATGGCTAGGGCATAACGCCTCCGTTGCTGCTAGCCAGGGCAATGGCTAGGGCTTAACGCCTCTGGCTAGTCCTGCTGACCGTCCGGCCAGGGCTTAACGCCTCCTTTTCCGTCCGTTGTCCCGTCGTTTGTCAGTTCAGTTCGTTGCGGCAACAGCAGCACCCCAGCTCAACCACTCCGCATCCCCGCGTCCCCTACGCCCCAGTAACTTGTCACTGCAAGCCCGCCTACATCCTGGACTTCCCGGACCGCCCTCCTGCCTCCGAGTACAGCACACCTGTTCGTTCGGTGACAGTCTGCTGCTCCGCCGCTGGCGCAGCTCTGGAAATTCAAATTGAAAATTAAAATTTTGCCCTGCAAGGCAAAGACCACCATTGCGCAACGCGCCCCACGGCCCAGGCAAGAAGCCTCGAATTCTGCCCAGATCCCGGCCGATCCCAGGAGCCTACATGGCAGACAAAAGCACAGCACCGGACACCAGCGTGCACAGACACCGCTCGCACACACCCCGCTTCTGCTGCCCTGCCCAGGGGGGGGGGGGGGGCACCTGCCCGTGTCCCACCCACTTCCGAGAACGAACCATGAACTAAACTATAAAAAATGGACCACCACTGCAGCTCACCAGCAGATTCGGGCGCCACAGGCGCCAGACACACACCCCCACAACCGGCAGCCCACCAACATGGCACTACCAGGGGCTGCCCCACCACCTCCCGGAGCTACTCGGGTGTGGGCTGACGGTAAACCACTGCGTAACAACGCCCCCCAGTTCAACCACCCATAACAAGGGCTGGACAGCTGGGGACGCCCGCAGTGGTACCAGTTACACACACACACACACACACACACACACACACACACACACACACACACACACACACACACACACACACACACACACACACACACACACACACACACACACACACACACACACACACACACACACACACACACACACACACACACACACACACACACACACACACACACACACACACACACACACACACACACACACACACACACACACACACACACACACACACACACACACACACACACACACACACACACACACACACACACACACACACACACACACACACACACACACACACACACACACACACACACACACACACACACACACACACACACACACACACACACACACACACACACACACACACACACACACACACACACACACACACACACACACACACACACACACACACACACACACACACCACACACACACACACACACACACACACACACACATAGACACACACACACACACACACACACACACACACACACACACACACACACACACACACACACACACACCACACACACACACACACACACACACACACACACACACACACACACACACACACACACACACACACACACACACACACACACACACACACACACACACACACACACACACACACACACACACACCACACACACACACACACACACACACACACACACACACACACACACACACACACACACACACACACACACACACACACACACACACACACACACACACACACACACACACACACACACACACACACACACACACACACACACACACACACACACACACACACACACACACACACACACACACACACACACACACACACACACACACACACACACACACACACACACACACACACACACACACACACACACACACACACACACACACACACACACACACACACACACACACACACCACACACCACACACACACACACACACACACACACACACACACACACACACACACACACACACACACACACACACACACACACACACACACACACACACACCCCACACACACACACACACACACACACACACACACACACACACACACACACACACACACACACACACACACACACACCACACTCACACACACACACACACACACACACACACACACACACACACACACACACACACTCACACACACACACACACACACACACACACACACACACACACCACACACACACACACACACACACACACACACACACACACACACACACACACACACACACACACACACACACACACACACACACACACACACACACACACACACACACACAACACACACACACACACACACACACACACACACACCCACCCACTCTCACTCACACACACACACCCACACCCCCCCCCCCCACACCCACACTCACCACACACACACACACCCACACACACACACACACACACACACACACAACACACACACACACACACACACACAACACACACAACACACACACACACACACACACACACACACACACACACACACACACACACACACACACACACACACACACACCACACACACACCACACACCACACACACACACACACACACCCACACACCACACACACACACACACACACACACACACACACACCACACACACACACACACACACACACACACACACACACACACACACACACACACACACACACACACACACACACACACACACACACACACACACACACACACACACACACACCACACACACCACACACACACACACACACACACACACACACACACACACACACACACACACACACACCACACACACACACACACACACACACACACACCACACACACACACACACACACACACACACACACACACACACACACACACACACACACACACACACACACACACACACACACACACACACACACACACACACACACACACACACACACACACACACACACACACACACACACACACACACACACACACACCACACACACACACACACAACACACACACACACACACACACACACACACACACACACACACACACACACACACACACACACACACACACACACACACACACACACACACACACACACACACACACACACACACACACACACACACACACACACACACACAACACACACACACACACACACACACACACACACACACACACACACACACACACACACACACACACACACACACACACACACACACACACACACACACACACACACACACACACCACACACACACACACACACACACACACACACACACACACACACACACACACCACACACACACACAACACACACACACACACACACACACACACACACACACACACACCACACACACACACACACACACACACACACACACACACACACACACACACACACACACACACACACACACACACACACACACACACACACACACACACACACACACACACACACACACACACACACACACACACACACACACACCACACACACACACACACACACACACACACAGACACACACACACACACACAGACACACACAGACACACACACACACACACACACACACACACACACACACACAGACACACACACACACACACACAGACACACACACACACACACACACACACACACACAGACACACACAGACACACACAGACACACACACACACACACACACACACACACACACACACACACACACACACACACACACACAGACACAGACACACACACACACACACACACACACACACACACACACACACACACACACACACACACACACACACACACACACACACACACACACACACAACACACACACACACACACACACACACACAACACACACACACACACACACACACACACACACACACACACACACACACACACACACACACACACACACACACACACACACACACACACACACACACACACACACACACACACACACACACACACACACACACACACACACACACACACACACACACACACACACACACACACACACACACACACACACACACACACACACACACACACACACACACAACACACACACACACACACACACACACACACACACACACACACACACACACACACACACACACACACACACACACACACACACACACACACACACACACACACACACACACACACACACACACACACACACACACACACACACACACACACACACACACACACACACACACACACAGACACAGACACAGACACAGACACAGACACAGACACACACACACACACACACACACACACACACACACACACACTCACACACACACACACACACACACACACACACACACACACACACACACACACACACACACACACACACACACACACACACACACACACACACACACACACACACACACACACACACACACACACACACACACACACACACACACACACACACACACACACACACACACACACACACACACACACACACACACACACACACACACACACACACACACACACACACACACACACACACACACACACACACACACAACACACACACACACACACACACAACACACACACACACACACACACACACACACACACACACACACACACACACACACACACACACACACACACACACACACACACACACACACACACACACACACACACACACACACACACACACACACACACACACACACACACACACACACACACACACACACACACACACACACACACACACACACACACCACACACACACACACACACACACACACACACACACACACACACACACACACACACACACACACACACACACACACACACACACACACACACACACACACACACACACACACACACACACACACACACACACACACACACACACACACACACACACACACACACACACACACACACACACACACACACACACACACACACACACACACACACACACACACACACACACACACACACACACACACACACACACACACACACACACACACACACACACACACACACACACACACACACACACACACACACACACACACACACACACACACCACACACACACACACACACACACACACACACACACACACACACACACACACACACACACACACACACACACACACACACACACACACACACACACACACACACACACACACACACACACACACACACACACACACACACACACACACACACACACACACACACACACACACACACACACACACACACACACACACACACACACACACACACACACACACACACACACACACACACACACACACACACACACACACACACACACACACACACACACACACACACACACACACACACTAACGAAGCGAGCGAACAAGCACGGTACAAAAGCACAGCGCTGGTCGGTGAACGAATCTCGTCAGGCCATGAGTGTCAGGTAGAAGAAGTTGTAGACATGGAACATGTGTGGCTGGGCGCCTTTCTGAAGTACAGCAGCCGCACAGCGAAGGCACAGACAGATGGAATTGGCATTCTCAGTCGACGGGGCGGTCCACTGCGCTGCGACCGCGAGTGTCCACCCCTGCAGGCAAAACACCATTACAGAAGCAACCAAAAAGCTCATCCCTCCTCTGTCTGAAGTCTACGCCCAGCTAACTGTACAGTAAAGGGATTCGTGAAATCAGGACAACCGGTCTCATACCACCCGTTACCGGGGGGACACACACACACACACACCGCCTCTGTGGGCAAGAGGTCCCCAAGAGGTCCCCAGTGACCCGCCGTAAAGTGGCAAGGGGCCCCCGGATTCCCGGATGCTATCGTCTGGCTGTAATCCGGAACACCGGTCACATACCACCCGTTACCGGGGGGACACACACACACACACCCTGCCTCAGGGCAGCATTGTGCTTTCAAGTTCTGCAGTGCTTCCCAGTCGTGGTTCCACACCGTGTCGTATGCTCTCAGTGCAGCATGGCCCCGTGGTGCCCACGACGTGTAGCGGTCCCCTTCCCAGGAAGCATTCTTTACAAGCCACGCCTGCAAAGCCTCAACCACAGCACACTTTCGCGCCGGCAGCAAATAAGACAACCCGTGCACCGCCTTCACCGTCCCAAGGACATTGTGGGGTGAGTCAGCATACGCGCGGTGTACGGCCCTGTGCATGTGACGCATCGTGTCCCCACGTGCGTACCCGGCATACAGGGCGGTCTGGACCCACGCCAGGGAACTGAGAATTTGCCCCGCCCACGACCCTATCCATTTGCGTCCGTTAACCAGGGCTCCCGTGAAAATGCCAGCCAAATAGCCCTTGTAGCTGTGTCCTGGGGTCATGAGGGAGGGTCCCAGGCGCAGTGACCAGTCGTCTTTCAATGCTGCAGGTTGCACATGACAGATACCCCCGCCCTCCCCTCCCATCGCAATACAGAATCCCATACAGCGCACCACTCTCTGCAAACAGGAACCCGAGCAGTCTCCCTGCTGGTCGGCACAGGCACACTCCACTGGCAATCCCCAGGCTTCCTCAAGGACCCCTCGCACCAGGCTTACTACCGCTATGCAGTCATCAGGCCTCGCGTCGGTCGCTAACAAAACATTGTCGCGGAACTGGCACAGCGCGATTGTCCAAGTGCCCACCCAGAAAACGTATCCCTCAGCTGAAATGTTTAAGGCCCCAAGGCGCCGAAAAATGCTCCTCCCCGTGTAGCCAGACCAAACACAGTGCAAGTCTGCACTTTGGGCAGAAAAGCTGCCACCTATCGGAATACACTGATCTCGGCCCCACACCTTTCCCACAGACCAGCATTTGTTATTCACCTGAACACACACACACACACACACACACACACACACACACACACACACACACACACACACACACACACAAGCGGCAGAGAGTTGCACCGAGGGCGAGGCGTGCACATGGCGAGTCTCAATAGTGACCCCTGGTTTCTGTCTTTGCGTCTGACGCCCTCCGGGGGTGCCCACACTCAAAGGGGGAGGGGGCTTCGTGTTGTGGCGTGTGAAGAAGAGCAGCTCGTACGCTCGTGACTGCATGACTTTACGGTATCGGGACCACACGGCCGTGTTTCACGCCCTCAAAAGAGAACGTGTGCGCACCTCGAGAACGCATCAGACACCAGCGACAACCGTCGGCTGTTCTCCTGCCGGCGCCACCGTCCTCCGTCCGGCGGTACAGCGACCACCTCCAGCCCTCGCTCTGCTCCTGCGCTCACACCCCGTGCCCCACGGACTGTGTGGCATTTGGCGTTGCACGCCCCGCGCACAGTGCAACGCACCATGAAGGCAGTCCATCCAGAGGTACAGGGGTGCGTGTGGGATGCGGTTGGGTGCGTGTCGGGCATGAATGACACACAACAACTGTGCAGGCCAAGGGACATCAGTCCACCGCACCGTCGCGCGTCACTACGTCGCATCCCAATGACGGATGGTATGCGCAGAGATTGCGCAGCTCACTCCCAATCCCAGCCCCCAGCCCCCCCAGCCCCCCAGCCCCGGTCACGGCCATCCTTGCACCATTTGGGTATGCCGCGGCGGGCAAACCGGTTTTACACATAATTTCAAATCCGCTTCTTCCCACGATGTTGACCCAAGCCGGTTCCACTCAGATTTGTTCCCGGCGGAAACAAAACATTTTTGCGGGTCGCGACGCGTGCGCGCGTCGCCAAAATCAGTTCCGGCCATTGGGCCAGCCAAGGGCCCGTTCCCAAACTGAGCACCAGCGCCAGCGCTAGCCCGGCCTCGGCCGCTGCAGCCCCAGCCCTGGGGCCCATGCACTGATAGCGGCTGCAGGTGGACAAGGAATCACGACCAGCGGTCAGCGAGGGCATGAGCGGGAGAAACGGCCGCACTGTGATCGGGACATGACAAGGACAGAACATGGGGCATGCTGCAGCGTGCACCGTAGGGCCCCGCAGCGTTCCTTGCCAGGAGAGCCGCCCCCCCCCCCCCCCCACGTGGGGGTGCTGGGCGGTGCGGGACTTGTTTCCGGTGGCACCAGCACGACAAATGCCAACACTGCCTGGACCCGTGCTCTCAAGAGACCACCACTTGCAGCACATGAAAGGCATGGCACTCACCATCACAGGAGCACTGGGAACGGCGTGTACGCAGGGGGGCTGTGCATACGGAACACAAAACAGTCGGGACCGAAAATTGGCGCCGCAGGCACCGAATGAAATTGTGGCCCAATCACTGAAGGACTGAAGGGGGGGGGGGGGGGGGCTGCTCAGTTGTTGCAAGTGACCGTGGGGCTGCGTGCACAGGACAAAGGTGGCAGAGCCGGGGATAAGGAGCATACGGAGTCAGGCAAATGAGGCTGATCCTCCTTCAAATCCATTGCCAATACAGCGAATAACTTTGCCTCGTTGACCAGCCAATCCAGGTCCCGCGGGGGTATCTGCACACAAATCGAGGTCACGTGGGGGTGTGTTTGCGCCCCCAGTGGGGCAGGCCTGGGGGCAGGCGCGGGGCAGGGCAGTGCCGGTCGAATGGAGCGCTGCGATGGCTTGTGCTTCGTTCTGTGGGATCGCCCCGACCGCGCGGCACTACAATATGCACCGCAGTGACGCGTATGTGTGGGGCAGGGGAAAGGGGGGCGCCCCATAAAGGCCCATCGTTTGTTGTGTAGTGCCATGTGCCACGGGGAAACAGGCACACATGCGGCTGTGGTTTGCAATCTGCCCCCACGTCTTCTTCCCGAGGGGATGGCAGGGGGGAGGGAAGTGTCGTTCCGTGCCCCTGAAGGAGGGGGGAGCGGCAGCGGGGGGGAGGGGGGGTGATGTCATGCGTTTGTGAAAATGCAATCTGAGGACCAGCGATGGCTCAAAAACGGGGTCACAAAGCGACCGGAGGAAAAATTGTTTGACAAAACATTGCTCCCCCTCTGCACCTTCCACGGAGCAGCGCATCGTGGGGATCATTATTTTGAGGGGCATATGCTGGGGTGCCTTCCCCCCGCCGTCTTGGTCCCCGCAGCCCTGAAAGGGGGGGGCTGGAGGAAGAAGGGCTCAAAATGCCCCCCCCCCCCCCGTCTCACTTCCGTGAGAGGGGGGGGAGGGGGGGAGGCCTGTTCCGCTCCCACCCGCTGACGCTAACTTTTAAAACACCCGTTTTGAGGGGGGGGGGGGGATGGCGTTATAGCCACGGTCCAGCCCCCCCCAAAAGGCTCTCACTCTCCCCCAAATCGTATGATGGCGTACACTGTTCGACCCATCGCCTGAACCGCAAAACCATTGTTGTGTTTGCGCGGGTTGCCTCATGGGGTCGTGATGACGCGGTGCGCCACTACACTACACGTGTGCAGTCCCCCTGCCAAAGGCCCCGTGCACACAGTCCTTGTGCCTGACGCACGCAGTCGGGGCGGCCCTGCCCCTGACCCCTGACCCCTGACCACTGCGTCTGCACTCGTGCGCAGTGGAGGGACGGGCCTCCGTTTCTGCAGTTGTGGGCCCTCCCTCGCCATCGCTGTTCCCCCGCGCCGAGCGGGGGGCGACCTCACGTCAGTCGTTGCTGCCGCGCATATGAGCGCACGCCGACACAAAGAGAGCCCCCCCCCCCCCCCCCCCACACCAAAACGGACACAACCGGGCGCACCCGGAAAACAAAACGCCCACGGACAGGCCCCTCGTTGACACGGATGCCAGCGTCAGGTATGCCCCCCCCCCGCCCCTCTTCGGACCAACCCCCGCTGCCCGCCGCCGCCACCAGCACAGCCCCTCTACACCTTTTTCATTGGGGGATCTGAGCAGTGGACGATGGCATTCGAATGGGACACACCATTTCGCTCAAGTACGTCCGCATGTGCGCGAAAAAGACTTCAACCGTTTGATTTGGCCGAGCGTCAGGCTCCGATCCGTATAACTTGACGGGGGGGTGCTCCGGGATTCTGTTGATGCCGGTGTCCATTCTGCAGACAGGCCAGTACAGAGTGTGTGTGGCAGCCATTTTCTGATGCTGGTAACTGCAGCTTCGCGCACGCATGACTGCATAGGACGCGCACGCACACACGCACACACCACGCAGACAGACGTACGTGCACCTCCCCGTGGTCCCATCCCCCTATGAGGCATTTTGGTTTTCTCACTTTGGGACATGCCATTAGACTCTGATGGCACGATCTGCCCCCCTCCCCCAAATGCACACACACGTGCACCCCATCCATGTGCCTCTTGTATAACGCACTAAGTGTGTGTGTGTGATAACATGCAAAAAAAAGTTCTGCAACAGAGGGCAATGTCAACCCCCTCCCCCACCTTCAGCCCTCCTGGGGGTTATAGTATTCTTGATGAATGCCCGAGCCACAGGGGGGGGTTATAGGTGGTGGGGGGGGGGGGGGTATAGGTCAGCTTTTGTGCAATTTTGCTTTAGGCGCTTCGCGCCATCTGTTGTTTGTTCTGTGTTTTCAGTTTCTACTTATTTTCCCCTCATGGATATTGACTTAGATATGCCCCACACCGTGCCTGATGACAGTGATGACGATGAGGGTGATGACCCTTTTGATGAGCTTCACGATCTTGGCGATGGGGATGAGGAGGAGGTTGAGGATGAGGACATCGCCACCCTCGAGCAGGCCATCGCTGCTGTTGCGGCTCTGCAGTCCAACTCTGCAGAGCCGGCACCAGATATGGCTGTGCCTCCTACTGATGTGGCTGTGCCTGCTGTTGATGTGGCTGTGCTTCCAAACTATAAATATCATGTCTCCTCAGCTTTGATTTGGTTCAGGGCTAAGCGTGTCCCTGAGGCAGACAATGCTGCTGACCAGCCTCCGGCAAAAGGGAAAAGGGCACAGCCCTCTTTGATGCAGATGTGGAAGAAGTAACTGGCAGCAACGTATCCTGAAATTGTGGCCCCCACGCTTTGCTGCTCCGTCTCTTTGCATAGCTCTGTCTTTGAAGTTGGGTGAGAAGGGGGGGCTATAGATCCCGGGAAGACTGAAAACAACGGAGGGGGGGGACATAGGTGGGGGGGGGGGGGGGGTTACTACGCCCCAACTACAAGTCTGTGTTCAGCAGGTGTAGTGTGAGACACAAATTGTGTGTATGTGTCTGCGCGCGCGCCTGCATGACGCCCTATATCATTGAGACAACATCATAGTGTGCACACCACCTCTCTGCAGCTCTGTTCGCACTACAGCAATGTTTGGGATGCCGAGTGTGTGCACGCGAATGTGTGTGCGCGGAGGTGACTCTGCGGGTGGGTGGGTTTGGGTGGGTGGTCAGGGGCGAGGGATGGCGTCACGACGGCTGGTGAACAATATGTGCTGCGGCACGCACTGATGCACACACAAAAAGCTTGTCATCAAACTGCCAGACAAAATCGGGACCACTCCGCTGAGAAATTGAAGGACTGGACTCGGTGCGCTGTACTGGAGCCCCCAATGCGTGCAACCGCACGCGCCCGCACACCCACACACATTTGCACAAGACACATCTCAAACAAAGAGTCCAAAAAAACACCGCAGCAAATCGTATGTGGGGCTAGAAAATGTGTCGGTGCCAGCATTCTGTGATTGAAAGCATACTTCCCATGGGGCCATACTTGTGTATATCTCTTCTGATTACTGCCCCGAGGGATTTTTGAGTACCCACCTCGATACACTGTACGCCAATCAACAAACAAACAAACAACCATTCAATTACTCAATCAGTCATCAATGGCATGTTGTTCAAAAATTCAAAGCGCAAACAACTACACACGACGATCGCTTCATCAATGGGATGTGAACCCTAACCTGGAGCCTCGGGCCGACTGCCCCTGAGCTACCCAGCAGGGGCTGATTCACTCGGAGGCCTGCACACACGCCAACCTCGTCTCCTCTTCATAACGAGATGCATCAACGCCTTCAGCCTCTTGGGCGGGCCTACTCCGCGTGCCCGCCGAGCGGTCGATCTTCCGTTTGCTCCTGAACGTCTGCTTCTCTCTCTGCTTTGCCCTGATCTGATCCTGCAATTGGCGGTAGGTATCCTGCCGTTTGTCTTTGCTGCGTCGGAGCTGCCCGTCGGACACCAACACACTGGAAAGGGCCTTGACTAGTTCCTGCAGTGGAAATACATGGGCACAGGATCAAGTGGGTGGTCACTGGCACCGTCTGCTCATGGCAGTGTCTCAAAACAACGACAACAACAAAACGCTGGACTATGGCACGCCTCATTCCCAGCGGAATGCCGTGTTTCACGGAACTGCACGTGCCCTCCCCACGTGCGACAGACACAACCGACGACCAAGAGGATCCAGAACAGGGCACGCAAAACAGAGGCCACTGGACACCAGTTGTACTGCGCGGTGGTCTCCTGACCAGTCTGTACGGAACAGGACGCCATGTCTATGCCTGTGCCGATGCCTCTCAACGCCCCCTCCCCCTCACGCCATGTCTATGTCTATGCCTATGAAGCCCCCCCGTGTCAGAGACCCCCCTCTGCCATACCGGGGCACTGGGATGACCTTCTGCGACCCCGTGTCGCTTGCTAAAACCTTCGACATTGGCCACACATGTTGTCCATTGCCGCGAACACAGCCCCTCTACGCAGGGCCTTTGGAAAGGTGGGACGAGCCGCTCAGGGCCCTTTGGGCCCGACCCTGAGTTCCCAGGCCCGGCGAAGCAGAAGGTACGGCATGGTCAAAGCAGAGAGCGCACGGCGGATTTATTTCACTGTTGATGATTGCCGCATGACTGCCCCTGTGGCATCCATTCCCCTGCCGGTGCCGGCGAGGCTTCACATGCAGCCGGTCCCCGGGGTGGGGGGGGGGGGGGGGGAGGCAGGTCCCGGCAAAGTGGCGTTTTTAGCCGCCCCACCCCCGCCCCTCCTGCTGAAGGGCGTAATTGCGAACGTTAGGTCCGCCAGTGCTTTCATTGATACAACGAAGAGGGAGGAAGAGATGAGGGAGGAGTCATGGATGACGGGGAAGCAGAAAGCTCCATTCAGAGAAATGACCACTGCAGCCGTACTCATCAAATTCGGGCGGTATCCGACAGCATTTACTCGGCTGTTGTGAATGCTCCAAAGAGCACACAGAAAAGAAAGGAAAAACGGGGTAATAAAATAAAAGAGCGCCCTGCCCTTCATGGCTGTGGTCTTTGACGCCACGCTTCACAGGGGGAACGGGCTAGGACCGGGTGTGCATGGGCCTTGATGTTGCGCGCCAGGCTGGCCTCGTGGCCTCCCTTTGACTTCTGCGTGTCGACGCCGGAGTGTGCGTTGTTGCTCAGCAGGTACTTGACGATGTGTGGGTGGTTGTGATGGAGGGCACACTGCAGCGGCGTCACCCCGAAGAAGCCGCCCTGCTGCCGACTGACGCGCGAGTTGATGTACTGCCCCTGAGCAGCGACACAGGGCGCACCGGGAGACGTGGGCACACTGCGGGCCAAGGCACAGCGGCAGGCACAGGGGTCGGCGCATGCAGAGGCAGAGGGGGCAGGCACGGGAAAAGGCACCGGGCTGGGGTCGGGGCAGACGTAGAGGCATGCGCACAGCGCTACGGAGATGCGCAGGGGCATTGGCCCTCAATCAGAGACGTGGTTATAGCCGTGCGTGTACGGTTGCGCACAGCTACTTTCTTTGGCTACGCACGGTTGCGCACGGCTGGATGTGAAGGCGAGGCACGGTTGCGCACAGCTGACCACCAATGTATACCAGAGCTCTTTTAGGAAAGGTGGCGCTGGTGGAATTTATGTTTAAGGGCACAATGTGTTGCAAAAGACCGCCTGGTCAATTCCGGGCCAACCAAAAAAAAGGTTGGCACCCCACCAGGGCAAGCACCAGTAACTTCAATTCCTTCAGTGTCTCCACCATCAAGCGCCGATGTCCTGGCAGAATATTCATTTGCAGAGGTGTTGCTACTGCTGCTAATGTCTCATACTGTAATTGCTATTGAAATATATCCACCTGGTGCCGCATGGTTGCCTCTCCGCAGTGGGGCCCTTGATGGAGCTTCGGTCTGCTTCTAGGTTCGTTTTGTGCAGCGGCTTTTGGCTGCCTCACCCCTGCCTTCTCGAGGGCCCACAAATGGGCGGAAATGCTACATAACCCCTGCATTCTCAGGGTCCCCAACAAAGGGGACAAAACCAAAGCACAAAAAAACCAGAAAAACCAAAAAACTTTCTTTTCAATATGTCCCTGATCCTGCCAAGGGTCCTACAAACTGACCCCACTGGGGATTGAACCCACAACCTTTGAGCTGCGGACGCACTACTTTAACCACTAGGGTATGTGCCATCTCTGACATACCTTCGTCTTGGGGTGGTATTGATATTTGGTCCAATTTGGTTTTCATCCGTTATTGGGTTCTCCCAAAAAATCTGAGTATTTTGAGTATAGACGCATGGGGTGAAAACCCATTTTTTCACCCTCGACTAGATCAAGCAAATTTTCCTTAGGGCGTCTTTAGCGCCCATGGTCCGGCACTTTCCAAGCCAATTTCCAGGGAGGGGGGTGGGGGGAGGGGGGGGGGGGAGTCGACGTCAAGGACCCGGGCCCGGCGCCCCCCCCCCCCCCATGCAATAAACACCATCATCGGACACAGCCGGCACTTAAGGGGCTTCTGGTCAATCAAAAAAAAATGGCCGCGCGGTTGCGCATGGCTAGATGCAGGGGTAGCACACGGTTGCGCACGGCTGAGTGTGAAAATGGCGCACGGTTGCGCACGGCGAGGCCCAACCCTTGCGCACGGCTATAACCACGTGTCTGCCCTCAATCCATTGCAACTCCGGGCACGGGGGCCCCCAAGGCGGCGTGCAGTCGAAGGGGGTGGGGTGGGGGAACGTAATTAAGGTGAGCCAAGCGAAGGTGCGGGTGTAACCTTTGGCAGACTTACCCTATTTGGCACAGCCACCTCCCAAGAGCTCCTGGATTGCAACCACCCAAAGGCACACAACCTCAAAGAGGAGTTGGAAGGGAAAATGATGCAAAGTGGTGTGTGAAAAATGCACTGCAAAAACACACTGTCCGAGCAAGCACCTACTGCATATCAGCTTTTCGGCCAATTGTCTGCAGTGCATGCAGCGTGGCATCAAAGGGAGTGTTGGGGGGTGACGAAGCTGCTCAGCGCCCTTGATGAGAGAAAAAAAAGACACCATGCAATACCGGTGTGGCCGCAAAGAGCTTGGCGCTGCTTACCGGCTGACCGGCTGAGAGAGACTCCTGGGGGTGGGGGGGTGCGCCATAAAGGATGAAGGAGTATACCGGTTGGTACTTCCGGGTGTACGCAAGTGTGCGCCTTTTGAGGAGGGAATCCTCCGCTCATGGGTAGGTGGGTGGGTTGTCCACCCATTGGGTTGGGGGGTGAAGAGGGCAGGTTCACAAAACTGCGAGAGGTGGGCAGCCAGCTCGGCTATTCCTAACAACCTGGGGAAATTACTTTTACTAGGTGAGAGTGGGACAGTTGTCCCGCTACTCACAAATGCTGCTTCTTCCCCTTGGCATCCCTCCCATGCCGGCGCCGGCATGCTCCACACAAAGTCTTTCCCAAGATGGTGAAGTTTGGAGGGCGCTTACCACCACAAATGATGTGGGAAGTGTAACACAGGGCCAGGGGTTCTGGAAGTGTTACCCATCGGTGGTGCGCAGCATGCTCAGCCATTTTGCCAGTTGTTTCAGGGATTCACCGGCCATGCAGCGTGCAGTGGGTGTTTCTCCCACCAAAGCCCTGCTGTGGGGCCTAGGCAGTGCGTTGCGGTGCTTAATTGTCCTGCCAAGGCCCTGCGCTGGGGCCTAGGTAGTGAGGGGTGGGATGGAGGGGGGGGGGGGGCTTGAAAACAGGCTTGAAAGGCCAGACCTGGTTTGTTTCCCATCTAAATTGGTTTGAAATGGTTTTGTGGAAAAGCAGGGTGGTGAACTAGATTCGCCTAATTTTTGTATACACTCACTTTTTTGAGCAATTTTAGACGTCCTGCGATGCTGCTGGTGGGCCCGGCCCTTGGTGCCAAATTAGAGCGGGGCGGGGCGGGGCGGGGCGGGGTGGGGTCTGGGAAACAGGCCCCAGAGTTGCTGACATCGGCCCAGCGACACGCCCGCCCGCCCGTGCGCGCACATACCATGTGCTCGACCAGCACCTCCAAGCGCTGCAGGTTCCCGACGCTGCTTTGGATGTGCAGTTGACAGGCCTCCGGGGGGCAGTCCTTGTCTTTGCCCGTCTCCATGGCAATCTTCTTGACTTTCTGAATGACCCCTCGGTCTGAGACGGAGGCGTGTGAAACTCGACCAGTGACACGGATGCCCCCGGCGTACCCCAGGAGGCACGCAGGGTTAGCCCTGGAGGACAGCAGAGGTACTCGCAGGCACCCACGGGGTACCTGGGGGTTGGTGGTGTGACGCACAAAGTCCTGCGGGAAAATTTGGCGCCAATTGATACAACCCACTGGAAAATGTTGGTGGTACGACACAAAGCATTGCTACAGAGACCCGGGGATGAACACGGCAAAAATCCAGTCCCCGAAGGATGACAACCTGCGGTAGGACACAACACAATGCACAGGACAAACTTAACAACCGGCACGCCATGCGGGCCCTACGTCAGGAGGGAAGCCGTAGGGGGGTGCGGGCTGGTGTTTGCAGTGGTCCAAACACCCAGAGCCCTCCCCCTTGCCCCCTCCCACCCCACTGTCGGGCCCCGTCGGTGGCTCAGCGAGGGTCTTGGTACGACCGCTAGGGGCCTGGGGGGTTCGGGATAGGGGGCCGGGTGCCCACCCCCCGGCTCGGGGCGCAAGTTTCTACCCGCCGTTTGTGGCCAGGGTACAGCATCACACATACCGGGCAGGGGCGGGGGTATGGACAGGGCCCGTTTGGGTTGAGCTGAAGTGCCGCTAACGATTCCCCCCCAAGACACGTTTGGCACATCCCGATATCCAGACGCCGCAAGTCCCTCACGGCTTGTCACCACCGACGGCTGTGGAACGGCCCGACAGAAACCCGACAGAAGCACACACACAAAGACACACACACACACACACACACACACACGTGAGGGAAACCGAGGACCACCGACCAATAAACCCAGTGTGGACGATACGCAGCACAGCGGGGCAGGTCAACAGGCACTAGTCTCCAAACACCTCATCAGGCCATGCAAAACAATGAAAATGTCATGAGGCTAGACGCCTTTCTGTGGCAAAGTAACAAGGGACAGCAGTGTTCGCCTATCATCTTAGGAGAGTCATTGCGGCACTGTAGGTCCATTGAACTGCCTAGCCAGGCAGAAGGGAATTGGAATAGAATAGAACAAGCAGCACAATTCTCATGCCTACGACAGTGATGTATCATGCTAGGGACTGCACTACACACCGCACCACATACCGGTACCTTTTTATGGAGTTGACAGTCGGTCACGGGCGGCCCCGGGTCCGTCTTCGTGCAAGGGTGGGGCGGTGCCTGAACACCGTGCAGGCGTATGGACGCCCTCCGTCCTATCGCCGCTCTCCTCAGACAGCTGCCGTGGGCTTCCTGAACCCGGCATGGAGCTGAGCTTGGAGACAGGTGTAGCCACCCGCTCACACACACACAGTCTGGACGTGGGTGGCACAGGCGTGGGGGTGTGTACACACGGCTTCACTTCGCCCCATCACCGCCCTCCAATCGTGACACCAGCATCCTGTGGTGCCATCCAGCGACATCTCCTTTGGCAGCGCCCAGCTGCTATACTGAGAACCCCTGAAATGGGCGTGCTAGGCGAGCCACGTGGCGGAGAGGTGCAGGTGGCAGCAGTGGGGCAGGGGCAAACGGGGGAGGAGGATGCACAAGTAAGACACGGATTTCTGATAGTCGTGGAGGCTGGTAGATAGGGCCCGTGTTATCGCTGCGTGGGCCGCCCAACCCACTTGTTTCCCTGATTACCTGGACAGGACGGCCAGTTGGGCCCACGCTACCATGTACAGGAGCTCACCTGCCCACGTGCGGCACCAGGGGCGCGCTCCCACCAGCACCCCGGTGAAGATCCCAGGTAGATAAGCGGGATGTGCCAGGGCCAGGGTAATGAGGGGGGGGGGGGGGCTGTTTAAACTCCAGAACTGGGACAAGGCGCTGGGGTGCAGATACACAAGTCCTGTTCCCCCCTCCCCACGGACGAGGTCGAAACCCAGGGCAGTACAAGCCGTGTCGTGACAAGAAAGCATGCAGGGGTCGCCGGGTTGCGACATGCAGTTGCAAAAAACGTGTAGGCCCCAGCACTGCCGCAAAATGACACAGACCTCCTGAACTATGGGGGTGCTGGGGTCGTCAGGGAAGTCTGTAGCAATCAGTATGTTGTCCCGAAACTGGCACAATGAGACCCGGCCATATGGGCCATCCCACCAGGCGAACCCTTCAAGGGAAACTCGGAGAAAACCCAGAGAGCGGAAGTGGTGGCGGTGCTGATAACACACCACACACACAAATCATTCTCCGGGTCCAACACAAATCAAACACAGGGCAAAGGGCGGGGCCGCAAACCCGTGAAGAACTGGTCTAGGTACAGTCGGTCATAAATGGTCACAAAATCCGCCGGGATCAGCCCCACGTCGTTCTTCATGTCCAAAGAGAATCCTGTCAAGAGGGCCCACGCGATGCAGGACGTCTCCCAACTCCAAACAAACTTCCAGCCGTCCGGTGGTCAGCCCCACGTGGACACACGAAGAGAGAGAACACAGTCGTCTCTTCAGGTCGGATCACTCGGAGGTAGATGACGCCCATTCTGAGCCAACGACAAACAACAGTACAAAACCCCCGTCCACTGGAGAACGCAGTCCCCCTGCGCCGCGCCACAGGGCGGCCTTTTGAGGCACAATACCCCCCCCCCCCCCACACTGTGCCCGACAGCTCGGCGGGCCTGGGGGTGGGCGGTGGTTCGTCGCAGGACTTTGAAGGCGCACTACGCTCGGCGCGACACCACCGGGCGTTGGACCTCCAGCGGGCGGTCAACAAACGGGAGTGCACAGGGACCGCCTGCAGGGGGCGATTCACCGCCAGTCGGGGGTTTGCCGTTGCCCACCGTCGGTTCGCGGTTGACCACCCGCGGCTGATGCTTGACTTGTCTTGTGAGATCCGTGTCACTACCGTGTCACTGAGGGCTCGGCGCCCACAGGCCCCGCCCACCACAGGCAAACTCACGGGCAGTACATGCAGCACCTCGATGAATGTGGCACACACCGCTCCACAGCGGTTTGTAATGGAGGGGCACACCCGGTACCACTCGGGGCAGAGGTGCTTTGACCAGCATTACTGCGGGGGAGGGGGGGGGGGGGCTAAAACATGCCCAGAAAAATATTTTCTGGGGGAAATTGTGCAAGTGTTCTTCAAGGAGATGGAAACTACACAATACCGACATGGTTCTGTGAAGGGATAATTCAAGGCCAAGCTCAAATTCACAGCCTTCATATGCGCAGTGACATATGTCTTCAAGGACAAGGACAAGGAGATGCCTCCTTCAGACTAAAACAAAAGATAAAAAAAAAACAGGCGAGGGGACATGCATGGTGCACTGGCACACAGAGACCCAGAAATTCCTCAAATCAAAAGGGGGGGGGGGGGCTGAAGTACACAATAAATCTTCACGCATATTTCTTCCCCTTGGAAATTTCTCCCACAAGATTTGCCCCCTGCAGTACGGTCAGCAGTATGACGGCTTTCATCCGCCAGCAGACCAATGCCCTCCACCCGCCTCCCTTCACATCAGCACAGCCCGTGACAACCAACTCGCCGGGCCTTGGGGAAAGAACACAACCTTTATCCATGAGGAACTTGACGATCTCCGGCTGCTCTGCTCTGAAGGCCCAATGCAAATACGTATTGCCCTCCTTGTCAACTGTGGACAGAGAACGCATCGCCCGCCCTCTGGGGAAGCTGCACGCGTGCTGGCCCGCAGGAGCCGGCGAGGGGGGCCCGGGGCGGTGGCAAAATGGCGTTGGGTTTTGGCTTTGCTGACAGGGGCCCCCTTTTGTTCTCGGCAGACAACAGGACACCACCGCCGTCTTTCACAATGCCGCTGCAGACAAAACTGCCGCCAGTCAGCGCCGGAATGCACCGGTTGGCCTCAAAGGACATCGTCCGCCACTGCACCCTCGTCGGCGTCAGGCTGTCCTAGAGGGGGGCCCAGGGGTGGGGGTGGGTGACCAGAGAGGCCGAGAGAAAAACACATGCACTGCGCGCACTGCGCGTGTTTTTGCCAGCCCTTCTTTGGATTGTAGGGTGGGATGGTGGTGGTGGCGGTGGTGGCGGGGGGTGGCATGACGCCGGGCCAGCACGCGTACCTGGGAACCCCCTCCGCGCGTGCGTGTGCGCACGTGAACACTACCCCCTGCAGTCCAAAATGAGACCCCTGAGGTGCTCTCATTCAGGACGCCTCAGCTGCTGTACAGCACTTTTCTTGTCCAAAGACGTTTCAGGGCCCTAAGTCAATGAGCGCACGAAGTGTCATGCACAAGGGCGAGCGGGAGGGGGAAGGGGGCACACAATCCATAAAGGCACAAAGGGAAGCCAGTCTAGACACTGGAGTCCGGCCGGCAGATGGGCCTTTGGTAACACATTGCAATTGTGTCTGGGTCTGCTGTCTCTTGTGGGCTCTCTCATGGGGCTGATATGCTGCTTGTTGCCCCCGTTTGTAGAGGGATGGGTGATGCCTGCAGTGACCTCTTTTGGCTGAGTGCCTGTTTAATGGCGTCTGGCATCACCATTCACACGTACGCCTCAATATCAACAGAGCCCTCACCCCATCACCAGCAGTCCTGTGCGACGCCATACGTATAGACACGCAGCTTCGCCTGACACAGCTCCTTCCGGTATGGCCTCCTCCGTGTCTGCCCGTGTGCTCATGTAACCCGTTTTTCGAGCACGCTGCTGGTGCATGGCCAGCCATGCACCAGCCCTGCACCAGTTCCCGCTGCCCTCCAAAGGGGAGATAGAGGGGAGATCACAGAGGGGGCACACGTGTGCTTTGGCCCAATCGTCCTTCCTCTGAAAGCTCCTCAATCATAGTCTGCACCCAATACGCATCGCCATACATCATCGCGTAATGAATGCAGTCATATCCGTCCTTATTCGCCACCAGCACGTCGGCCTTCGCCTGATATGCATAGCTCTCGCGATTGTACAGCAATTGCTCTGCAGGACGGATACAGGACCGCAGTCCCCAGAGTCACTTCAGAACATTGCGGCTGCACTACCCTTCTGCCCCACCGCCCTCTGCTGCCCCACTGCACCCCACAACGTCACTGGCACGGCATGCGCCAACCACTGCAGCCGCAATTCTTAGCAACGAGTGCCACCATCCCGTTCCCGCGGAGGCATCAGTCATCACCCAAAAAAACTTCGGTCATCACCAGCTTTTGGTGAAATGCCCTGATCAGAAGACCGAGGGCGCAAGACCCCCAGGCACGAAACAGCAGAGCAGACGGGAAACAGCATCTCGATGAACGGCCTCCAACGCCGAGCAAAGAACAGCACACATGACGTTGCTGGGGCTGGGTGTTGCTCAGGGCGTCCTGCAGATCCAGTCTCCACTGGTCCGCTAACGCGACCTCCGGTGGGCCCTCCTGCCACAATCGCTGGGCAGCATCTTCCACCGCAGCACGAACGACTCACAGGGCGCCACAGAGCACCGGCCACAGCCACCAGGGGAAAAGAACAGGAGGCATGGGCACCACACCATAGCACACTGCGAAACCAGCACCGGCGCAGGCACAGGGCGGCACAGAAAGAACGGGGAAGCCTTGGCCAAAGCCCCAAATGGAGAGCGGAGGTGATGCAGCCCCCCCCCCCCCCCCCCGCCCGCCCCAACCGACCCCAGCCCTATACACGGAGCATGAGGGGGCAGCATCACGCAGCTTGCCATGGGGCACTACCATACCACACCACACCACACCACACCACACCACACCACACCACACCACACCACACCACACCACACCACACCACACCACACCACACCACACCACACCACACCACACCACACCACACCACACCATGCCATATCATATCATACCATTACCCTCACCCTTACCATTACCATTACCATTACCATTACCATTACCATTACCATTACCATTACCATTACCATTACCATTACCATTACCATTACCATTACCATTACCATTACCATTACCATTACCATTACTACATTACCATTACCATTACCATTACCATTACCATCCACACCACACCACATCATGTCATTCCATTACCATTGGTGTTGCCGTTGACGTGGCCGTGGCTGTTGCCACCATTACCATTACTACATTACCATACCATACCATGCCGTGTTGTCCCACTGTCCCACTGCCCTTCTGCCCCACCACCCTGTCCTTATACCCACCCTGACACCCCATTGCCCCTCTGCCCTTATACCAAGGACGCTTTAGAACGGGGGAGGGGGCGTGGGAGGGCAAAAGGGGGTTGTGGGGGGGCTCCTCCTTGAAAACAGCACTTGCAGTGTAGGGCAGGGTAGCGACAAGAGAAACACAATCACATTGATACCATCCAGGCAATGCTGACTGTCTTACAGGTGCATCCAGACACTACAGATGCATGGGTGCAGCTGCAGATCCTTACGTTTTTGTAATTGTTGTTGTTGCTGTTGCTTGTCGCATCCTGTTCACCAATGTCTAGGCCGAGGTTTGACTGCTGAAGAGTAATCAACAGCCCAAGACCTTCTCAAAGGGAGTTTTGTGAAGGTCAGTTCAAGGTAGCACATGACATGCAGTTTGACATACGCATGACGTGTGAGTTGGCAGGAATGGCATGCGGCTGGAACTAACAATAGGGCTCAGGCCATTGCTTACGGACCCCGGGGAGGGGCTGGTGTTCATTTGGAGCCGTGGCCAGCCGTGGCCCACCCACCCACCTACAACACATCAGAAAAATGTTCCGCAGGGAAAAATGGAATTTTCTAAAGAGGACCAAAGTGGAGACCGATTTTAGGTACACAAAATTTTTTGGGCGTCTGAGCCCCCCCCCTCCCCCCCCGGAGGTTTTGCCACCAAGCAATGGCCTGATAGGGCTGGGGCTCAACAAAATGCCGGAAATTGCAGTAGAAATGAAATGGAACCAAGAGACCGTCAAACGCAACAACCTGTCAAATCCGCATTCTGGTCCCGAATGCACAAGTGCAGAGGAGTGTTCTTGTTCTCGTCCCCTTGGTTGATCTCACACCCAGCCTCCAACAACCAGTGCACCACCTGCACCTGCCCTTTGTTGAGCGCTGTGTAGAACAGAGACGGTGGCGAGCAACTGCCTCACAACGGCGCTGGGTCAGGGGTGCCGCAGACGTGATCACCGAAAGTGAGACACCTGTTGGCCACACGCGCATGCAGCCGCACACACACGGAGCACCAACACACACAAACATACACGCATTACAAGTGAAGTACACACCCACCCACCCACCCACACCCACACACTTTGTGAGGGAAAGCAGAACCCAGAGTGCATGGCAATGCCAGTGGGTCACACAGCACCGGGCACGGTGCGCACTGGTCTCGAAACACGTCCTCCGCCCACGAATCACAAAAGCATGATCAATTCACGAGGCTAGGCACCTTTCCCCACGAAAAACAAATGGCGTCGATCAATAAAAATAGGCCACTTGTACTGGACACTGATGGCATGAAACGGCAACCAAGTAGCCTTTATGGACCCACCCCCCACCCCCCTCATGCAAGCAGACTTGCCCAACAGTGCCAGAAATATGCGGCGTCCCACAACAGCATTAAACACCGCAGCCAAGCCGGCACAAGAAAGATACCTGGCAGTAGAGGAGTACTCAACGGCCACACAGGCCAAATCAGGCGCTAAAACGCGGAAAAAAACCAAGACCCCCGCTGAGAAGAACCCAAGCCCAAAGTGTCAAGACACTTGTGCTCTCCCTTTCAAGTGGGGGACATCGGGGTAATTAGTTTCCGTTTGCTTTGCTTCAGCTGACCCTTGGTGTTTGTGCTGTGACAAGCCCCCCCCCCCCTCCCCCGCAATGTGGGTTTTGAATTACACCTCAGCGCCCCAGTGCCTCCACAGCCTGTTCACAACGAGGGTGCGTACCTGCGTAAGTGGGTGAGCACATTCGCGTGTATCCATGTACACTTGAGACAACAAGCGCCATTCTGCATCTTTGACCCAGAACCCATTCCCCGTCACCCTTCATCCTCTCGCATGGTACATCAGCCAACCTCTACACAGGTCAGCCTTGTGTAGCAACCACTGCCTCGCTGTCACCCCTGCTCTGACCTCTGCCCCACCCCTGGATCCCAGCATCTCAGATAACTGAGTGTACCAGTGTGCCCGAGTGGAGAGAAGGGAGGGAAAGCGGGGGACAAGGTTGGCAAGCTTCCGAAAAGAGGGAGGGGCTGGGGAGTGGGCTCAAAATGATCAGGCTGACGACTTTGAGATACATTTTGTGGGGTGAAATGATGTCTCCACTGCCTGCCAGGAGGGGTGGCGGTGGTCTTGGTCTGTACCTCAGGAGCCCCCGGGGCACGAAACGGCAGGACAGAGTGGAGGGGGCAGGGGGGAACAGAGCCTCAGAGGGTTGCAGACGAGGGCTGAGTGGGACGGGCAGTACCGAGATGGATGGGCAGATTGTGGTGGTCGTCGCGGATGTTCAGATCCGCTTTGGCCTCGATCAGGGCGTGGCTCACACTCGAAAACCCCTTTTCAATGCTCAAATGCAGAGGGACCTTCTGCTCCTCGTTCTTGCGGTCCAACTGGGGCACGATGTGTTATCAAGGCCCAGGATTGGACCCCTCCAAGAATGTCTACCTCGGGCGGTCTTTGATACAAAGCCAAAAACCAAACACAGCCGGACTCCTTCACACACAAACTTCAACATGTGTCACTTGACCCCAACTGCTGTCAGTTAACTGCCAATCGGTGTCAATCAACTGCCAATCGCCGTCACTGACTGTCCAGACAAATGCGCACACCTCAGTGAGATGGGCAGTCCGTGCCACAGAGTGTGTGCCAGCGGTGATGTGTGCACAGAAAGTGGGATACACACTCTTGTAGGCAGGGCGGCTTCTGATTTTTTCCTCTTGGAGACCGCCTGCTGAACACTGCCGGCCACTGCCCTTCAAACTGATGGGGGCCCAGTGGTCGAGTGGCCCGTGTGCTTGCAGGGTGTCCAGAAAGGACTTTCCATAGAGCTGCAGTAGGTAGCGGACCAGCTCATCACTGACCGGAAGCGAAAGTCTGTTTACCTATCGATCTAGTGCTTGGGCAATCGCCCTGTGCCGGCAGCCGGCCATAATTGTACCCATCCCCATTTGCCTACCCGCCTGCCTGTCTGCTGTGTTCTATCTGTCTGTGGCCTTGTCACAAACACCCTGTGCACGCGTGCACTTCATGCCTACGCATGGATGCATGAGCGAACCACCAGACGCACAATGCCGCAAGACGCTGCAGATGGATGCGCCGATGTGTTATACCTTGTACCTCACTCCCCCTTTGCCCGTACGCCCATACGCGGGGGCTCTGGACGTTTGTCACAGACTCACCATGGCTGAACCTGTGCTCTTTTTCTGGGAATCAAGTTGAAGAAGGCATTGGGGCACGCTGGTGAATTTTGGAATACCCTGCTGGCCCCTCCCCACATGGTATGCCTCAATGACCCCGTCGGGCGCTATATCACGAAGCAAATAGACAGAAACAGGACAGAAAGGCAAAGCAGATAGACAGGCAGACGGGTTGCCTGATAGACAGACAAGATAGAGAGACGTAGAATCATAGTGGCGGACACAGAGAGACGCAGAAAAGCAGGCAAGCCGATGGACAAGCAGCGGTTTAGGTGAGCAGGCGGACATGCAATTCCACAGAAAAAATTTCATGGGCGTCATGCATGCACGAGGATTGACGAGCAGGAAACTATAGGAAGGCAGAAGTGACGAGGGCATGGACAAACAAACAGACACCAAAGGGCAAGCTCAGGGTGAAAACCCAAACCATGTATAGTGTGTGGAAGGCAAAAACCATGGGGGAGAAAGGTCATGTTGGTGGTGGTGTGCCTGGGCACATACAGGCTTAGCATGACCATATTGATACCCGTCCTTGCATTCACAAATATATGTATGTGTGCATTTGATCACATGCGGCATCCATCTCCGGTTTGAACAATCTGTTTTGGGAAAACCCAAACTCTGAAACCCAAACCCGCAACACTGCAGATGGACGCAAATTGGGCCCCGAAAACCACAAACACTAACGCTAGTGCACACGGCCCCCGGAAACCACGAATGCCCTCACGCTGTGGTTCGTGTCACAACAAGCTTCATTGCCCACACGCACCTGTTCGCCTAACAACTTCTGGATGAGAGCCTCAGCGATGTCTGTGTGGTGCCTCAAAATGGCCATGTGCAGTGGAGTGTTTTCATCTGCGGAAGTGAAGCAGCAGAGCATTGGACTCACAAACCGCCTCCCCTGCCCTTCTCTGCGCTTCAGTAAAAAATTTACCTCGTTTGCAAAAAAATCGTCAAGCCGTGTAATTTGGGGGGGGGGGGGGGGGAATAGTGTTTTTTTTTTGCGGTAACTCATGTAATTATAAGAATAATAAGACCAGAAAAAAAATCGTCGGTGCATGTACTTTTTTTCGCGGTAAGACGTGTAATTAGAAAGAAAAAACTGGAAAATTGCACAAAAAAAATGCAACTTTTGCATTAGGCACACAATCTGTACAATTGCCGGTTCCATGCGACACCCTATAGCGACCTTAACGATGGGATGCAGAGTCACAAAGCACCACGTACTCTGTGTGGCCACCAATTAGTTGGGACTTGGCCAATATAACATAGCATCACATGTTGTAATTGGCACTAGAAACAAAATCAGGCCCAAGAAAAGAGCTTTGATGGTTCCATGGCCAACATCAGTGTGCCGGCAGTGGGAACAAAATCAGGCTCAAGAAAAGAGTCCCGACGGGGCCATAGCCAATGACAGTGCCACCATTTAATTGGGACAGGGGCAAAAAGGATATCCACTCAAATGCTCAAGGCCCGAAGGCTCCTACATGCACTACGAAGACCGCTACAAGCAGTGGAACAAATGGAAATACTCTCTGTGGCCACCAAAGCATTGGGATGTGGCCGATATACTAGCATGTTTATATGCTACACCTTTGGTACACCAAAAAGGCGGAGGAAAATATAGTAACGCGAAATGCCTACAAAATGTGCACTCGCTACAAGTAGTTGCAGAATGCACGCTTGTAGATGAGGTCAATTTTGGTATTAGAGGACTTGAGCTTTGCACCAAGACTGGTTTTCTGTTGACAAGCCATGCACAACCCAACTACCAGCTCCTTGGTTAGCTCCTCAATGAACTTTAGGTCACGCTCTAGCTAACCGGATGCATTTTTGGGGTAGCTATCTGGCACCTTGCACTACTCTCCACGGATGAGGACCTTCAGACAGGTGTCCTCCTTTGTGGCACGAGTGGCCATGGAAGGTTGCGTCCTGGGCTCTGCGCCTCTCGGGCTCGGCTTAGAGGACGCATCCTTGCCTTTGAGCGGTTTGGGAGTGGCCTGAACACTCTCCTGAGTCTCGGAAGGTGCACCTTGAACTTGGGTGTTGGGGGCAAACGTAGGAGGTCAAGAAAGCTCAGTCAACCCTTCCAAATCGTCACCGGGCGCTTTGGCTACACAACCCTTGCCGTCTAGGGGGGTCCCCAATGCTGAAGAGTGGGGGACAAAATCACCAGTAGCCCACAACTTGGTGGTTTGGCTACATAAATCCTGCCGTCCGGGGGGTCCCCAACAGCTTAGAGCAGGAGAAAAAAATCAGAAGTCGCCCACAAATGGGTGGATTGGCTACATAACTCCTGCTGCATGGGGGGGAGCTTAGAGCAGGGGAGAAAATCAGAAGTGGCCCACAAATGGGCGGATTGGCTACATAACCCCTACCGCATGGCAAGTCCCCAACGCTTCACAGCGGGGGAGAACATCAGAAGTGGCCCACAAGTGGGCGGATTGGCTACATAACCCCTACTGTCTAGGGGGTTCCCACCGCTTTAGAGCAAGGGAGAAAATCAACAATGGCCCACAAGTGGGCGGACTGGCGACCCGGGCGTGTATTTGTTTTTGCGTAAAAATTGTGTAATTTTTTTTGTAGGAAAATTGTGTACCTTTTTGGCGGTAAACACGAGTACAAAAAAAATGTCATGTCGTGTAATTTGTTTTGCAGTAAATGCGAGTAGAAAAAAAAACATCATGTCGCGTAATTTTTTTCGGTAAACATGAGTACACTTTACTTGCAAAAACCGCAAAAAAAATTGCGCGGCGTGACGATTTTTCTTGCACACGCATTTACTGCAAAAAAAAGGTACATGAATAACAACATACACGACCCTTGCCCATGAGCATACCACCATCTGGGTCATACTGCAAAGGCGGGGGCTCTGTGAAGATGAGCATGAGAGGGAAGTATGGAATGGCATCCGAGAATGGAATGTCATCCACCCTTGGGGGATAATCCACCAGGGCATAAGGGGAAACTAGTATACCTTTGCCCCCCCCCCCCCCTCTCCAGGGATGCACTTCACTAGGGGAGGGAGGCTGAAGGGGCCCGTGCAAAAGCTGCTATTGTCGGTTGTAAGAGCCGTTGGGGGAAAATGTTGCGGTTAGGAGGGCTGTTGGGGGCAGGGAGAAGCAGAAGCGGTTGGGACGGAACTAAATATTGGTTCAAAAAAATTGGGCTTGCCCTCCCCCACCCTCAAGAAGCACCGTAGGCACCGTGTTTTACACTAAAACGAAGCTTGTCAGCGCTAGCACGGGAGTGGACGCCACAGGGGCAGCCGGCTACAATTGCAGTGGCACAAGCATTCAGCTCTCAGCCACATAATCATACCCCCCCCCCCCCCCCTGGGGCTGACTTGTCCCGGTCTAGATGTGACCACCCACAAAGTATCTGTCAAAAACCTTCGCAAATTTGCCCACCATTACTGCAAGATACATCACAACACCCCCAAACCTTCAGCCTGAAACCGCGGTTCTGGAGCCCGGTACCTAATTAAATACCTAATTAATTAGGTCCTCAAAAAATACGGTCTGAACAGAAGTGTTGTTGGACACAGTGTTCGTTGGACAGGGGGGGGGGGCAAAAATTGCAGAGGTCCACTGTTCCTGAGCCCCTTCAGGGCGCCTCCAAACACAACAGCCCCCCTTTGACATACAGTCTCATTAGCAAATTCATACAGGACTGTGTATTGACCCCTGGCGTTTTCCCAGGTGTACTGCGCAGTGGTCACTGCCGTAATGACTCAAGGATGCACTGTTCATTGGAGGCATGGGGGTGGGGGTGCACAAGTTCAACACAAACACAGTTAGTCACATGTGTCATCCCAGGCCATTCACATGTTGCGTCCTCCACGGCGAGCCAGCAGCTTCAGACTTCGTCTTGTGCATTTCTCAGGGGTGAGGCGTCTCTTTGCAGAGGTCTGTCATAAAAAGCATGTCTTTGGGGCGTTCTTGGGATCGTTTTTAGAGTCCCATGGCATCTGCGGATTATGCCCCCAGTGGCGATTTGAATTGGCTGTCCACATCCCTCTCCCGCACCACTTCTCTCATACCTCCTCCCACCTCTTCTTCGTTTCCTGCACGCCAACCTCTGCTGGCGTGGGTCTCCAGTAGCGATCAGTTCCCAGAATTCTTGGGCAACTTGGCATCCAGGGACAACTCAAGCCTTTACCAACCATCGGTCGAAAAGGATGGATGGGGGAGGGCTCAGTCATGAGGGGCTTACACCCGGTTGGCGTCTACATGCTGGCCGGTTGTTGTCGTGTGGGTAGAATGTGCAGCCTAGGGCTGAAAGTCTTTCCTATTGATAATTGAGTCACTGACCTCCACTCACTCTCAACGACTACTACACAGGCCTTGGGGCAAGGGGGGCGGCCTGTTCAAATTCTAGACCCCAACCGGGTGCGAAAACTTTTGGGGGTCTGGAGGGGGGGGTTGGGGTAGGTGGGTTGGCCGGTCAGCTGCCGGGGTCCCTAGAGGGGGGTCAGTGGGTACCCCAACATACATACCTCAAAAGTATCCCCATGACGCGCTGATCATTTTGAACATACACAAATGGGGTAAAAATTATTTTCAGAAAAATTCGCCCATTAGCTCAGGCTCCCATCAGCCAAGGTCAGACCCGGAGGTCAGGTCAGGGTCAAAAAATTTTCTGTGTTTTTCAAACATTTTTGAATTCTCCACCAAATTCTGATTATTTTGAGTATAGACACAGAGGGTGAAAAAAAAATGCCCCCTCAGGAAGGGCAAAAAAAAAAATTCGGCGCCTTTGGCGTGGACCCTTCCCCCCAAAACCTCAAATTGGAGAAAGACGGGTTCGAAAACTTTGGGGGGGTCTGGAGGGGGGGGGGGTCTGGAATTCGAACAGGCTGCCAGGGCATCAGCTTTCGGCTGGGTCTGGGAGGGGTCCCAACATACCTACCACAAAACGATCGCCAATTCCGTACTGATCGTTTTGAGGTACAAATGTTTGGGCGGATAATATTTTGCTCGTTTGATGTAACAGCCTTTGCCTTCCCGCAAATCTCCCCAAGAAAACCTCTCTGGCATGTGAAGCACTCTCTTCTTGTCGCCCTGCATGGTCAGCACTGGGTTACTATCTGTCAAGATGGGGCGGGGGGGGGGGGGGGGGATTCGCGTCCAGCCTCCCTGCATCGTGCTTGTCTGGGGTGTGAGGTCATGACATGCGGTTGCCATACCAACCCAAGTTATGTCAATCTCACACTTTGCCTCGATCAGGTGCTTCGCGAGCTGCGGGTGGCCATTTTCCAGTGCCCACGGCAGTGGGATGTCGTACTTCCGGTTGAAATTGGTTGTGGAGATCTTTTCTGTGACTTTGCAGTATGTCTGAAAGACTTTAACAACCTCATCCTCCGTCAAATGATCTCGATGCTGAGCAACCAGAACAAATGTGGAACCCAGGATGCAGGAGGATAGGAGGGCTCATCAGGCAGGGATGTGAGGTTGAAGTTTAGCCTGGCTGTCCGTTTTTGGCGTACCTTTCGTTTCACCTGATGCCTGGACGGTGGGAGAGCGGCGGCCACTGCTGCCTTCGATGCTGCACACCTGGTGGCTTCTGGCCCCCCTACGTTGTGGGTGTGAGCTGCTTTGTGTGTTGTGGTCGCATGCTTTGGCGCTCTCGTGCACCCTGCGGTGTTTGGATGATTGGTTGTATGCCTCCTTTGGATGACTTGTGACACTTTTCACAAGGGTTGTGCCTCCTGCAGGAGGGTGTGTTCCTCCAAGTGGGCCGGCCAATTCTGCAATCAGTTTGTGTGTGTGTGTGTGTGTGTGTGTGTGTGTGCGCGCGCGTGCCCCCCACTGCTGCTCAGGAGCGTGTTACCTCACCATAGTGTGGGGGTGTAACAGTGGGGGGGGGGGGCGCCCCCCTGGGCCAACATGTAACCTGAGGGGCAACTGTGCCATGGGATATTGGGCCCTTCCCAATCATCTGGACCCCCTCCCTATACCAGGGCGACGCTAATCCCCCCTTGGTGTGGGGATAGGAATGGCTTGTGGAGGCGGGCAGGTGAGTCTGCGAAGGATGTCCCCTGCTGTCCAATGGGTGGCGGGGGGGGGACAGCAGTGGCAGCTGGGTTTGACGGGTGTCCCCCTCCCCAGCCTGGGGGGCACCCCGATAGCCACTTGTTGACATGGCGGCTGGAGTCAGGTCACAGGTGGTGGTGGGGGCGCCCCCCTCCCCTAACTAGGGAGTGACTCCACCGCCCCCGGGGTTGCGCCATGGAATCGCCCCTGGGGGTGCGACTGATCCTTCCTAGCTGCCTGAACCCTCTCCCAGCACCATGCACCCCCTCCCAGCCAGGCTCTTGTGTCAGCACAAATGTGACTGCCGCCTCATGGCTGCAGAAGGATCTCCCTTCTAAATAATACCTCTAACCCTCCCGTCGCAAGAGCGGCCAGGACATTAATAGCCTTCAACCCTTCGAAATACTACCGAGCACATTCACACACACACACACACACAGTCTTCGCAACCGATGGACACCCCCATGGTGTAGACGGCTCCCACCAACGGAATTGCCTGTGCTGGTGGGATGACCCCAAGGGCCGGCCCCGTCTAAGCATCATGCTGGTGCCTCTATCCTCACGCCCTCCTCCGCCTGGAGCCCGGTCCGTCTTGGCCTGGGCATCGCCCTAGGCTCCACGATGGGGGGTCAGGCTCCACGATGGGGGGTTAGACGCTGGCTCCGCTCTCGGTCATTGGTATCCCCCCACCCACAGGCGCATTTGACGCGTTTGTGGCAGGTGTCTAGCCTAAGGCCCGCAGAGGACTACCCAAAAGGGGAAGGGGGTATAGTCCACAGCGCTCGAGGGCCTCGTTCACCTTCGGTCTGCACCAGTCTTTTGGCTAGCGTGTATCCCAAAAATCTTTTTTTCTGTATCCAGTGCATCCCAGACCTTTTTTTTATGTCACAGGTGTGTATCCCAATTTTTTCCTTGTGTACCGGGCAGATTTTTGCTTGAGGTGGGAGGGCATGCATAGTTGGTGGTTCAATTCCTGGTAAGCAATTATCTGAAAGGTCTGTGACTGTGACACTGTCTTTCTTTGTATGTCAATCCTGATGTCCTATTTGTTTGTGTCTGCAGGACACCATGAAACAAGCAAAGTTACTCACACTTTTAACACCCACAAACCCCTCTCAGTCATCCTCTCAAGGGAATGACCGAGATATATGTCTTCTTCTTTGGTTGTGCGTGTACCATGTGTGTATCCCCAAAAAAAAATTTCTGTACCGGGTGTGTATCCTGAAAAAGTTTTTGTGCATTTCACGTTACTCGGATATACACTAACCAGAAGTCTGGTCTGCACCCCTTACTCCGTCTAACCAATGGGCACACCCGCTGCAGTGCTGTGCCCTCCAAACATGGCCGGTTGTTTCCTCTACGGGCCCTTTGCCCTCCACACAGAGCCCGTTGTACCCAATGCAGGCTCCGTGCATGCTGCACAGGGCCGGGCGCCCCTCACGTGTACCCGCCATCCCAATCTGGGGAGGGGTCCGCCCTGGCCCCCAGCTCGTCTGTCATATTGGGCTGTGGGGCCTCAGACTTCCGCCCCGCTCCACCATGGCCGGGCACTGCCCGCCATGATGGCCGGCAGGAATGGGAAGCAGGATGGCCGCCCCCCCCCCCCCCCCCCGTGCCCACGAGGCACGAGGCAGCAAGGAACAGCCTTTCACCGACTCACCTGCCCACCTCCACTGGCCATCCCTATAGCCACACCACGGGGGGACTCGGGTTGCCCTGGCTGGGAGTTGGCTTTTTGTGTGCCTGTGGCCCACCCCTTTTGCTGAATCAGAAACCCAGCAAGGTATCAAAACTTAAGTGTGTTCGGTGCTTGCTCTTCTGTGCTCTCGTGACAACAAGATGCGTGGCTGTAACCCCTCGTCCACCTCCATGCCCTGTGGCAATGGCGCTGGGGGGAGGGGGGGATCGCGGGGCGCAGCTGCTGCCTTTTCCATGGCTGCGCGGTACTTGGTGTGTGCGGAGAGCGACAGTGCTTTGGAGCAGGGGGGTCTGAACCAAAGGGTTTGCACACTAAGAATAGACCAAAAAAATTTCCTTAATATGAAATTTGATTTTCCGATGAGCTTTCTTCTGTTGGATCAGGGCATTCGGACCCCGAGTGCAGGAAGGGGGGGAGAGGGGGGTATGAAGGTTGACTAAGTGTGCCAGTTCTTGCAGGTGTACACACTGGTTGGGCTTTTCAGGAGAAACGTGTCTACATTTCTTGCCACAGACGGTGGCAAAACGTATTTCTGGTAATTGAGAGTGGGACCGTTGCCCCTCTGCTCACAAATGCTGCTTCTGCCCCTGGGAAGTCCCTCCCATTGCCGGCGCCAGCGTACTTCACACAAAGCGTTTCCCAAGACATTTGGAGGGTGCTCGCCACCACCCGTAATATTATGGGAAATGTAACACAGAGCCCAGGGGGGTCAGATCAACAAATGTTACAAATCAGTAGTGCGCAGCATTTTTCAACAGAGATGCCAATATAATTGTACAATGAAAGGAAAACAAAGATACCAACGACACGGGGGCCATTTATGTGCAGTTATGGACCACTAGTTGGTGAGTGGATACCGGCGTTTCCAATCCAAATACTCAATTTTTCTGCAATTAAGGGTGCAAAACCTGTGTGAGGGGGTTGAACCCACAGAACCTCAGAAAGCCGCCCAGGGCATTGCTTCGGTACCCGGTTGCTACAACCATGGTCCAGGGGCCGAGAGCGCTCTTCCCTGCGCTCGACGTTCCCGTGTGGGTGGGTGGGTGAGTGGCCCCATCACTGCTACTGCGCCCTTCAACCCCGAAGACCCCGGCCTAGTGCAGCTCACTGGACCTTCCGAGGCTTGGGGACGTCTGGTTCTGGCCGCTTGTGGTGGCAGACGCGGCAAACCTCCCCCATTCCGCCCGTCCCTGCGTCCCAGTGCGGAGATCTCCTGGGCCCTCCCCAATGCGCCCTGATCAGTGGCTCCACGAACGGTGCTGCGTCTTTGGGTGCCCTGGGGGGGGGGGGGGGTCCTTCAAAAACCTTCCTGCCTCCTGCATCACTGCCCACCCCCCCCGCCTCCGCACAGCAGGCCCTCCCATTTGCAGAGCATCAACGCTTCTGGAGTTTTAAAATGGGAGGCCGGATACCCAGAGGCTCTGGCAGCAGCACACCTTATTTTTCTCCCGTTCCCTCTTCTTCAACTTGGCCATGTGCAGCTCCTTTTTGATATCGACCATATTCAGATTCACTTCGTCTTGGAGGCGAGTTTCTTCGCTTCGCAGGAAATTGCTGAACTGCCCGGCAACTTGCTGCTGAATTGTCTCGCTCTCTTGGACCGGGAGCGCCAACGACCTTCTTCGCGACATACCCAAGCAATCGTCTTTGGTGGCCTCGTCCGCATCGTTGTCGTTTGCCTCGGCCCATTGCTTCAATTTGGCATCCAGAGCCCACTTGACAATGTGCTCGTACATTTCCATCGGGTTCTCAGGCTGATACCTGCGATTCGTATACGGTTTTTGTTGTATGAGCCACTGTCCAGAGAAAGCAAACACTTGTTGTAATCAAACGCCCCCTTGCATACCAGTGTGTGTGCCACTGTATGAGCCAAAATTCATTCTACACCCCTCAGGATGCTCAAATGGACATTCCCAAGCCATTCTGACTCGACTTTGACCGGGCTTGGCAATGAGTGGTGGGCTGGGCAATTCAGGGATCCACCTGGAGGGTTTTTGGTGGTTTTTGGGTGATAGAGGGGTGCGAGGAATGCGGAGGGCATGTAGTGGATTGTGGTGGGTCGTGGAGGCCTCTGGTGGGTTGTAGTGGGCTGTGGAGGGATGTGGTATTGGTGGGTTGTCGAGGGCTCTGGTACGTTGTGGATGGCCGTAAGGATGGTGCAGGGCTGGGCTCGGTTGGGGAGGGTTTGTGGAGGGTCACGGTGGGTTGTGGAGGGATGTGTAGGGCTGTCAAGGGTTGTGGATGATTGTAGAGAGGCTGTGGCTGGGCTGGAGGACTGTTTGCATGGAGAAAAAAAACAGAGACAGTGGCAAGGAGTCCATGTTCCGGTCATCGAGGTCGGATTTGCCCTCAACCCTCAGCCGCCTCAGTGGCCCGATAATATCTTCATTTGCAGTATGGGCCCCAGCGTACGTGCGCGTACTCCTGCGTTTGGTGGAGTTGAACGAATTGCCCCAGCAGCGACCCCCCCATGGCCTCGTGCCAACCCCCCCCCCCCCCCCCGCACCCCCCACCCACCGCCCTTGATAAGGAGTGCCAAGCGTCTTCCCCACGCGCGTTCGCCCCCTGCGGCACACCGGACGACGGAGGCAGCAAGATCGTCCAACGCCTGTGGCACTTGGTTCGTCTTCAGGTAGAGGCTGGTGTCCATGAGGGTGATCTCCTCAGGCTCTTGCCCCAGCATTGTCCCATTGCTCCGGAACATGCTACGGAAGTCATCCTCCTGGTACTGCATCCTCCGTGCCTCAGTGTACGCCTTCGTGGCGTTGCTGTGGGCCAGCATCATGGTCGAGTTGGCGCACGCGTGCTGCTCGGAGGCGTAGCGGTCCTCGTATCCGATTTCCCACCTGAGGGTATGGCAGGGCTGCGCGGCGTGCTTGCCAAAAAGGCGGCCAAAAGGGGCAGCGGGGATGGGGGGGACACGGGGAGAAATCACCGTTACTCGCTCTCAGGAACTGCCCTTAGGGCACTGCCCGAACCCCTTTGTATCCCGAACGGTCCGGTCGGGCGTTGGGCGGAGGTTCTGGTGCCCAAGTACTTGTATTGGCATCACACAAGCAAAGCACTGGGCTTTGTCATATGCGCGGAGATTCATTGCAATTTGTTGTTTGTCATTGGTCTCCATCTGCTTCTTTCCGACAGCTAATGTCCCACTTTCAGCAACATGGAAACAATGTCAACTCGGAGTAGAAATCATGGAAGAATGCCCCGGCTTTGTGTGGGGCCGGAAGATGTCTCTCTTCACCGAAGATGGACCGAATTGTGGTCGCAAAGGAAAACAACATTATGAAAAGAAAATGCTCTGCTGAATTGAAGCACCTGACCCCACTGCAATCGCCGCAAGTGGCATCGTGATGGAAGTGGCCAACGAAAATTTTGTGAGCGGGGGCCCTGTGTGTCTATCAAAATCTTCGGTGGTGACGCGGGGTCACGGACCGTGGCCACATCGCCTTTCTCACATTCTCACATTGTGTCTCCAGCTGCCCCAGCAAGCCCTCCATTGTGATGTTTCCCCATTCCCTCCCGTTTTCCCGAGCCTTTGATGGCCCTTTTCCGTTTTCTTTACCCTGGCGTTTGCCAGAAATTATCCAATGGCCTCCGGTGTCCGCAATACGGCGTCGCGCTGCTTGCCACTGTGAGGCACTTGCGCTCAGCTCTGTGCGTCAACCCCAACAACTGGCGCCAGAGACTTGTCCCTCAGCCCAACACATGTGCAGAGGCCTGTCGCGCGTTGGAGACGGGGATCGTGTATGAGAGCTGCTGCAATTGACGCAGTGCAGTGGGCAACCGCCCCTGTGACCAACACAGAGCACCCGTCTACTGTCCACCAGTTTAGTTGCGGGCAGTTGCTGAGTGTCTAGAGCGGCTGCGGAGGTTGGTTTCCGGGTTTTATGAGGCAAAGTGCACGACGGGGGCGGGGCTGCACCCGTTGCCGCAATTTAAAGAGACACGTGTCTGAAAAAGAGTGGGAGTCCCGTACTCGCGTCTGCCAAGTCAGACGTGATCAGAAGGTGGGTCGGAGACGGGCTGAAGCTGATTCCCACTGAGTTTCGGTTGCGACAAGTGCAAGTAATGTGGCATGCCTGGACCTTAGCTGCAGCTTGACCCCCAGCCCAAGAATAAATGGAACAAGCCACAGAAATCCACCTGCCCAAGAAAGCACGTAGCCGACACTCCCATCCCCCCCCCCTTCCCCCGCAGCAGTATGGTCTCATCTCATCCTCCGTTCCTACCACAACTCGGGGTCCAAATCCGTTCATTTTCAAAGAGCGCGCGCGCGCACCATCGATTTTGGACTGGAGGAGGGGGGGGGTCCAAAATCCGGTACGCACGTGCGCACCACGTGCCCCCCATTATGGGCGCCCGCCCTGTGGGGCGGTTCCACAATGGCTGTGCCTGGGGGCACTGTGCGTGCGTGCGTGTGTGCGTGCGTGCGTATGCGTGCGCGCGCGCGTGTTTCCCCAAAAATCACAGACCACTGGGCTGAGGCCCGATCCACCATCAGACCCCCCCCGCACAGAGAAGTGCAGATGCACCGCGAAGCGAGCCGGGGCCCTTGGCACTCTGACAGGGGGCTCTTGGCACAGCATACCAATTGCCCGTGCACCCCTGCAGCAGCGCGACGGGGTCCGATGACACAAGGCACGCCGTTCGGTACTTGTGATGCGCCAGGCTCATGCTCACACTGAACGCGTCCTGAGACACAGGGGCAGCGACCGGATTCGCGTTCCCGCGGGCGCAGCAACACCGGGGGGCCTCTTCGGGGAGCGACGGCTGCGGGGATGCGGTTTGAGACTGCGGTGGCGGCGCTCCCGGTGGCCCGGTGAGTCCCGGGGTGGGCGGCACGCGAGGCCTGCGGGCGCCCACAGGGCAGTCGATCATAAGAGGCAGCGATGCCGCAACACGACACACGCTACGGACGACCGAAACAAATGAGACTGAGCGCAAGACCGACCCGACGCTGTGGCAAAGGGGAAGAGCACAGCGGGTGGCTGTTCAGGGCCCCTGCGTACCCAAGAGGAAGGAGATGTCACACAGCGCCGGGGGGGGGGGGGGTCTGGGTCAGACATGCGCTTGAAGAGGGGGGGGGGGTTCTGGGTCAAGCATGCGCTTGAAGAGGGGGGGGGGGGGCTTCATTCCGCCCCAACCGCTTTCGTCCGCCCTCAACGGCCCACCACACGTTTTGTAACAGCCACCCCCCCCCCGACCGCGAGCCCAACCCCCCGTGACAGGCTTGGCCACCGCATTTGCAGGCCCCCAGCAGCCTCCTGTCCCCTGGGGTCATCCCTGGATCCGTTTCTCTGTGGCTGTGGGTGATCTGCCTTCAGCAGCGAACCTCAGATCTGCCCGCACACTCTCTTGCACTGCCACGATCTGTTGATTGCTGCACTTTTCCTGAGTGCGAGGCTGACGTCACCCTGCGTGGCATCTGCGGGCCAGACAGCGTTGCAGGTGCCCATGACCAAAGGCAGGGGACGCGTGCAAACAGCCCGGCCACCGGAGACCGCCGTCTGGAGGGCGTCGTACACCCTCACAACGAGCGGGGCCATACCCGATGGTGAATGAAAATGGCACACGGGAACTGGTAGCCGTATTCCAGCAGTTCCAGGGCCTGACGGGTCGCTCCTGCGGGGTTCAGGAAGACCGCCTTGAAGCCGTAATCCTTCTCCACCAACGTCTCAAAGATCACCTCCTGATAGATGCGCTTGATCTGAGGAAGAGTCGTGTGGATGTGGCCGGCGGTGTTGGCGTGGTCGACATTGGGGACTGGGTGCATGGTTCACCAGGGATACCACCCACACCGCGGGTGGGGTGCCGTTACGCCGCAAGCCACTCGTGCGGGCCGCCACGTGCACCGCCTGAGACCGCCCGTGTGGGCAGTCGGTGTGGACGGGGGGGGGGGGGGGGTGATGTTGCGCCGCAGCCCTACTCCCGGGCGTTGCACTTGCTGCAGCATCGCGCTGGGGAGCCCTGCTCGGCGAGGGGCAGCCGGACCCGGTGCCCCGGTGGACTCAGGTCCGAGCATTGACACCATGACACAAACGCCAGCAATTGCGCGTCGGCCACGTGTCAGGGCCTTGCGTGGGGTCTCCTGATTTGGGCTTGTGGACAAGCAGTTGGCACGCCACGCGGGCCCCACGTCAGGGGGGGAAGCCGGACGGGGCTGCGGGCTGGCGGCTTCAGTGGTCTGAACACCCAAGAGCCGTCCCAGAACTCCGCACCGTGAAGATGCAGTCAAGCGGGGGGTGGGGGGGGGGGGGAATAAAGGCCGAGTGAGTAAGCCGGTGGGTACGCCCGGCTGTACATACCTGTTCACCTTTCGAGGGGGGAACCCTCCGCATGTGGATGGAGGGGTTGGTTTTCCACCCCCCATTGGGTTGGGGGTGAAGGGGGCGGGTTGAAAAATTGCGAGAGGGGGGGGCGGCGCCCACGATGCCACCGTGACGATGTCCCCATTTCGGAACTGCCGTACCTGCGGACATCATGACTTTGGGTGCGGACGCCTGGCATTTGGCCTCCACAGGCACATATCTCTGTTTTCGACTGGGGATTTCAACGGAAGTGTGTGTGTGTGTGTGTGTGTGTGTGTGTGTGTGTGTGTGTGTGTGTGTGTGTGTGTGTGTGTGTGTGTGTGTGTGTGTGTGTGTGTGTGTGTGTGTGTGTGTGTGTGTGTGTGTGTTTTGTGCGACTGCGATAGTCATGGGGGAGGGTCGCAGAGCCCCAAGCGATGGTGCAGCCGCCCTGGTGCTACTGCTCATTCCCGTACCGAAAAACTGGGGGGACGGGCATAGAGGCTGAGTGTTTCTGGTGTGGGCGGGTTGGTTGGGTGCGGACGGGACCCGTTGACCCATCCTCCACCATCAACGCCTTTTTCCCGAAGGCCTAGACAAAGTGCTGCGGGAGGGGCGGGGGTCTGGTGTGCAATGCTGGCGCAGATGCATCGGCGGTGGTTTGAAGCGGAGATGCGGTCGAACTGGCCGTGAGCACGGAGCGGCAGGTCTACGGCGGACGGGCTGTCCTCTGAGCAGCGAATCCACACTGACGGACGGAGGGACGCGCACACAAGCGCATCCACACCCACCGAACCAGAGTGGGAGGAGGGAGGGGCTGAGGGACCTTTGGGCGGTGGAGGGAGGGGCTGATGCATGTGATCGGGCGCTGTGGGAGAGTCAACCAAGCGTTGCAAAGTCCGCACACCTGCTCCGCAATGACCTTGTTGGGGGGCAAAAACACCCCCAAACCCATTCCCAAAAGACTGGGATGTGTGACGCCCATGTTCCTGCAGCTCGTGAAGATGTTGTCATACGTGGACTTCATGCGCTGCTTCAGCGCCTTCTCGGCATCCGCAGACTGAAATTGCTCGCCCTTAAAATACTTTGAGGACTCCTTTGGATCTGCATCCCGAGACATGTCACAAGCCCCCCTCAATGGAATCTCCAGGCAATTTGTGCCCGGGGCGATTCGTGCCTGGGGTTGGGGGAGGGGCGCATGGTGCTGGAATAGTGCAATTCTGTGGGTAAGAGTGGAATGTTGATCCCACGGCTCACCGCTGCGGCATTACTCGCCCCATGGCTCCTACTCCCCTGCCTGCCTCGGCGGAGGTTTCGGATGCAGTCATCCCCATTACTGTGAAGAGGCAACGAGGGGCAGGGTCACAAAACAGTCTTTTGCGACGTCTCGACGAAACTCCCAAACATGGAGGTCAACTCCTGGAAAAGTAACCGGCCATTCTGCAACTCATTGGCATGTTTGACATTAACTATGCCCATGGGGGGGCTCCTTTGTTCAGAGTGTGCACTGCCAACAGACTTCACAAATCATCGGCAGCAAAAACACAGGGCACACACAGGCAATACACAGGGCGTATACAGGGCGTAAACAGGGCGTATACAGGGCATGTACAGGGCATGCACAGGGCATGCATCAGGCACACACGGCGCATGTACAAGGCATACACAAGGTAGGCACAAAGTGCACAGGGCATGCGCAGGGTATGCACAGGGTACGCCGAGGGCATGCCCAGGGTATCACAAGGCATGCACAGAATACACACACACCCCCCACCGCCCGGAGAACAACGGTAAAGGGACTGAAAACGACGGAAACAACGCCTCCTGCTGCTCTGACAAGGGCGTTGTGCACGCACACCCTGAAAAAACACAAGCAGTGGCACTACCTTGGTGCCTGGTCCATGTGGGATGATCTGCACGCCTGGACAACCAGACGTGTGGCAACAAATGGCAGGACAGTAATAGGTTTCCCCAAATGGCCATCCGCAGCCCCACATCACAGAGGAAAACTTGATCTTCATGGACAACCAGAAAATAGAAGCGCCAAATTTCATGGTCCCAAAAGTCGCGGAACCAACACCTCGTGTTGTTCTGACAAGGGCGTTGTTCTCACAAAAAACGGAGGGCCTGATAGGGCATACACAGGATATGTGTGCACAAGGCATACACAAAGCATGCATGGGTAATGCACAGGGCGATAGGGCTGTGGCGTATGAAACAGCCTTGCACGTGTGGAACTATGTGGCGCACCGCAGGGACCAAAAACAATCGTTACCTTTGAAATCAGGGGCACATGCTGCGATGAAATGGATGGGCTTGTCAGGCTTTGGAGTGATCTGATTGTAATCTCCCACAAAGAAATAGCCCTCTTGAGAGATACACACCTGAGATGCATGTGCATGGTATGTAAGCTGTACACAGCTACGTACGTGTGCAGGATGCACGGCCAACTGTGATACCTGTGCAGGGCAAACCCATCGATGATACGTGTGCAGGTTGTGCAGGGTATGAAGGCTGCGCTACATGTGTGGGGTATCAGGGCGTAGGCATCTGCGCCACAAATGCACGGGCCACACCTCTGATGCATGTGAGGGATTTGGCGTGGATACCCGGGTGGTACCAAGAACAATCCCTTTGCTGCCTCTCGTGGTCACAATCCAGACCCTGCCCATGAAAATTCTCCTGGAAAGGGAATCGTGCATCCCGAACGGACTTGCATGGGCAACTTTGCCTGGTTTGCCTCCCTGTGCACCGCTGGGCCAGACACCATCCTGTACCACTTGCTGTGGCCACCTTGCTGCCCTTGCACCTGGGCCATGTTGGCATTTCGTTTGCCGCCAGACAGAGCCGTTCAGGAAGAGCTGCACTTTGGTCCCCAATGTGTGGCTTTGTGAAAAGAGGCTCCGGCTCAGAATCTATGCAAGCACACAAATCACACACACACACACACACACACACACACACACACACACACACTTCACTGGCTAACTCCGAAATACTCAGCTGTAGTGCGTCCGCCAACTGCTCTCTTGAAGTGAATCCGTACTTGAAATGGTCACTTTGAACTTCCGCCAATTTCTTTGCCAATTCGCATTCGGGATCCTCGCTGGCTATCTGTGCCGAACAGAAGCATCAATGGTAATCCCGATGCGTGTCATTTGTGCTATGCCAACCACCCATCCGACTGTGTACACCCTGATATGTAGTGGTACACGAAATCCGGAACAACCTGTCCGTGAATCCGTGAAATGCGGAAGTCGCACAACTTTTTGTTGGGAACTCAACAGGATTTACTCACCCATTTGTTGGTGCGGCTGTGCTGTCCATCTATATACCAGGGGTGGATATAGTGGGGGGGGGGGGGGGTCCCCCCCCAGCCCCCCCCCCCCCCCCCGATGACGATTACAATTACGATTTACCCGTTTGACTGACCTAGCAATTTTGTCAGCAGTTTTACAAGAGGACTGATGGCCCAAAAAGGCACCAAAGCAGGTGATACCCTGGATTTCATCCCAGGACAATCAATCTATGAGCCTGTGCATATACCGTTGTACTACTGAGCCAACCTGCCAGCCCTGAACACAAGACAATACATTGCACAGCGGTTGGTATATCCCATGAAGACAGTCCACACAGTGCAATCATTTCTTGACACATTTTGCCAAAATGGCTTGCAATTCCGAATCATCTTTGCCTGAACTGCCTGAGCTAATTGTAATCGTAATCGTCATTCCGTCATCACTGCCTCCTGGCTCAACAGCCCCCCCCCCCCCCCCCCCGTATGGAGTCTGTTTGAGTTGCTGTCTGGTTGGGACAAGCAGACGAGCAGAATCAAAACAAAAGCCTCATCAGTGGTACCATAGGCGCCTTTCGGTCTGGTGAGAGATGTGCAACAAGGAACAGCAGCCCCCCCCCCCCCCAACCCCCACCTTGGGAATGTCGTCACTATTATATCCACCCCTGCTATATACACCATCCCTGTGGCTGCACGGACTACTGCCCTGGGGCCTTTTTGTCGCCGGGTCTGACAGAGTGCTGCTGAAAGGCTGCAGTTCATGTCGGTGCACAATTATTCCCTGAGAATCACAGGGCGTAAATCTTGGGACGCAAAAGATGCGAAATAGTGGGATTCCACAACCTGAAAAGCCTCGGTTCGACCACCAAGAAACGTCATCTGAACGCCAACCACCGTCGGTTGACCATCAACCGTCAGTACGTGACTGCAAATTGGCAAGCCGCATGTCTAGACTGTCCTTTATTCAAGAAACAATTCTTGTCCCTCATGTAAAATCGCCAGTCAATTTCTGCCCTGACCCCACTGCCCTGCCACAGGAGTGCCTCATTTACCTCAACTGCCAAAATCGCACCCCCCAAGCAACTGCCTCCCAATGGCGCAGATTTTGGGTGTTTGCAGGGTGGGGGGTGGGGGTTCCCCGCACTTAAACGCCGACGGCAATTGAGGGGAAACGGACGGCGGTGGAGATGCTCGCGCTGTGCGGGCTGTCAAGCTGAGATCCTGAGGAGATTACACAAAGGCTAAGAACAACATCGGAAGAGGCGAGTAGCAGAAGAAGACCGACGCATCAGCAGCACTAAAGCGTTCAAAGAATGCGGCAGAATGAGGTCACCATACATCCTGCAACGGCATCGTCTTCTTGCGGTTGTAGAACTCCAACGGCGTTCGCGGGTCATCAAGTGAATCCTCTGCGGTGGGCAGCATGTCGTCGAGAGCCGCGACAAGCTCACGAACGGGACCAGCGAGAAACACTCAGAAACAAAGCAAACACCGGGCGCTGGTACCTTCAGATGGGTCGTATAATGTGCTCTGAGAGATGACACCAACCAATTCCTTGTAAAACATTGACGGGAGGTGTTTTCCGAGTCTGAGAGAATCGTATGAAGACGCGAACCACGGCCTTACCCCGAAACGTTTCCAAATGCAGGCCGATTTTACAGTGCATCTATACAGTCACATATGAAACCCTACATTGGCATGAGGAGCTCTTGCGCTCGCTGTGCACGCACCGGACGCCTCTCAGTGGTAAAAGGTGAAGCCAGCTAACCAACACCCCACTAGGCAGCCAGTGGAGGATGGCACATTAAGTATTGGCACTCTTTGTTGGAGTCAAAGCAAATGTGGTGTTTTCCGGCGAGGAGTCGTAGCACGCGCACGGCCCAGCACATCCCGTGACGGGCAACGAGGACCTGATTCGTATTGTTTTCTCAAGCGTTTTGAGTTCGCTGATTTTGATCTTGAACTCTTGTTTGCCGTACAGTTCCGCAAGAGACGATAGGCCAATTCCCTCTTTGGGCCCATACGGACGCCCCAGCGGCTGATGTTGAAAAACAGGCATTCAGGTTCACATGGACCACTTTGGGAGAGCAGAAAATGCCCCAGCCATGCATCTTTCGGGATTGTATCACTTACTGGTGCCAAACAAAACTTGCCTTTTATCTTCGAACTTTTAATGACTTGCGTTAAAGAATCAAGTGTGTTGATCCACAAAAAAAATTCAACACTGAAACAATTTTTGGCTTCCCGACCAGCGCCCCTTTATCTGAAGATACGGGCAGGTCCGAAACTCATTCAGATCATACATGCCTTGCATTTTCAGACAGGACGTATGTTGTGTGCCGCAGTTAAAACCGTACCATCGAAACACTTGGCCGCAACCGGCTCCAATGCCACTTGGGCTTCATCACATCTACATAACCGGCACCTCCAACCCCCCTGGCTCCCCCTCTGAGCCCTCCTTGTGGGTGAGACATATCATGTTGGAATCTTAATCACTGCAGTAGTGGGCAGAGGCACCTGGGGCGTGGATAAGATCCAAACAAAACAGGCATCAATAATGAATGATGTGCATTTACATCTCGAAAACACAGCGCAAAAAACACGTATGGGCACAATGGGCACAACAATACAATCCATCAGAGCAGATCTTGGTATGGCCATCAGGAAATCAAGCACAGAAATTATCATCATGCATGGAAATCTGGCAGCAGCCATCACGACGAATGCATGGTCTCTCAACTTGTGGGCGGGTACACAAGAAAAACAGAAAATCTAGGAGAGCCCTTCGTGTTGGGTAATATTAACACATCCCCATGTCCGTTCACACGGATCATCATACATTGTGCAAGATGGAGATCCCACGGAAAGCACTGCGTTCAATCAAAGATTCCATATCAACTATGATACAGCCCAAATATATTGCTTTGGGGCCACCCCCTGGTCAAGAGAAGGAAAGGCAACCCATTAATTACACCAGCAGTAGGCAAAACAACATTTGAGTGGCTGGGCCTTGAAGGAACATCACATGGAATGCTTGCAGAGGCACAACAATACCCGCACCCTTTGACCCCCTGGCTGCCCCCCTGAGCCCTACCGGTGGCTGACAACTATTATCTTAACTCTTAATCGGTGTGGTATTGGACAAGGGATGGACAAAACTGCAAAGGAAACGTGAGTACTATCAATATGTGCATTTGCAACTGGAAAACACACTCATGGGATACATCTGGGATCTGATACAGCCTAATACAATGCTCTGGTGCTGACCCCTATTCACGAGAAGCAGAAGCAAACCATAACACCAACATCTGGCGGGCTTGGCTTTGGCGAAACATCACATGGAATGCTAGCAGGGGAACGGCATAACTAGCAGGCTTGCCCAACTAAGATCTTGGTGTGACAATCATGAAATCAAGCACATAAATTCTCATCATGCATGGAAATCTGGCAGCACCAATGGCCACAGGTGTTGCCTCGCAACTTGTATCACAGTATCAAGGAAAAATGGGAAAACTAGAAACCAAGCCACTAAGATGTTGTTGTGCGCATTGCTGATGTAATGGGTTGCCTCTGCTTCTCCTGAGTGGGCGGTGACACTAAAGCATGATAGTTGGGCTGTATCACAATTGATATCGGAGTCTCTGGTTGAATGCAGTGCTTCCTATGGGATTTTCGCCTTATGACAATGTGTACGGACAGACATGGGAATGTGTTAATAATGCCCCACATGAACGGCTCTCGGGGAACAACTCATGGAATGCTTGCAAAGGCACTTCAGCCCCCCGATCCTCACCAACCATCTGTTCCGCTAGGTAGTGGAGTCCTGTTGGACTCCAAGAGTTTTGGCTGCAGGCGCACACAACACGGGCCATACACACACCACGGCCAAACCCTACCGGGAGGCACGTCTGCTAGTGTCCCAGGGTGCATCCGGTGCCCTGCCGAGCGCTCCCAATGGCTGAGACATGCTATAGTTAAGTCTCAGTCAATAAGGGATTGGGCAGGGGACCTGGTGCATGGATAAAGCTGTAATAAAACAGACATGACTAATATGAGCCTAGAAAAATCATTGTATGGGCCCATCACGGGTGGGCCATCTCCTCGCTTTTGTGCGCGACTCTCCCCCCCCCCCATTAGAAATGGGCCGAAGGCCCCGGGGGGGGGGGGATTGGAGGGGGGGGGTTCAGGGAGGGGCGATGGGGGGGAGTGGTCGGGAGGGTGGGTTGGGGGGGGGGGTCCAGGTGGGGCGATTTGGGGTGGTGGGGGGGGGGGGGACAGGCTCCCGTTACCTCCCCTTGCCCTCCCTCTGGGGTGAGAGCTAGGGCTAGGGTCACCGAGCTGGTGGAACCAGTCTTGGTTTTATAACCCTTTTTAGTGTCTAGGGTGGACCTACCAGGTTTAGCAAGCAAGCAGCAAGCAGCAAGCAGCAAGCAGCACGCGCGAAATGGGCCAAAATCAGAACTCCGTCGTGGTGCTTCGGATTCGGGTGAAATTTTGGTGGATGATACCTATGGGTGTGAAGTACAATCACACAAAGTTTGAGCAAGAAACTCAACGGTGGCGGCCGGGAACGGGATTCACAAGTGGCGGACCTCAGTTTCAAAAACTGCAGTTTAGGGCCAAAAACAGCCATTTTTGGGCTTAAAAAGCCCTGGAACACATTCAAAGCGGCCAAACGAAGGGAAACGGTGGGTACACTGCACGTGCGGCTTGACTTCCCCGTGTCAACGAGCTCTTTGCGGCCCTCTAACTCCATCATATGTCGTGGAAACGGCCCAAAAGGGCCCCCAGAAGCTCCAAATGCCGACAGCCACAAACCAAGAATAGGCCATATCTTTGGCTACATGGCTCAAAATGCGATTCCGAGGGCACCTACACCACCCGCAACCCCCCACTTTTTGTGGTTTCCACCCCTCAAAATTGCCCAAATGGACGTCTAGACCCCCATACCTAGGCCCACTAGGTTGCGGCAAGCTGCAAGCTCAAGCCCAAACAGGTGGGTGCCCAAATGGGTCAACAGGGTCCAGTAGGGGCAAAAAGATGACTTTTCTCAAAAATGATCCTAGACCATGTGCGACGCTAAAACAACTGTTTTTGGACCGTTTTGAGCTTGTGGTGGCCCATTTTGGTCCTCCGATAATCCCAAAATGCCTTGAAAATGGGCTGTTTTGGGACCAAAAATGGGTCAAAAATGGGTCAAAAACGGAATTTTCCAAAAATCATCCTAGACCATTTGGGGTGGACAAACGGGTAATCGAAGCCCATTTTGAGCCCATTTTGGGGCATTTTGGCCCCTCAGAAGTCCAAAAAGCCTTGAAAGTGGGCCTCGTGGTGAGGGGTTCACTTGCAAGCTGATTGCACTTTGTGAAGAGCCATCAATGTGTGAATCATTCTTGATGTCCCTCACCAGTCATAGTTATTGTTCCCTCCCCCACCAGCTCGGTCCCAATATTCAGTCTTGATTAGGGCTAGGGTCACCGAGCTGGTGGAACCAGTCTTGGTTTTATAACCCTTTTTAGGGTCTAGGGTGGACCTACTAGGTTTAGCAGCAAGCAAGCAAGCAGCAAGCAGCACGCGCGAAATGGCTAAAAATCACAACTCCGTCGTGGTGCTTCGGATTCGGCTGAAATTTTGGTGGATGATACCTATGGGTGTGAAGTACAATCACACAAAGTTTGAGCAAGAAACTCAACGGTGGCGGCCAGGAACGAGATTCGCAAGTGGCGGACCTCAGTTTCAAAAACTGCAATTTAGGGCCAAAAACAGCCATTTTTGGGCCAAAAAGACCCTGGAACACATTCAAAACGGCCAAACGAAGGGAAACGGTGGGCACACTCCACGTGGGGCTTGACTTCCCCGTGTCAACGAGCTCTTTGCGGCCCTGTAACTCCATGATAAGTCCCGGAAACGGCCCAAAAAGGCCCCTGGAAGCTCCAAATGCCGACAGCCACAAACCAAGAATAGGCCATATCTTTGGCTACATGGCTCAAAATGCAATTCCGAGGGCACCTACTCCACCCGCAACCCCCCACTTTTTGTGGTTTCCACCCTTCAAAATTGCCCAAACGGACGCCTAGACCCCAATACCTATGCCCACTAGGCTGCGGCAAGCTGCAAGCTCAAGCCCAAACAGGTGGGTGCCCAAATGGGTCAACAGGGTCCAGTAGGGGCAAAAAGATGACTTTTCTCAAAAATGATCCTAGACCATGTGTGATGCTAAAACAACTGTTTTTGGACCATTTTGAGCTTGTGCTGGCCCATTTTGGTCCTCCGAAAATCCCAAAATGCCTTGAAAATGGGCTGTTTTGGGACCAAAAATGGGTCAAAAATGGGTCAAAAATGCATTTTTCCAAAACTCATCCTAGACCATTTGGGGTGCACAGATGGGTGAAATGAGCCCATTTTCAGCCCATTTTGGGGCATTTTGGCCCCTAGGAAGTCCAAAAAGCCTTCGAAGTGGGCCTCGTGGTGATGGGGTTCACTTGCAAGCAGATTCCACTTTTTCAACGGGCTTCATTGTGTGACTCATTCTTGATGTCCCTCACCAGTCATAGCTGATGTTCCCTCCCCCACCAGCTCGGTCCCAATATTCAGTCTTGATTAGGAGCAGGCTGAGGGTTGGGGTGGGCGTTAGAGTCAAGGTTGGGTTCAAGTATAGCGTTGGGGTGCTCCACCGCCTGGGCGGGGAGGGATGCTACGTGGGCAAGGGGAATGAAAAAAATTTTCGGGCACCTTCGGCGCCACCATATGTATGGCCAGTAGCTATTGACCCTTGGTAACTAAGTGGGCCCGGAGGGCAGGGAGGGGGGGGGGGGGGGGAGAGTCGCGTACCCGAACCGAGGAGACGGCCCCCCCGTGAGGCCATGGGCATAATAACACAATTCATCAAAGCAGATCTTGGCACGGCCATCATGAAATCTAGCACATAAATAATTGTCATGCATAGACATTGCACAGCGGCCATCGCCGCGAGTATTGCTTGTCAAGGAAACGGGAAATTAGGCGGGCTCTTCGTGTTGTGCAATATTACCTCATTTCCATATCTGTCATCACATATCCACATAAGCCCTGCATGATCCCAGAAATTCCATGGAAAGGACTGCATGCAACCAAAGACCACATGTCGTCTTTGACAAAATCTAGATGGAATGCCCTGATGTCAAAATCCCTATTCAAGAAAAGCAAAAGCAACCCTCCACACCAGCAGCAGGTTGAACAACATCCGGGTGGAGTGGCATTGGTGGATCATTTGACCCCTTGGCCGCCCCACTATGAAGCCGTCCTAGTGGTTGCAATAGTGAACACCTTGGGTAGAACAATGCCATCAGAGCAGATCTTGGTATGGCTATCATCAAGCACAAAAATTATCATCATGCATGGAAATCTGGTAGCAGCCGCCACCATATGCATTGCCTCTGAACTTGTTAGGCAGGTGCAAAAGAAAAAAATTCATGCCCATCCACACACATCCACATGAGTTTTGCATCATAGAAATCGCGTGGAAAGCATTGCATTCAACCCATGCCCACATATTAATTATGATACAGCTCAAATGTAATGCTCTGGTGTCACTCCCTAGTTCGGAGAAGCAGAAGCAGCCCAAAGAGCACCATCTAGGTGGCTTGGGTTTGGAGAACTATCACATGGGATGCCAACAAGAGGCACTACGTACCTAGCACCTCCTGCCTACCTGACAGCCCTCCCAGTGGCTAATAAGAAGGCCAGCCCCCTCCTAAGTTGACCCCCCAGAGTGGGTGGGAAGGGATATCCAAATATATGATCCAACCGGCTTGGTGCTTGCCTCAATTTCAGGTGCCACACATGCGTCGGTATATCCGCGCCCACGTCCAAAAACATACTCTATTTTCGGAGGTGGAAGTGCATGCTACAATGACGGACCAAGCCTAGCAAAGAGCGTGTATCGAGCCATACAAAGTGCCCGTCGTGGCTCTACCCAACATGCACCCGGGCCTACAACGCATGGAATGGACAACCACACTCTGTCTTTGCGGGCACGTTTACGGGCACAAATGCAGCGGATCTTGCCCGCACACCCTGCTAGGGGCTTCACAAGCACTTTTGCGGGCACCTAGGCCCGGGCCTCCCGTGTGCACCCCTCTTGGCACACTAGCAAGCAAGCTGCCCTCCACTTGTGCCCACGCCTTTGCGGGCACTATTACGGGCACACATGCAGCCGATCTTGCCTGCACGCCTTGCCCGGGGCTTCGCGGGCACTTTTGTGGGCACCTGGGCCCGGGCCTCCTGCACACACCCCTCCGGGAGCCGCAGCAAGCAGTGTGCCCTCCACTTGTGCCAACGCCTTCACGGGCACTTTTACGGGCAACAGACCTTGTATACTTACGGGCACACGTACCCGCAGTGTGCAATGCAACTTGACACGCGTCTGTACCAAGTAAAAAGGTGGCCAAAAGGCAAGAAAGATTTTTCAGTGCCTCGTGCATTGGGGCGTGGATAAGATCCAAACAAAACAGGCATCAATAATGAATGATGTGCATTTACACTAAGAAAACACAGCACAAAAAACACGTATGAGCACAATGGGCACAACAATACAATCCATCAGAGCAGATCTTGGTATGGCCATCAGGAAATCAAGCACAGAAATTATCATCATGCATGGAAATCTGGCAGCAGCCATCACGACGAATGCATGGTCTCTCAACTTGTAGGCGGGTAGACAAGAAAAAAAGAAAATCTAGGAGAGCCCTTCATGTTGGGCATGCAGTGCTTTCCGTGGGATCTCCATCTTGCTCAATGTATGACGATCTGTGTGGATGGACATGGGAATATGTCAACAAAACACCCCATATGAACTGTGATACAGCCCAAAAATATTGCTTTGGTGTTACTCCATCAGAGGAGGTATGACCATGATATCAAGCACATGGATGATCATTGTGCATGGAAATACAGAAGAACAACACAAATATGAGAGGACCTCAGCATGTTGGGCATTATTGTCACATTCTCATGTTTTCTCACACAGACCCACACAAGTTGTGGGTGATGGAAATTGCACCAGTGCAACCGAAGACCACATATCAGTAATAGTGTATCACAGCCCCAATAGAATGCTTTCCCTTATACAGGAGAAGCAGAAGCAGCCCATTACACCTGCTAACACATCTTATTGCAAACGTGCACAGACCGTACATGTCAAAGCACACCAAATCAGAACTGCAAGCACAGCTCTTGGTATTACGAAGTATACTGCAATCAACCATATGGATGTGCATGGCATGCAAGTTGTGACAATCCTTTGTTAAAAAAGGGTATACACATAATCAAATACTATGCATGGCATGGACATGGCATGGACATGGGGTGGACAAGATTTACGCACACCATCAAAACATTTGTGACAGAGATCCCAAAGTGTTTGCAGAAACACTTAAAACACTCGTCGGGGGCAACTCGTCAAGATCCGATGAGTATTGATGAGCATTCCTATCCCGTGACAAGCGCTGCTCACATGAAGCTGCACAGCGCCGAGCCTCTTCGACATCCGAGCAAGTGGCCCAAAGTGCCCCAAGAATCTCCTCCTAATCTGCAATATGCACAATCTGGCACACGGCTTCCCACCCCACTTATTCCCCATCCCTCTGCAGCCCAGGCTCCAGAAGCATTCTGGGCATCACACAACTACAAGCAGCAGCACAATACCTTGTTCGACAGCAGTCTGTTGAAGAAAGCTCTGCTCATGCGCTTCGTCACGCATGTCTGTGAGCACAGTACAGTATGGCCTTGCAACAGCAGCATCAACCAGACCAAAGCCTTGGCTCCCAAAAAGTTCATTTTGGGGGGGGGCTTAGAGCCCCTTTTCCAACCCCTCCCCCGTGGAGGGGGGCTCCAAGGGCCGGCTCTCTTTTTTCCATGTTTTTCATGCATATTCCATGACAAAACCACTGGCACTGTCACAGTCTGTCCCTGTCCGCGTCACTGTCCCTGTGTCACTCCAAGGGGGGGGAGGGGGCTCCTCCTATGTTTCTCAGCCGTTCTAATACATCCATGCCCCCCTGCCCCACCCCATAAGCAAGTTGGAGCCAAAATTTTCAGATATTTGCATTGAGGAAATAAGCTTGTGGCCCTTGGAGCCCCTTTCCGCAACCCCTCTCTGAATTTGGGGGGGCACCAAGGGCCCCGCCCCGCCCCCCCTCCCAAAAGTAAAATTTTCACCAGCCCTTTTACAACCAAAGACACACATCCACGTCCTATCAACTGCAGCGTGTGTTCGCCACACCGGTCCGTTTGTCTAAGCAATCCCGGGGCCCTGGGTCAAGCCGCCAGGCCGGATCGGCCCCGATATGCTAGGCTCCTTGACCGCCCCATCGCCGGCCCGCTTGTAGAGGCAATCCCAGCCCCAACGCCGCCCCGTTTGTACGGGCAAATCCCGGGGCACCTTGGGGCCAAGCCACCCGGGCGGATCGGCCCAGGTATGCGAGGCTCAATGGCCGGCCAAACGCCGACCCGTTCGTACAAGCAAGTGTTAGCCCAAACTCTGACCCCAATTTGGCAATATGTCTCGTTGAAATCGTTCCGCCCCTTGTTGGCTTGCCCCCAAGCGTGCCCCCCTATATGCCATACATACCAAACAATATGCCCCGGTGTACTACCCCCAAAATGGCAGCACTAGGAGGGAATATTCCAAGGTGAGCGGGCCCCAATCCTGAGCATGCCATGCTAACGTATCTAGGTACATGTGGTGCAACAAAACACCCATTCTGTTGATGACAAGCCCTAGACAGCCGCTTAGTAAATTTTCAATATGGTCTCATTCTGTGTGCTCTTGGTTCGACGTGTTTATTGTTGGTACACAATGGCATTGCAGACGAAGCCCAGCAGTCCTTCAATGCTACAGGGTTTTCAACCCCCCGCTGTTCACTATACAATACATCTGCTCATCCACTTGCGGGGCCTGGACAGTCGCATGCTTTCCTTCTTAACTCTGTCTTTGCCATGTGCTCATATGTGCTCAACGGCACGCACCAGTTCTTTGGGGTTGTGTTTGGATCTGCCCCGTGTCGTGCTCCCCCTCTGGATGGCTATTGGCATGGGTATTTGGTAAGACTTAGTACCGGACAAGGTAAAACTTAGTGCAATCTGGTAAAACTTAGTAGAAACGGGGAACAACTTTGAAAAAAAATAAGAAATATTTTTCACCAAAATTGTTTGGGCTGAATTTTACTCTGCCCCCCTCCCCCCAACCCTTTTTTTACTCAGTACTCAGTCACTTCACACTTCCATGGTAGGTGGTACTTTTGTTCAAGGGCATAAAGCCCCTAGGTCAATTCCCAGCTAAGCGTGTTAGTGGTGCCCCACCAAAGCCAGACATCCTACACGCGTGTACTTTCATATCATACATATGTAGAGGCAACATGTTTCCTCTTCTCGCCAATCACAAAACACATGCTTGTAGATGAGGTCCGCCTTTGAGTCTTTTGGGGCTAGATTGCGTTGCCTTCGGATCGGCTTTATACACGTCTCGAAAAACGTTGAAGGACTTGCTATCCTAATGTTCAATTGCCTGTTTGTCGCCGTATAATCTACGAGGCGAGTTCTTGGCATAGCAGGCAGGTACTTCTGCCACAATCCACGGTGCTGCAAAAGCCATATCAATGGATTCGCAAATGATGTGCTGTGCCGCTTTTGTCTCCACCAGGTGTGTGGGCTGCCATGCTTTGCATACGATGCTGCTAGAATGGCAATCTTTAATCTGCAGTGGAGGCACATGTTTTGTATTTCAAGAACGTCTTTTCTTCGCAACGTTTGTAAGCATCCTTGTTATCAGTAGGAAACATTGTGGTGGTAGATGCACACCCATTGTCTTATCCATGTTTCCCCCTGGGACAAGTGTGATGTTCATCCGCTCCACGGGGGAACCTGTTTTGGGTTCCCAAAAATCTGCTTGCGCCTGCCAAGCCTCCTACCAAGAAGGCAAAACCACCACCCAAGAGTGCTGCCCAAAGCATTCCTGTGGAAAGTGGTGAGCATGTGCAAGAGTTCAAGGTGAAGTGGAGCAGGACCCAGCCCGGTTGATGTGGTTACCGACGGGTCTCGAGACGGTGACAATGTGGGCTGGTCCGCGGTTGTCGTTTCCCCTTCGGGTGTTGTCGCCGAAGCCTATTCTGGGTGTGCCATGGTTGGAGTGTTGTCGTGGGTAGCCGGGTGGTGCAGCAAAGCCCCAGCCTTGGGGCTGCAAAATGCTTCTGGGGGCGGCCGACCAGGGGCTGGGACGCTCATTTGCCAATTCCAATTTGTCTAGTTCGCGCAATTTGACTCATGACCATGAACCTTGGAGAATCCATCGCAAACAATTTGGGGGAGACAGAGCCAGTGAGGGTTGGGAGATGTGGCCACCTGACCCACAAACACTGACACCAAGCCAACACAAACAACAGCCCAACACAAAGGGCTGCATCTTGGTGCCCCTTCAAGATCACCCAAGGGAGCGGTTGCCCTTGGGTGCTCGCGCCAGCAAACACTGAGCTCCAACAGGTGAGCGTGCACCCTGCCCCAAGGCGCTTTTGCGAGGCGGTTGGTAGCGGTAGCCCACGTCCTGCTACAGCTTCATCTGAGTGACCTGCTACTCGCGTGCATCGATCCCCTGGAGCCTTCCATTCGGTTTGCGGTTTGGAGGGGGGGTGGGGGGTCGTCCCTACAGAAAGTATCCCTTCTAGCCCTCAACAGCCGCAATGCCTTGGCCCGTGAGACCACCCGGTCTCTGTGGTCCGTGCCCTCACTACTTGCTCTGCATCACTTTGACTGGTCCAGCCTTGATGCTACTTTGGCTGAGCACTCTGTCTGTCGTGCGCGCTGTTGTGTTGTGTGATGCCCCAGTGTAGTGTAAGCCTGGTCCAGTGTCCGTAGACATAGGAAGAGGATTCCCGCCACAGGCCTTAGCACGTCAGGCCCACACCTCAACGGTTTTTGCAGAGATGACAATCTCCTTCTCATCGTCCATGTACTTCAGTGGCTTTTTGAAGTGGGTACCCAATAACCCGAGCGGTTTGATCTTTTGCTTGGCCATCACGAGCGCCTGAGACTTGCTGTCATGTTTGCCTGCAGAAGAGTGTGTAGCCCCCTTCCCCCTGTACGTGCTGCTGAAGCCTCCCGTGCAGACGTGGGTCAGTGCGTAAAAGCACAGTACGTTCTCCACAACATTCATCATATTCCTGACAACGCCGCCAATGACCAGTTGGGAATGGCGTATGGTACCTTCTGGAAAAACATTGGCTCCATTTGGAAGCAGTTGGATGAATATCCTGAAAAGTTTGAAAACCGGGGTTTGAAATTATTTTTTTTGTAGATCCTCTGGACATGGACGCCATGTAAAGTCCTCCTGTCCCCCCCGACCCCTCCTCCACTCCTTGGAAAATGGCTGCTGAATGACTCATTTGCATTCCTTTTATGTCCCATTGTGGAAAACCAATGCCTCCATAGTGCCATTGCCCCACGAGGTCGGTGTCCACAAGTTCCCTGACAGATGGCTACAGGAGTTCATGATGCCCATCAGCCACTGAGGAGTGAGAGGCCATGTCAAAGTGGCACCCTGTGCCTTGTGCAGTGTGCCATTCGGGAAAGGAAGGCGGAGGCAGTGCGGCATGAGATGAGGGGTCCAGAGGGGCCAGGCCAGGCTTTGGCTGTGGCATCGCATGCGGGTACAGCAGTGCACGCCTCGCTTTTCGTGGGGGGCACGTTGGTACGTCGCCCCAGACCGTCGGTCTTGGGCTTCTCAGTTCCTGACCCGGGGTGGTCGCCTTGACTAGGCTCGGGGGCATCCCTTTCTTACCACCCCAGTGATAGCCACGGCTGGAACCCGCAGCCTTTTCCGCCCCTGCGTCGCCTATCGTGCCACTGCCATCTCACATATGGGCAAATCTGGGATACCCCAACGTCTGTACCCGGCTGCCGTGACGCTTCTGAGGCATGTATTGCAGCGTGTGCATGTGGCCAAGGTGCACCGCCTTCGATGCCCCTGGTTTCTGGCTCGTGGCAGCCAAAAGTCCTGTCCGGCGCCCCCGTTCGCAAAGGAACAGGGGGTCGCAGAACGGGTGCGGCCAGTGGGGTCCGGACGTTCACCTGAGCTCGCAGGGGCCATCACCGACAACCACCACAAAGAGCCCACAAAACCTGCACAGACACCCTTTTGAGCGTGGAGCGGGCGCCAGGGTTGGTTCTGATAGACCGAATGTGATCCCTTCTTGATTGGTGGGGTGCTCCGGTAACCTGCGCAAACATGCTTTCGAGCCGGGGGGGGAAAGGGTCTGAGACTAGATTTCTGCACCAAAAATAGCTCAAAATCTTTTTAATTGCAAAATCTCGATTTTCCCCAACGCACAGGGGGGGTTTCCCTCCTCAAGACTTTTTCATTTCAATGCATCATTGAGCCTGAGCTCTCCTCAACAAGGCCTGCAGGCCAGCATGAGGCCAGACATCTCACAGAGCACATCTTTTTGGACAATTACTGCATTTCCCCTGGTGCTGTCGGTGCCACAGCGGTAAGATTTGGTGGGGCGTGACTGTGCAAAAAGAATTATTGGCCCACAAATTTGGATTCGGTCCGCCCGCCATTCACACACGAGGCCCAGGTGTGCCAGGCCACCTGACGCACGTATTCGGACTTGGACGGGGTGCTCTGGGGGGGGGGGGGGGTCTGCGCTGCTTCCATACTACGTGCAGGTGCCAGAGTCGCGGAGTGATCTGCCGATCCACGAAGACTGAAAAATGGTGGGGAATCATGAACCGAAAATCAAAGCACGAAAGTCGCAAGTTGAGCCACGATTCACGTACGGGCAGCTCCTGCTGCCACTGGTCACTATATGTGCACACGGTGCACACGCGGTTCAGACTCTCTTCCTGAGTGTGATGGGTACAAGTAGTGTGATGTGACGGCGTTGCATTTCTCGTGCTGTGTTGTACAGATCCGCACTGCGAATCAATGCAAGACAGCACACTCGCAGCAAAGAAATTAGCAGTCGACCTCCGCAGATTTCTTTAGCCTTGTTGTCGTCCCACCTTCGCCCAAGCAAATCTAAGAATGCCGTCGCCAGACGTAGCTCATGAGGCACCTGCAGAGCACAGAATCCATGAACCAACAATGACAGCGCAGAGTGGGTGGCGTGTGCGTGTAGGTGTGTGTGTGCATGTGCGCGCGCGTGTGTGACGCCCATGCTTCTTCTTTTGAAACAACTTCATAGCTTTCGCTAAGATACATCACCTCTCTGCAGCTCTGTCCGGACTGCAGCAATGTTTGGATAATCCGCCTCCTGTGGCCTCCTTTCCCTCTCTGCATGACAGCAAGACTACGCGCAGTCCATGCATCCCTACTGGTGTGTGCCAATTGCCAATTGCCCCACCATGGGGGTGAGTCAATCCATGCTCAGTTCGTGCCACAGGCAGTTCTGGAGAGTCCTCTGGACTCGTGTTCATTGCAGACTGAGACTGGTTCGAGAGGTCAATACTGTACACTTGTCGTCGGCGCCCTGTCTGCGATCTAATCTGGCTCCGGGTCCGGTAGCTCCAGCGGTGCATTCCGCGTCCGCCGCCGTCTGTGGTGGATTACTATAGACCTATCACTGTCTGTACTCTCGTCGGTGACCTGCACTGACACCTGTTGCTTCACCCCTGTCCTCTTGTCTGCTTCGGCCTCCTGCCCCGGGGGCCATCGTCTGGCGCCAGCATGGGCCGTACTGGTCGGTGCACTAGGGACTGTGCTGCCCCCGCCTTCGCCAGCTCATCGGCGGTGTCACTGTACACAAGTTTATTGTGTCCATATATATGTGTCACTGTCACCGACGCGGATCTGCCCCGTATAATTGATAATACCTCCTCCCATATATCATGGTGCCGCACTAGCTTCTTCCCTTGGGACATCCACCTCCTTCTCTTGTACAACTCTACATTGTCAAAAATGTCCACACACCATTTGGAGTCACTATACATGCACAGCTCTTGGTCACCGCACACCATGCTTACTGCTGCTCTGACAGCTGACACCTCGGCCCTGTTACTAGTCTGCGGCCCCACAACTGGTCGGCTGACATTGGGGTACTCGCCATGCAGGAAGTACATGCCGTACCCCGCTTGCCCCCGTACTTCGAACCCATCTACCCACGCATGAACTTTGGCATCGTCCAGCAAGAAGTCCGGGACTGATTCCGCCTCCGACAAGTCTAGTGACAAGTCCATTGCTACTGGCCCACACGCCTGCTCGTCCCCCGATGCTCGTCCCCCGATGCACTGACATGTGTACAGGCTGGTGACCAGGGCGTTTCCATTGAGTCGTCTGACTGGCCACCAAGCCAGTGCGCTAAATACTCCTCCCTAGGGGGGGGGACCAAAATCCCTGCTCATGTCGACCTCCATCCGTCGGACCGCTTTCTGACATCGCAGCGTCCACAGGCGATGCCGCCCCCACTAGACGCACAGTCTAGTGGGGTTAGTGAGTGCTATGATGGGATCATCCGCCACCCACCTGCCGACATCCGTGCCCTTGACCACCGGCAGGGCCACGTCTCGGCACGCCGTACCCAACATACGCACCATGGGGCAGCTCTTCACGAAGTGGTAGATCGTCTCTTGCGCCCCACACCATGCACAGCCTTCATGGATATCCTTCACCAACCGGACCCACTATCACACTTGCAGTTTCTTCCACAGCACTCGATACATAAACTTATGCATGAGCGCATAGGGCCCCCGCCCTATGCGCTGGACGTCTGCCCCTGGGCACGCCTCCGCTTCTGGCGCTGCCGCGCCACCCTGTAGGCGCTTCAAGTGATGCCACACTGCCATATGCCGGGTGAAGGGGGGGCGTCCCTTCACCCCCACAACCGTGCCCGCCCCAAGCAGCACCATCGATCGGCAGCGTGTGGTGATCGCCGCCGGCAGGATGGACTCCTTCCCCGCTGCTCTTCCTAGTAAAGTGGCCGCCAGCCGAACCAGTCGCCTTTTCCCTGCAGAGACATCCACAAATCTGGACTGTAGGGTGGGCCGTCCCGCATGTGACTTGAAGTCCAGGGTGAGTTCCATGAATGATACTTGCCTGTGCCCCTGCGGCAGGGTGTCGTCCGTAGTGAGCCACTGTAGCTCCTGCAGCCATTTGAGCAGGGCTAGTAGGAAGTCTTCGCCCCATTTCCAGTCTCTGGGTAGCGCCCCCGTTTCCGGTAGGGCCGTTCGCTGAGCTTTCGGGCTGGGGGCTGCAGCTAGTGCTAGGGGTATTCCTTCTGCTGCGCCCTGCGCGGCTGCACTAGAAAAAGGAGGTTCATTCCTTCCTCCTGCCTCATTCGGGCCTGCAGCAGTGCCCTGAACATGCCATGCAGCTTGTGTATGAATTGCTCCAGCAGATTGCTATCGTCCTCTGCCCATTTCTGTCCTGCCAGGGCGAGTTCATCTCGCTGTCGTCGGGCCTCATGGTAGGCTTCTCCGGGGCCCGGCACCCAGTGCCGAGAGATTCTGTTCAGTTCCCTATGTGTGCTCTGTGCTATTTACCAGGTGGACCCATGTGTGGCAGTTCCCAAGGGACTGGTGTGCAAAGTGTGCAAGAAGTTTTCAGCCTCAATAGCGCAACACGTATCCAAAGGTTATTGCGAGGGAGGTCATGAGTGGCGGCCCTGCCCCATAGCCTACGTCTAGATGTTCTGCTCAGCCAGAACCTCAAGCAAATCAAAACATCAGGTGACTTCTGCTGGATGGTCCCTGGCCCCTAAGGGAAATGGACTTGTGTTGTGTCCTATGCCTCCTAGTCATCTGTTTGCATGCCCACGGGGAGCGGACCTGGTGGAGAGCAGGGGCACGCGCTCCACAGACCTGCACACGCGGTTTCTACATGCACGCTCTGCACACACACACACTCCCCAGCCACCGATGCCTCCAAGGCAAAAAGGCTTTTGCCAGGGCCACCAATCTCTGCCGTGGGGTGTTTCCGAGGCAGCGCTAGGCGCAGTTTGAAATCTTTGTGATGGCTGCTGCTGCAGCAATGGCACGCGCCATGGCGCATTATTGTGCATGGCCGACAGGCCGTAAATGGTGTGCGGCACATCTGGTAGATAGTGGTTGCCTGTCGTTGTACCTTGGCTGATGGTGACCCTGAGAGCAGCAGTTCGCTGCTGACTGGAGTAGTCTCTTGCAAAAGGGACATGCCTTTGGTGGGTGCTGCGTGCAGGTGCCCAACGGGGCAAGGGGCCCTTGCGGTTGTGGCAAGCCTGCTGGCACGTGCTTGCGTTGCATCGTACCCGCTTAGGGTGCCTGAGGCACTTTGCCTGTGCGCAGGACTGGGAACAGGTCAATGGTGAAGGACGACCCCCAGCACCAGGTTTGCTGTGATGTAGTCGATGAAAGAAAACAAAAAATGGGCTGCACACTGACTGCATGAGAGTCAGTGCGTACGTCCACCATATCACACACACAACCTGCACCCACGCAACGATACCTTGTCCTTCAGACCAAGGCTTCCATCTGGATTACACGGGCACTGTGGCGTGTAGCCTTGGGACCCGATAACGATTTTGGCCAGTGTCTCGATGTCATGCGGCATGAACGCCGCAAAAACGCTGGGGGCACCATTTCCGGCAACACTCTTCGGGAGATTCTGGGCCTTGGCGACGCCTACAACATCAGACAAATGTTGCAAAAACAAACAGGACGTAATCCCCCCCCCCAAACTCCCCGTCACCGCTGACTGGCAAAATGCCGGCAACCTGAACGAGGCATTGGTCAAGACTACGTTTTGTGCACGTTGTTTAGTGGTAGGGGAAGTGCAACAGGGTCCGCAACAAACGCCTGTCACAGACCCTGTTGCAGCCCTTGTCACCCTTGTTGTGCACCTTCTCGTGCACCCTTGGCATGACACAAGCCCTTGTTGCGTATTGTCGCGCAGTCGCGCAGTAGAACGCCCCAAGCAGCCGTCGCACCGCGTTTTTGAGGAGAGAAGACACGGCTTCCCGGCACCCACTTCAACAACTTTTGAGGCCAATGCTTGTTAAAATGGAGAGAGCGGAGGGGATCAATCAGTTCGGCGTGTGCTGAAGTGCCCGACCAAAATGCAGAGCGGTGTCTAACTTACGTGCCAGGCCTACTTTCAGCAGTCCAAGCAAAACACAAAGTGCAAACCATGCAACTGCACAGAACCCACATGGCAAGTCAGGCCTCAATGTGCAGCCACCCCTTGCTACGCAGTCCTTCTAGGGCTTGTTGAGCAGATCCGCCTGGCAAACGTCAACCGCTGAATTGTTTTTAAACACATGGCTTCAATTAAAGGTGGATAGCTAACGCTGGCGTTCTTTGGGCCATGGCGACAGCCCTTGATTTCATACCCTGGCATATACCACTCCGTATCATTGCTTGAGTAAACGCTGCACTCTGAGGCATTTTTTGTATACATCAGGCCTGTGCTGAGTAGCAGTAACGTGCTTGGGCTGACTGCCCGGTCTCCACACCAGCGCTGCAGGGCTCAGTGCAGTCACGCGATGAATCGATGAATCGTGTGCCCCGGGGGAGAACCTGGACCTGCGCCTGCAAGTTACTCTGGTGCACGGTAGTGCAGTGGGTCCTCCCACGCCGAAGCAACCCAAGATCAATCTGTTGCATATATAGTCGAGAAAACTAGATGTACTCGAAGGCATCATCAGAGGAAAAGAATCGGTGCTGGAACAGGACCCCGCATCTGATGAATCCAAGCGGGCGGGAAAGGGGGGGGGGGTTCGCATCCACAGACCAGCCCCCCTGGAGAGGTTGGGATCCCAACAACGGCTCCGAGGGGTCCTTAATTCTGCAGTCATATGTGCTACTTCCCAACATAAAGTGGACACGCCGCACTTGTCCGATGCTGCCGTCTGCAGACTCAGCAAAGAACAGCAAAACAGCGCCACACGGACAAAACTGGAGGCGATTGAGCACAATGCATATCATTGCGTTGGAGAGAGGTCACCACAGACGAACATGTGAGGCATACCCTTGGCATTGACCCCTTTTGTCGGGCCGGACTTCGCCATGGAGAACAAGTCCAAGGTAACTTCACATCTTGAGCATCCTCAAACAACACCCTATCTGTAAATAAAAGTGAGCCTTGCTTTATCACCCCCACATCCCAAGTGTGGTCTGTGTGGTATGACCGAGTATGACATGATCCACGTTCCCCGCCAAACTCCCCAATGTTGTACAAAACAAACAAACTTATGGTTTTTGCGAGCTTCTGCTCGTTCATTTGAACAACCGCCTTCCTTTGTCACCCGGGTGACCCCCCCCCCCCAGCATTTGAGACAGTTGCCAAGTGACGCAATCCCCCCCATCCCCCCACCCCAACCCATTGGATGCTACCCTGTCAGGTGCTATGCAACCATTGTCCCATACCCATCAGTCAAACCACAACCAACTCCAACCAGGTGCTGGATCAGGTCTTGTATTAGTTCTTGGATCAGAATTTTGATCGAGTGCTCGATCAGATCTTGGGTAAGGTCTTGGATCATGTTTTGGATCAGGTCTTGGATCAGGTCTTGGATCAGGAGTTGGTTGCCGTGCCCTCTCAACCACCATCATTGCCCTCCAACCGCGTTCAACCTTCCCAACCCTCCCCCTTTCTGTCGCACAATGCCCCCCCAACCCACACCCAGCACAGGATGGTTGCCAGGCCCCACCCCAACCCTTCCCCCAGGACAGTACTGTCATCATACCCCCCCTTGTCTAAGCTAGGGAAAAGTCCCAAGCTTACGTGCACCACATACAACTACCGAAACACACGTGCTGATGGAAGAAAGGAGAATATAATGCACAAATATACCCAAAATCAGGGCTATGTGGGTTCAAGTGGGTAAACCCTCACAGAAAATGTGTCCATGACGCTAAGCAACTCGCAAATCTGTCACCAAACCCATGTATTATGAGGTTACACTACATTTAGTACTGAATTAAATTGGGTCCCAAATTAATACGGTCCCTGCACCTGCTGTAGCTTAGACAAGACCATAGCTAAGACAGGGGGGGGGGTACACAAAAATGGGTACTCTCATCCCCCCATGTCGTCCCCCACCCCAGGGAAGACGGTCCCCCACCACCCCGTGGGGGACGGTTGCCAAGTGACGGTCCCCCATCCCCCCATGGGGGACCACACCACCACCGTACACGCATATTTGCAGGCACAGAGATTGCAGCATAAAACGAAACAATTCAGCATAAGATGCGTTCAAAGGGCTGCCAATGTACGGAGACCTACTCCTTGACCGGCTCGGTGTAAGGTTTCTTGGTCCTGATCCACTTGACCTTGAACTCTTGCACAGGCTCACCACTTTCCTGGAATGCTTTGGGCAGCACTCTTGGGTGGTGGTTTTGCCTTCTTCGTAGGCGCAAGCAGATTTTTGGGAACCCATTTCCCTTCAGGAATGTCCCTTGTAAAATACAACTTGTTCCCAAAAGCAGTGAGAGGCGCCGAATAGACGCACGGCCGTGCAAGACGGTCTTGCCATCGCGCTCATAAGTAATGCGGCGATATGCATCACCGTGCTCCGAATGTCCAACGACTTGCGCCAAAACAGGTTCCCCCGTGGAGCGGATGAACATTACATTTGTCCCAAGGGGAAACATGGTTGTGTTGTCAAGTTCCATTTCAGCGAAAGTGAGCAAAATGTCCTGCCATGAGTACAAGGGACACAAGTGGCAATGCCCCACAACACAGTCACCCACACAACAACACAGTGAGCCGCAACAAAAAATTTTGGGTTGACCAAGTGACCCCCCCCCCCCGGGGAACACGAAGGGGTGGGGAGCGACCATGGGGGGGGGGGGAGGGGAAGGTATGCACAGGGGCTTGTTATGGTGGCTAAAATTGTTGAATCAATCACCTCGCAGAGGTTGTTAGATGAAAGCTGTAGGCCCGTATATAGGGGGAAACGCCACATACCCCCCCTTTTGGGCCTTTTTGCGGCCCCTACCTCAAGGGGTTGAATCGTTTGTCTAACCCCTTGTAAAATCATTATTTTGTCCAATAAACGCATCCCCCCGTAAATTTTTGGTCCGGACCCCCCCCCAAGACCCCCCCCCACTTGAAACCCACTTTTCTGAGGTTGGGAGGGAGGTGGGGGGGGGGGGTCAAGAATGTCGAAAAATCGAACCCCCATTTTGTGGGTCAAAAATCATGAATCTTTTCCTTTTTTTCGATTTTGAGCCAAAAAAGTGTTTTCGGGTCCCGACTCCATGGGGTATGTATGGGGCGGAGTGGGACACGCGCTCATGCAGCTTGTGCAGTTTTTAGTCGTTTTCCATCATGTGGTGCAAGGGAGGTGGTGCTGCTAATTTGTGCTTGGGAATTCACCACTGCTTGTTGCTCCAAGGCAAACATGTGAAATCTTGTACACAAACAATTTGGAATTGAAGAGCACGAACAAGATGCACAATTTGTAATTGAATGGTGATCTCCACATCACATGCATCCGTTTGGCCCGGCCCGTGTTCTTTTCTTTGCATGGAGCATTGCAGGACATATACGATAGCGACAAGCAATGTTGTACCCTCCGCTCTTGGCACGTCCAAGCAAAGGTAGGCAGATAGCCCACACTCCTTTGTCCAACGAGTTGCTTACATTCCCAACCAACTTTTTGTAATGAAGGCCTCAGAGACTTTGGGTGATGCATATTGCTTGTCTTATGGCCAATGACCGGCTTGTGCAACCATGAGGTGTCCATTGCTTTCCCACCCATTGTGATTTTTCAAAAGCATAACACGCGGAGACAAATCAAAGCTCAACCGCGAAAGAGAAAATTGCAATGCCTCCGGCAAGTCCACCTCTACCCCGAGCAACACACACCCAAAATAGGGTAAAAACTACATAAATAATGCCTACAGGTTTGGGTGTTGAAACAATTTGAGCAATAATGCAAACCATAAACATTGCACTCAAAAAGAGAGGCTTTCTTCATGCAGCACAATGCACATACAACCCCATCATCCTCATCACCATCAACATCGATCTCCTCCCGCAAATCAGCCCATACAAGGTTGGGCTCATGGGGGAAGGACCATAGAGAGGTTAGCGCAACTGGCGCTGAATGCAAAATTGGGGCAAGTGCATCAATATGCGAATAGACTTATGCAGAGCCGTCCCACCCCTCCAAATGTTGTGCACCAAAACCATGCATCGGAGCATGATGTTGAGTGTGGGTGGCTGTGCCCTCCCACAGCCAAGAGTCTCCTTATCCTTGGAGCCGAGTGCACTCAAGCCTACTTAAACTCCTGTCTTCTTGGGGTACCCATACTGGGGATTTCCTACCCCTGTGGTTTTCTGTGGTTTTTATACCCTATGGAGCCCTCCCCCAGTCGTACAGTTTTCATACCCTTTGGATTTGTCTTGGCACTGTGTATTTTTCCAACCTCATGGACTTTTCCTGCCCTTGTCCTAATAGCAGAGGGAACTATAGCTCTTCCGGCCTAGCCAGTAACATATCTGTAACAGGCACAACAACACCATGAGAACACAAACACACCATGAAGGCAAAATTGGCCCTGCAACAACTGATTGCTTGCATGTCAATTGTGCTGAAGGAGTTAATTAAACTGAAGTCACAGGACACCGGCCGTCCCATCCCAAAAGCCCCCCCCCCCCCCCCCAGCGAGAAATAGACCATAAGTGTTAAACAGATTGCACTTGCAAATTTTCGATTCCACTTGTGATAGCCGCACATGCCCAACAACAAGCGTAGTTCTTATTTGTCCAACACTACCTTTGAAGGTGCCCAATGACCTTTGCAAAATACTAGAACTTACAAGCAATGGGTTTGAAAGTTTTCAGATACTTCTCCAACGATGACGCAGAGTTGCTGCCATCAGTTTTGGATATTTATAAGGGAAAAAATGAGAAATGGAAGAAAGAGTGGGTCCACATCAACGCCTCCAGCCCGCATTGTGCAGCGTATTTTTGTTGGCACCCTCCTTTCCCCCTGTCCCACGGCCCCCCTGCATTGCAACATTCAAGATCGGGTACAATGGAGAGTTCCCAGCGAAGGAGTTGGTAATCTGAAGAAACTAAATCCAAAGGTAGCGGCAAGGCTATGCAAATGCCGAGGACAGGCCAACCTGAAATTGCACAAAACATTCGCAGGGTTCCCATATTCCATGCTCCACCCTCAAACGTTTGCAATCCAAACGGCTTTCTCAGTAATCAACTCAAGATCTGCAACAATTTCTGTACTTGAGCCTCATCCGAAGTATGGTGCTCTTCGTGGTGCACACCACCGGCTTGGCATTGTCCACAAGCACTGCTCAGTGCTGCACAACTGAGCTCCCCCGCCACAGCCTTACAGAGAGGCTGTGAAGCAAAGATATACACGATTCTGTTGCCTGAGATGGTGCAGCAACGTCGTCTATGACAATCATTGGACCACCACATCGGAAGGATGAAGAAGACTGGAGGAGGGCCCTTTGCAAGAAAATACGTGAAACTTCATTTCAATGCATAGGCGGGTGCGCCCCAGCATTAGAGTGCTGCATCCCGATGCTTTGTAAAGTGAACCCTCCGGACTGCACTCTTGAATCGCATAGACTTCCACATCTGCGGTCCACCAAAACGGCACATGCATTTGCAGGCCCATGAACGCTCATGATCCCTGCTGCCTTCTCTGCACAAACATAAAATCGAATTCCCCCTCAAGAGATGGTTTCGCATGCTCGGTGTTGTAGTTGTCGCAGGCGCAGGCACCGACGGGTGACCTCCCCTTCTTTGTTGCGATCACTTTGGCGTGCGCACGGAATCTACCCCATAAGCCACCGGCTGTGACTTTCCCAAAAGAACATGTGCCACGCTCTGTTGCATCGCGAAGGTGACCTTCCCTGACGCACAGGGCACCTCCTCTTGTGCAAACGCAGCCCGAGTCGCGGAAAAAAGGTCAGACGGAGACAATACCGTGCTTGCACAAGAGCGGGGTGGGGTGGGGGGGTCGCCTGAGCAATAGCCTGCGAAAGAGCCACAAAACAGCCCAGACAACCAACGGGCACCCGGACGGGCTGCTTGGGGGATACCTGCCCCTTTTGGACCAATTCAACGCCACTTTCCCCATGCGTGAAAAGAGCCCCGCCAGGGCCCCCAGAGCGGGAGGAGTGACATCAAGAGTGGGAAACACACATCTGGAACCCCCAATGGCTCTGGTAGCCTCCAATGATTTTGGAAGGGGCTTGCGGAAAAACTCAAAGCCCGAGGCTGCCTGGGGTCCGCCGTGCTTCAATTTCCGCACTGCATCGAGTGTTCCAGCACCTGGCTACAGGGGGACTCCTGCATAGTCACCCTCTCCATTCTGCACTCTTCGCGCACCTTCCTCTCGCACTCTCCCCCAATCGCTTTGATGGCGCGTTTTCAGTGCTCCATTTTGCGGTGGTGCTACCCCCGAACCATTAGCGGGGATGGGGGTATGCCCACAAGCGTGACAATCCCCCACCGCTTGAGGCATCTATTCCGTTCTGGACATGACATGCGGCACAGCTGTGCGCCGGATGTATTTGGCATGCGGGCGGGGGGGGGGGGGGGGGGCAGCGGCGGCGGGGAGGAGGGGGGGATGCAAAATGAAGCCGAAATTGAGAGCACCAAGAAAAACCGAGTCGGGTAAGATGTGGTTGGATCCGAGTATTCGGTGTCTCTTTAGGAATTCGGGGCATCCGACCTTCGCAGTGCATTGCCCAGGCGCGGGGCAAGCACTGTGGAGCACCCCTGCATTGCCGGTCCCTACACTGGCCACTGATCTCGGGTCCAAAATGGGACTTTACAATGTAAGCCCTCAAACGGGACACAAGCCTTCGCTGGGGCAGGAGCACAGACCAGGTCGTGATTAAGTCAGGACACGGAGATGGCAAGTCTACGACTACGTTGTTTCATGCTTCCAGGGGCCGGCCTTGTTCACCCACTGCAAGGCCTAAAGGTCTGCAGAGCCCGGCTCCGCCACCCGTTAAGGGGGGCAGAAGGGAGGCCACAGTGGCAGACCTCTCCAACTCGTCTCGCCAGCATACAAATCTATGATCAATGCAATCAGGGGAAGGACACTGACGGGCAATCGAATAAAAGCGGGAGAGTGCAGGGCTTTTGTATGCGCGCTTCATCTCCAAGGGCTGCCGAAGCCCCATCTTAACTCGGTCCGTACACTGGTCTGCCCCTAAGACACTGGGTCCCTGCACACAACTCGGAGGACAACAACCTGGCACCCAGGCCCAAAAGGAGAGCTTCGCATGCGGAGCAGAGGAACAGAATGGCCACAAAACCGCCAATCCTCTTCAAAGGGCAAACAGCAAATCGTTGATTTGCAGTCTGCCCCCACAACATGGGCAGTTCACCCCCAAGCCCGCGGGTTCTCAAAGCATCAATGCACTCGCTACCGAATTATAATTTGGCTCCGAATGACTACGGCCCGTACACCCACAAGGCACAAAGGGTGCGGCAAGTGGTAGCCCACACATCACATAGTCGAAACCACAAAGGGTACACCAGGCGGTTGAACCAACACAACACACCACCACACCACCACACACACAACACTAACACCGCACGGGCACAACGTCGGCCCTGATAACGACAACTGTCGTTCAACCCGCGGCATCCATCCCAAAAACACAGTGATCCAGTGTTGCCGGCCTCTAAGGAAAGCGATGTTTGCGACCCTCCGGAACCCCACCAGGACACATCTCGGTGACTGATGTGCACCTTGTCCTGAGGATCGCCACGCCAGGGCCAAGGGATAAAAACTGCGAAGTATTGGTCAGCCCCAACCAACCCCAACCGCTGTCAGGGACCCCGCCAGCCGCCGTCATTACCCTCCAACCGCCTTCGGCCTCAGGCTGTACCTAAGCGTTTCCCTAACAAGAATGATACGATTCCTGAACATGACGTCACCTTGAAGGTCGAATGACGTCGCCAGTCAACAAGCATGCAACAGAAACGGGCAATTTTTTTCACTTGCATGCGTCACACCTGTGACTGCTACCTGAGAGGAAATGCACGTGAGGCCAAGTAGTGTCGGTGTCGGTGTCAGCCCCTTGGCCCGCCCTGGAGGATTGGCTGCAGCTGCAATTATCCCGTTCCCCGTTCTGGGCATTGGCTGAATGTGGTCTCCAGTTGAAGACTTTTGGCTGCAAACAGCTGCCTTTACCTCCAACATCAAAGAAATACGCATCCTGTGGATGGGCGTCGTCGCAACGCCTTGGGTTAAGAAACGGTCGGTCAGAACGCAAACCATCACACGGTGGAGCACCGATTGTGCAGTGTTGGTTGGTGCGGTTGCAGCCTGGAACTGCAGCCGCAGTGTGTGGCGTGTCTCGTTGTGTGTGCGCACGTGCGGTGAGCATAGACGCCTCTTCTTGAGGAGGCGATCAATATATTGCATACATAAACATGCATGTGCAGCGGACGTTGAGAAGCAATCGATATGCTACTGGCCAATGGTGGGATGCTACGGGTCGGGCAGATCTTTGCAGAAAAACTGTCCAGCGCCGGCGACTGATTCAGGCACTGGCACTTGGAAAACGATGATGAGGGCTGTGGCCAAGGGGGTGACTTGTCGCAGCAGCAGCAACCGCAGGCACAGTGACTCGTCGTGCACTGCGCGATTCCGGCTGACGGTCAGGGACACCCCCCTTGTATCCTTGGGGCTACATTTCGTGGGTAAGGAGCCACTGTTGGCAGTCCCCACTGAGCTCTATTAGACTTGCAGAGTTACTCTAGGAACACGACACAGGCTTCAAAGTGGAGTCACAGTACGGCTGGTCCCCCACAGCCCCCCCCCCCTCCCTGGCCGGCATCCCAGGCCCCGCGCACAGGGGCAGGGGGTCAGGAGTGCTGAACCTGCGAATGCCTGAGTGCAGACGCAAGTGCACTGAGGGGGGGCACCACAGCCAGCCAGTACAGATCCTCCCCTCCCCCTTGCGCAGGCACCCCCGAAGAAAGGTCAGTCGGGGTCGCCGTGCTTCGAAAACGCGATGTTTTCACAAGGGCGGGGGAGGGGAGGGGCTAATTGGGCTGTGAAGCTGATGTGCTTATTGAATGATCTCCCGTTCAAATGCAGGCCTGTGCTTGCAGGGGGTGATGCACCCCTTGGGACTGAGGGTCCATTCCGCCCTAACCGCCTCTGCTCTCTGACCGTTTTGCAACCGCCCGATCGTGTCGCCCGCCACCTGTTCCAATCGCCGGTCACGGCGCCTGAGATCCTCTTCACTCTTCCCTCGGCAATTGGGAAGCAGGGCTCCAAGGCCCCATCTGGAAGTGCAGTACTCCTGCCCCTGGGTTGGGAGGGAGAAAGTGCCATTTCAACGTCGTGCCAAGCCTCTGGGACTGGTGCAGGGCACAGAAGTGGAATGGAATGGAAAAGCAGGACGCTTCACCAAAAGCTGAGGGGTGCTGGAGGGGGCTGTGAGCAAGAGGATGTGTGAGAACGCAGGCATCGGGGGGGGGGATGCAGACGAGGTGCAAGCAAAGCGATCCTTAATGCCACAAACAAAACCACCGGACTCCGGTGTGCCAGGACTTCAACAGAGGAGCGGCCGGCCAATAACTGCTGCCGGTTTCGGCAAAATGGCTGAGGGGATGCAAAGGCGGGGTCAACGAGACGTAAAGGATAGGGGTCTGCTCGACGCCTCTTCCCTTGTCTAGACATCTGCCCTTGTCCCCTTTGATCCACGCAATTACTCCTTCCCAATATGACCTCCCTACTTCACCTCAGTCCTCAGTCCCAATCTTCCCCTGTGTTCCCATTCCACTCAGCCAGTGCACCTGAACTGTATCTACATTTGTGTCTGTCGGCACACCATCAGTTGGGTCACGATGCCTCTGATGCAACTATGCATGTGCCTTCTGCATGCCTGTGTGAAAATCCGTTTATGGCAGCAACAACCGCTTGAATCCAACTGCTTCTCAGTCAAATGCCCGGCGGCGTTGTAAGAAGTCTGGCACCTCCGCAGACAGAGGCAATAATGGAGTTGAGCAAGCAGATTCCCCGATTGTAGCCAGCCACTCTGTCATGTATGGCGGTGCGTCCTACGTGAGACAAGGCAGTGAGATGACTTGGGAGTGCCATGGTGCGCACAGGCAAGAGACAACCACTGTGCATTTAGAAGCAGAGGTAGAGGCAGAGGTAGAGGTAGAGGTAGAATAGCAATGTCCACATGTCTGCAAACCATGATGAATCCCTTCCAGCTGGCAGGGTCACCAAAGACAGCCTGGCACGGCTAGCGTCATTACTCACAACCCACCACGTGCTAGATCGATTTTTGAGGCCAGGGTTTCGCGTCTCGATTTGGGTTGCCTCGTGCAGTGGCAGGGCGAGGTGCTTTAGAAGGCAAGACTGACATACCTGCGTCATGTAGGGGTTGCTCATGTCGAGCACCGCGTGCTGCGTGTGCAGTGCGACCTCTTGCGGGGCGGCAGACGACTTCTCCAGCTCAAACTGCTCGGTCACTGCCGGTGACACACCTGACCAAAGAACAGGGGGATGTTACCAATTGACTAATTGTTTTGCAGGGTCTGTACATGCCCAGGGACACTGCCACTACCACTGCCACTACCACTGCCACTACCACTGCCTGACTGGCGCCAGCATGCTTCACATGACACCCAACCCAGGGCCACGAGGTTCCAGAGGGTGCGTGCAGCTTCTGTTGCTGGTTGCAGTACACAGGACCACATGGTTCCGGGTCGCCAATAGTTACCCGTCAGAGGCAAGGATGCATTAGAAAGAGTGGGGGGGGGGGGGGGTCCGGAACCCAAAAGGTTGTGTACGAAAAATGGCCCAAATCAATTTTTCCTTCAGTACATTTGATACATTTTTCCCCCCCATCACATCTGCGTCCACGGAGGATGCGGTGAAACGGGGGGACGGGCAACCCTCCTCCTCCTCCTCTGATTGCCAATCCTTCTGATTCAATACGTCACTGATTAGATGACAAATGGGCTCGGGGGGGGGGGGGGGCTGCATCAGATAACAGGCCCCAGAAAAGGGAAGAAAGGGGAGAGAGGGAGAGGGAGAGAGGGAAGTAGAGGGCTTGCTGGGGATTTACCGATGGGTGCAGGTGGAGCCTTGCCGGCTTTCCGTCACAACTCCGGGTGCAATTGTCCAGCATGGAGCGACCGCTCATGCACTGGCGGCACACACACCCTGAATCCCCTTCATTCACACTCCTGAACTCATTTCCAGCCCTACCCACCCAACTGAATCCCCTCTCTCCCATGCCAACTCATGCGCACGCCATTAGGGGCAGCTGCAGCAGAGGGCTGCGCGCTGGGCAGCAGCTGGGGCAGGAAAATTCCAATAAGCAAATCGCTTCAGAAAGGTGCCCAGCAGGGGGGTACGCAGGGGCATTTGGACAAGCAGTTACCGCTCAGCAGTGAAGTGGCGGGCACAGTTTTTTTTGGTGGTCACAAAGCGGTAGGTTGGGAGTGTAGACCTGTCGGCAGAATTTGTAGAGGGCTGTTGTGAAGGGGGAGGGGGGGGTTCCCCCTCAAGAAATTCACTGCCAATGGGGCTGTGGGCATAAACTTCCATGGGGCAGTGGGGCACAACCGCACTGCAGCAGCGGGGGGGGGGGGGATTGCAATGAGGCGTCTGGCATCATCTGGTCCAAGGAGTTGGGGAGGGGGGAGGGGGGGCATGGCACCGCAGCAGTGGGGAAACAGCACTGGGGCAGTGACCAGTAAACTCCCACAGGGACAGTACCACACAGAACGCAGCTGGAGTGACTCGCACTGAGGCAGTAGGGGGGGGGGGGGTACATGGGTCTGTGTGGGTAACCTGCACTGGGGCAGCGGAGATCATCTGGGGAGAGACATACAGAAGGGGGTTCCGGGGGGCAGGGGAAGGGCAAGGGGAGGTGTAAGAAGACTGAGGTGGGGGGACAGGGCGCGTCGGTCACTGGACTGATCTCATTGTCCCTCTACCTCCCTTCCCCTGCCTCTGCCTCACTCTCTCCTCTGGCGTTCCCACTGTTCCTTCAATGGCAGTCCCCTGTCCAGCAGCCGTACAACCCAACCCCTGCCCCTCCATCCCAGGCTGGCCTCAGGACCACAGCCCTCCGTCCTGCAAAAGCGCACCTTCCGCATCCAGTTCATCCGCACTGTAGTGGCTCAGAATGCTGAAAATCTGTTGGATGGTCAACGCCGGGCAAACTCCCGCCCGTGTTTGCGGCTGCGACACGGAAACGAGATGCATCGCGGTGATTCCATTTGGAAGCAGGCGCCACACCCGACACTTGAAGCTCTGCCGCCAGACCCGACATGCGGGTCCTACCGCATGAGACGGGCGTCCGGCAGCAGCAGAACCAGAACGGGGTGGGGTAAGCCTCCGGCAGGCCAATCCCGTTCAACAGAGCGCCGACTGGAATCGATTCACGTGGAGGCACTCCACCGACATCAATACATGTTCTTTGTGCTGTGATGCCACCACGATGGGCCGGCACGCAGACAGGCAAAGCGATCAGGAGGCCAAGCCGCCGCCGCAGCCCCGGGTGCGGGACACTTGACCATTTGCCAGGCCGGGATGCCCCCGGCAAATCTAGTGCCTTCCCTTGGCAAACACCTCCTACTGCCCTCTTCCCTGACGCGTACCTGCCTCTTGCCCATCGTGCATGCGCCCTCGTGTGTGCCCGACACGTACAACAGGGACGGCGACCGAAATGCGTACCTCCAGAAGCATTTCCTTCTGCAGCATCAACACGTTCGCAAGCTGCCTGACATGCACCAGGCAGGACCTGCAAAAAAACCACATGAAGTGCATTCAAGGGAACGCATCGGGACTTCGTGTGGGCATTGCGCACTACCTCGAGCGACTGCCCCCAAATCTCCCAACACGCAGAGGCTGAGGCAGAGGCTTGACAGCCACGCCCTGCGCGCCTTCGAGACTCACACATCATCACCTATGAAATCACAGGTGGCAGGTGGTGGAGCTGCTCTGGTGGCTGAAGGGTTGACGCCCCTTGTGCAACCTGTAGACCAACACACACACACTTCGTGCGGGAAAACCAGTGGGGACCAAACGCGGGGCACGACGTCAGTGAAGACGAAAGCAAGCGAAGGCAGAGCACTGGTCACCGAGACAATTTCATCAGGCCATTAACAAAAAGGTAGGCAAGGTCCTTTCTGAGACAGGAGTGACGGTGAAGAGGAGTTTGATCTCACAGTGCATTGTGCGCTGATCACTACAGACCCTGCCCACTGTCTGGCCCTGTCTAGCCAATGATTGTATGATCTGTTGAAAACCGCAGCGCTACTTACATGTCTACTCTGGAGGTACTTAGCTGGAGACGGGTGTAACCACCCGCTCACACACACACAGACTCCAAGGGGCCCGTCATGGTCAGTGAATCCGACGTATTTCGCTGTCGCTTTTTGGCGCACATCGTGGGGTGTCGCTGTGTTGGTATGCGTGCATGGTGCTTTTTGTGGCTGTGGTGTGTGCTACCCCAGCGGTTGAATCGCCGGGCTCGTGCCGTGAAGGCGCCGGTTCGATTCCCGCTGTGCGCGTGGCTGCACTGCCGAAGAGAAGACTCGCTGCAGGTGCCCGGCTGCAGCGAATGCGCCCCCCTCGCCACGCTGCCGGGCTTCAAGACGCGCAAGCGGCGCGCGCTGCCGGAGGGGGCGGTGGTGCGTTTTTTGCGGTGCGTGTAGGGGGCCGGGGGTTTGGGGGGGGTTGCCTGAAAAAGCGAGGCGCACCGCCCGCTGCCGGTGCCCGTGGACCCGCTGGCCGCGTGTGCTGTTGTAGGGGGTGGTGGTGCGTTTACGACGATAGGAGGATTCGAACCTCCGCTATAGGCAGACGAGTCTATGTCGCTGACCACTGGTCCACTCCAGGCCTCTTACATGTCTGTGGCACAAACATGCACATTCATGGGTTACACACACATGGTCTCCCAAGGGGGGCAGTCATGGTTGCTGGGTTTAACTTTGGCGGCGTGGAGGTGGAGGATTTCCCAGTCTCCGCACCAGAAGCCCGTGGTTCCGTCAGGTGACAGGGATGGGTCCAGGTGCCAACTGCTGTAGCTGTCCCCCGCCCAGTGTGCATGACGCCGCAGCCACGCGGCGCACAAGGTGAGGTGGCAGCAGTGTGGCATGGGGAGGAGGTGGCGAACCGTGTACAGGTAGCGGGTCGTGGCCGTATGGTCGTTGGGGTTGGTAGACAGGCCCCGCGTGACCGCCGAGTGTGCCGCCCTGGTGACATGTGGCAATGCATACCCGCTGAGAAGCGCTATCTGTAACCAAGCAGAGAGGGACAGCAGCTCCCCCGCCCATGTCGTGGCCCAAGGGCGTGCATTGCTCAAAGCGCCCGTCATGATACCCGGCAGGTAAGCAGGGTAGGCGCTTGCAGGGGACAGGAGGGGGGGTGCACTCGTCGGACCCCAAGTTGATGAGAGCGCGCTGGGGTGTAGGTACGCTAGGCCTTTACCCGTTTCCTCCCGAATCATGTCAAAGCCGAGGGCTGTGGTGGACGCTGAGTGGCTGTGATGTTTGCAGGGGTCCCCTGGCCCCGACATACACTCACAGAGCACATCCAGGTTCCATGCCTCGCCAAGCAGGTTACACACTGTAGAGACGATGGGGTGGGAGGTGGTGTCTGGGTTGGTGGTGGCAATCAGGATGTTGTCTCTAAATTGACATAGGGCAGTTATCCCCTGCGGGGACTCCCAGTAGGGGAACCCTGCCTCGGAAACAGTGAGGGAGCCCAGGCGGCGCAGGAGGTGGCGATTTGAATATACCTGCCATAGGCTGTGCAGATCGGCAGCCTGGGCTGAAAAAGAACCGCCCATTGGAATGCAGCCGTGGCGGCACCATAAACCTCCCACTGCTCTGATGAAGTTATTGCAGTGCATTTCAAACGTGATTGTGTCTGACATTTGGGCGTGGGTGATGTACCAGAATTTCGTTGCTTTTGCACGTCCCGCTCTGTCGAGCATTTTGGAGTCTTTGTGAATGGACCACTCAATATCTGTCATGCGCCACTTGCGGCGTTTGGCGAGCCACTTGCTGGCTGCCGTCAGGTGGGATTCTATGTCAGTGGGGCATATATTATTGAATTGGTCCTTGCAATCCACCTCACTGATGAACCGGGCGTTTATGGTGTCTAACCAGTGGAACCATTGGCTTACTTCTGAGATGCTCTGAGCTAGAAAACAGCAGGGGACTTCTTGGCACAGGAGTCGGAGGAAGGCTGTGTTGGCGCGTGCGGCGATGCGCAGCGATTTCTTGGGTAGCAGGGGTTGGGGGAGGGAGGTAATGCCGCGCCAGAGCCATTTACCGTTAGCCAGTGATTTAAATTTGCCCAGGAGATAGAGGAGGGGAAGTTGACCGGCTGTGTTGCGGTCCCAGCCTCTGGCGTCGAGCTCTGCAGAGACGAAGGCCATGGCCTGGGGCAACGTTTTAGGGGACGGGGTGTAGCCTTCGCTCTTCAGGAACTGTTGGATGATGCCCCATACCCAGTGGCGGCAGAACGCCCATAGGACTCCCACCCCCTTGTCGGCGATGCGGACATAGTGGGACTGACAGACCGACTTGGCAAATTTCCTGACTTGTGTAAGCTTGTGGCCCGTCTCTGGCCACAGGGAGTCTGGGAGCATCAGTTCGAGGGGTGGAAGACTTGCACCGATTTGATCCGCCATCTTTTTCAGGTCAGAGAGGAGTTGGGAGCGGACGGAGGAGCCTCTGAGGGGTAGGGGGTCGTTGGGTCGGGCGTAGGTGTCTGAGGTAGGTACCCACAGTGGTGTGTACGCTATGTGCCCATCAATGACTGTGGAGACCCCCGGGAATTTTGGTGCTGTGAGACACTTGCATTGGGGCTGGCACACACACACGCACACGCAAACCCTCTGGCACAGCCCAGCAGTTGTTGGGCAACTTGGGGCATGAGTCTCATTGCTCCGGACTACGGTCTGCGGTCTCTAACCATCGGTGTGAAACCTCGGGTTTGAACCGTCAACGTGGGGTATTCAGGAGAGTTTGGAGGCCTACGGTCTTCACTCTAAAAGCGTTGGTTGAAATGGGGCTTGAACCGGGGACAAAGATGCAAGAGTTGATTGCTCTGTCTACCTGTCTACCGACCGGAGCGCATAACCGATGGCCGTTGAAGGCTATTTCAGGAAATGGGGCCCATTCATGGGGTCCTTGCAGGACTTGCAGGCACTCCACCTGGAGAAGCGCAGCCAACCACAGCTAGAGCTCCGACACACAGGGCGCCACCCGCTCTGTAGGACTGCGTCACAGGCGTCACAGGACTAGAGGTCCCTATTTGACGAGCAAAACTGCAGATCTTATCCATTTGTGGTCTTGCAACACGAATAGATAAATTGGACGGCCACCAGAGGACCATCGCCACCGCTGGAAGAAGCGTATGACACGTCCCTATCAGCCCAATAATTGCAGTGGCACTTGGCGCCCTTCGAAATGGATATTGGAAACCTTGGGGCACTGTACTGAAGATGGGCACTTATCCACGAGCTACCACAACCTCAGACGCTGCCTTTTCAATGGCATTGTACTTTGGCTCTTGCGTATCCGCGCACTGCAGATTTTAGGCAGCTTCAAGTGGTGCTTTTGGGGCATCTCACGCGCTTCCCTTCTTCTTGTTGTTGGCAGGCCGCTCCTTGAATGCCCATGCGGTGCGATGACGTTGCTGCCGCAAATTACATACTTTGGTGAGCATTGCCCACCACACCGGCAACTCTTACGGGACAGAGAGGCAGATGGGGGGGGGGGGAATAGGAGGGCATGGGATGTACCAAAAAGGGCGGCGGGGGGGGGGGGGTGTCCTCGAAACGACAAATCTTCCCCACCATCCTCAATGGCCTAAACAAGTGCTGCAAGATGCTGAATGCCAGATTGAAGAAAAACACAATGTTCGGATTTGCGGGACGACGATTCTGACAGTGTCCGGTGGGTCGCCCACAACCACAGGCCCATCCCCTTCTGACCGATGTTGTTTCTGATCGCAGTCTCTGTGCTCAAGAATGCACGATGACATGTTGGTCATCGGACAGGGGCTCGGTTATACTTGTGAACCGTTGTTTCTGTTCGTGACAACATTCTGCTTGAGACTGCAACCCGATTCCGCCCGTTTCGATTGGATGATCGGCCATCGTCGCTGTCATGGGCCCACACCCCAAAACCCGCGGGCTTGTCGGCTGCGCACACATGGCCTTGTCTAAGGACGGGATCCCCGTCCAATAGTCGTTGTTCCTGACTCTGGCCGTGCTTGCACACAGGGGAGGGAGGTGTATGGAGCAGGGTGTGTTGTGGCCTGTCAGGCTTCTCGGGATCTGGCGGATCAGAACACCCCCCGGTACCCGTGCTGCAGGTACCGGTGCTGAGGGACCAGTGATTCCCCAGCGATTCGCAAATTGACTGCGTTTCCCATGCCAGGGCAGGGGGGGGGGGGGCAATCAAAAGAGCAAAGAACCCAGACACATGCACGCACGCATGCCGCCCTGTCTCTGCGGGCACGCCAATGGGCACACACCGACATGCTTTGTCAAGATTGTTCTTATGCTGCCACTTCTCCAACTCCTGCACAATCATCTGGTGACAAATGGGAGGCGCAAAATGCACATCCCGAAGGGTCCCAAAGCGACGGGTATGACAGTGTGTCCAGTATGGCCTCCCCCATCCTGAAAAACAACCCCCCGAGAGCATGTGGCTCCGCCAATTCCGCCTAGGCAGCCCGCCTGGGCCCTTGCAGCATGCCCATGCCAGTAGCTGGCCACAGGGAGACGCTGCGGGAGTCCGAGGCTGACCACGCCTCATACCTTAGGCCCACACTGCACGTCGAGAGTGGCACGGAGCCATGGCTTGGGTGTTCCACAAAACCAAAACCAAAACTCAATCCCCACCCCCCACATACTTGTACCTTTGCACACCAGGTCTGCACAGGCAATCCACGCGTGGCCAACTTCTCAGGGGCGCTAGGCCACACCAGACTGTCGCACCCGTGTAGTTCCATGATGATCCATTACAGCAGTGCAAGCTAGGGGTGCTGCTGGCAAGCTGCCATCGTGAGGGTTTTTATGCTGATGCCAGGTCTCCAAAGGGAGGATGGGGTATGGGGGGGTATTGGAGGAGAGAATTGAGGGAGGGGGGGTCGGATTCGTGTTTGGCAGCCGATGTTAAGGCCCACAGCACGCCAAGCGCGGGCACGATGGCATCCCTGACGACTCTTCTCGAACACGGCCGTGATCCCTGGCCCGGACCTCCACAGGCAGTCTGCGCAAGCGGCTGGTTCCCGCTGCCGGTGCTGGCGGAGGGGAAGGGTCCGCAACCCGGGGGGCGGTGCGCGCAGGACGGGCACGTGGGCATGGGGTGCATGGCTGCACAGCGCCTTGCCCGACCAAATGGCCCGGGTGGCAGTGCCCCCCCCTCTGCCCTCTAGGGCCACGTGGCAGGTCTGTGGCATGGTGTTTGCCCATTCTCTGCTGCGCGGTGACCGCCACCGCCACGACGTGGAGGTGGGCAGGCCGGCCCGCATCAGTGGCCCATGTTTTTCTGGCGCATGGCAGAGGTTTGGGGCTCATCTTGGCCTGGGCTGCCGCGCGGCACAGCACGGCACGGCTTCAATGCCGCGCCGCTGCTACCGCCGCGTGTGGGGCGGTCGGCGGTGTGACCACCGCAGGTAGCGGCGCTGGCGGCGCTGCCCTTCGCTGGGGGCCGCCGCTGTGGTAGCTGCCCGCTCCCAGTGTGGTATGGGGTATGGGCCGGGAGGGGCAATGAGGAGGGTATTGTCGGACCGTATAATTGGTGCCCAGTGAAATTGACAATTTGTCCTGCTGCTCACAACTGCAGCGCTCTGCCCACTGGCGTCCACACCCCTGCCAGCGCCGGCCAACTTCAAATTCAGCGCGTGGAAGGGGGCGGGGGGGGGGGTCCGAGCCATCTTGAGCACCACCCCTTGACCACTCAGACAAGACCCAACGGCACATGCAAACATGGGCGCACTGCATAATTCCCGCCGCCACACGACAACAGACACCATGGACAACCCGCCCTGCCCGGCTACACGAACGCGAGCAATGAACAAACGCAGCTCGAAGGTGGGCCATGCATGACAGGCTATGGCGCCTTGACCTCTGATAAGCACGACAACGAAGCACCCTTCACAGTGCATAGGCATACAGAGCGTGCTGTGGCGACGGTGTACAGTTTTCCACCTGCTTTGCTACACAACCCGCAGTGATGTGTGTTTGGGTATGGGACGCAGCACATGCTGCACGCACAGCGCAAAGTTTGTGTATGGTGGCTTAGCAGACTCTGCTTGCTCTCCCATTTCAGGCACAGAAGCAGGGTGTTCTGGAACACGTGCTGATCCCTATCCTTCTCTCGTGCCTGTCATCTTCGGCCTCCCCCGATAGAGAGGGGCGGTGCGCTATATCATGTCGCAGCATCACTGCCCCCCCCCCCCCCCACACCCTCACCCCTGCCGCACACTTTTTGGGAAGCCGGCCGCCCACGGGCACATCCCCTGCGGTGGCGGTAGTGAAATGCGATCGCGCCCGGAAAAACAGTGTTTTCCCGCCGGTCCGACCCAACGCAAACGTCAAGAGTAAGAGGGAAGACACCGCAGGGGAGGGGGCACTTCATCAGGCAACATATGGACAGCACGTGAGCAAGCGGGAAGGGCCCCGCACACCTTCAGATGCAGGGCTGCGGACATTTTACACAATTGCTTGCTCTCTGAACAATAATGCGGGAGGGCAGGCAGCAGTTCCCGCACGTATCCCGGAGGGGGTGGCACGGCCAACGGCAGAGAGGCAGAGGCACTTTCAAACTTGCGACGAGCAAATCTTGGTTCGCTTGTTCCTGGGCTGACCAACGGGGCGACCCCCGAGTCCAATGCATGAAACGGCATGGCGAACGAATGCCCTTGGCCGACGGCGGTTGGCGGTGGACCAACGGCCCTTGACACTTGGCTGAGGCGATTGCAAGCGGTTGGCCGGTAACCGCCAGCGATGGGCTGTGGCCTGGCTGCTGGAGCACTTCAGAAAGTGGGGGGGCGTCCCAAACGACTCATTTGACCGAACCCGATGGAATGGGGCCATACTATTCAGTGATCTGCACTTTTCTCAACAGGAGGGCCTTGTAACACATGGGAATGCAGTCGCATGTCCACCACGCGACAAAATCTAAAACCCATCACTGGTTGTTCATACCAGACACTTCCTCCGGCCTTCCTCGTTCACCCCCCCCCCCCCTTCGGGCTCTTCTGCCCCGTGATGCCAACCTGGGCACATTAGCAACATGTTTCACTGTCCCTGGACGCCGCAATGAATGCACTGCATTGTGCAGCCCTGAGGGTCCGTCACATGTCCCAGGGACCAGGGCGTTGCCAGAAGTACGAAGAAGGGACTGCGGCCGTCGCGCACACCTGTTAGCAGCCGTGACACGGCAACCACCGTCAGTTACAGTGCACATACCGTCGGCGATGCGCCCACTGATGTACCAACGCCGTTGCGCACGCACGCCGTCAATCTCGGGCCAGCATCGGTAAAGCCGCCCCAAACAAACAATGCAGACTTCTGCAGAAGCCACCACTTCTCAAAACCGCGAAATGTACAACGAGCCACATCTGTTCACTGCCTCAGTGTCACAGTGCCGGCCCCCTGAAGTGGAATATATCGCGCAGGCCTGACATGGTGTGGCCAGCGTCCCGACTGCGCGCATCGCCTTTGCTTGCACTGCTCAAGTATGTTCTTATACTGCCCCCTGGAATACCCACGCCTCACGTTCCAGGGCCCGTGGGGCTCCAGCAGTCCCCACAAAGACGTGCTTTGCCTTACAGGGGGGGGGGGGGGGTGGTCGCCCGCGGAAAATTTTGCCGCGGATAATTTCGCCACTACTGAAACCCCCAAAGCTCCCAATCAGGCTCCCAATGCCGTATGCCCAACTGACTGCAATAAATAACACAAAACATGCACAAGAAGGAGACCCTCGAAAATCACTCCTGTACTCACCACATTACAGAGTATAGCTTGCACAACAGCGGGAGGCGGGGAGTGGGTATTGTTTAGCGGGCGTTTCTGCACAGCACGCACACAGCATCCAATAGTAATTTGGCTGTCCCGTGACCACCTTGAAAAGCACGCACCACCAGGGAAGCACAGCTCGACAGCATTGTGGCATTTTCAATGAGAAACACATTTTGTTTTGACCCATTATCTAAATTGTTGGACGCAGTAAGTGTCTGGGGCAGTCCTGTGTCCGGGAACACAGTGATTATCACGGTCCCCTTGACCATCGGGGAAAACGGGTCCAAAATAGCCTCTTTTCGCACAGCGCACGGTCTCCATAATTGCAACACATTGCCACAACATGACCACAGAACTGCTACCGAAATCCCATTGGGGGACGCCACCTGACGCCACCTGAAGTGCGTGACAGCCTTATGCACGGGTATCTCTAGAGGGCGCAACCCCCCGAATTTCGCCGCGGAAAATTTCACCACGTTTCTCAAGGGCGAAATTTTCCCAGGGAATTCCCCTGGCCCCCCTGTAGACGTGACTGTAACCGGATGCTCACACTAGCAGCTCCAAGCACACAGTCAGCAACGACCCGCAACCCACACAGTGCACTGCTTGGGAGACAGTGGTCTGATGGCACTTGATGGTCAACCAACAAGCGATGGCGGTGAAGCGAAGGCAGGGGGCAATGGATCGTGGACATCAAGGCCAGGACCGTCCGTAAAGCGAAAAACCACCAACCGTTCCGTTACACTTCTCTGAAAACCGGCGAACGCGATGACAGCGAGACCGCTGGCCAACAAATGTCTCGTTGCTAATAACAGCAGTTGGCCTTTACAAGACGGTCTCAAGTAACGCTGACTCGACTCCCTGAGAGGAAGCACGGGTTGTACCACGCCAAGTCCGTCACAAATGCCTGGAAGTCGGCTCCCGGGTCGGGAGCTCACCGCACACACGCCCAGGTGGGCTACCATTGCCGCTTTCACAGCACAACCCTCACGACGCTGCTACGGGGGCGCAGGGCAGAGGGATACCAATGACGTGGTTAAATATCAGCGCGTTCAAATGGGAGAAAGCAGCCTCAAACATGACGTCCTTGATGGTGTCTGTGAAACGCGCAGGGCACTGGTACGGGTTTGTGCCATGGCAGCGTTACGGACTCTGGGGGGCTGGGGGGGGGGGGGGGGGGAGGCACGCGGTGTGAGGAATGGGGCTGCAGTAGGCATCGCGAACACCACCGGAAGACATGAGGCCCTGTTTGCAGCTTGTGACCAACTACCACCACCGAGGTCTACTGGTCCCCAGCAGATGTGAATGTCCGCTCAACCGCGTCCCTGCCACAATGTCCCTGCCACATTGTAAAAAATGGACAAATCCTGAAAATGGGAACGGGTGGGCAAGCCAACTTCATGCACCACAACAAAGGCAACAACAGTGCAACCGCATCTCTCAGTGACATGCTCCATGACGGCATCGGCCAAAAGCTAGCCGTCGTTGCTCATCCGCCACTTGCCTTTGGTTAACTGCCGGAAGTCATCGGTTTAGCATCAAACACCATTGCTTCCCTACTATTGTAAGTTGACCGCCCAGTACTTTGCGCCGCACGCGACAACGAAGTTCTTGAGGCCAGCTCGGGGGCGGCTGGTAGGGGAGTGGGGCTGGGGGATGGCGGGGGGGTTGCCACAAAAAGTGAGTCAGTATGCTAGTTGGTACTTCCCGGCCTGGCCAGCCAGACACAGGCGCCGTCTCGTGCAAAAAAATGCTAGTTGGTACTTCCGGGTATATGCTTGGTTTTGCTTTTAGAAATGAATTGTTTACGTTGCTTGTCCCAAACTATTGGGAAAAAGTGTTCTTGGATGGTGAAAGTGAAACAGCTACCCCTCTGCTGACAAGTGCTGCTTCTGCCCCTTGGGGTCCCTCCCATGCCAGCGGCAGCATGCTTCACACAAAGTCTTTCCCAAGACAGCGAATTTTGGAGGGTGTTCACCACCACTGATGTGGGAAGTGTAACACAGGGCCGAGGAGTTCTGGATCACCAAGTGTTATCTCTCAGTGGCGCGCAGCATTTCCGCGCATTCTGACTTTGTTTTTTTGTTGCTTCGTTTGTGCAATGTGCCAACGGCAACGGCAACGGAATGCAGACGAGGTCACTGCCTGGTGACTTCTGTCAAGGGCAGACCGGATCTACCGAGGCAGGCTGCCGAGGTCTAACTGGTATGGGTGGGGACGGGGGGGAAAGGGGGTGTGGCCCTTATGGCTGCCTGTGCTACCACCAGCTCTACATGTTCGGAAGGCCAACCTTGGTAGACCTCCTGCCATACTGTGATGCTGGGCGCTCGGGCAACCAGATGGCAGGCATGGGGGCCCTCTCCACGTGCCAAGGTTGCGATGGTGGGCAGCCTGTACCCACACAGGTGCCTCCAAGCTGTCACCTCAGTTTGTGATGCCCAGATCAGAGATCAGAGAATAGCTTAGCGCACAATACCCTGCAGTATGTGCAGTGTTCTGCCCTGTGTGCCATCGCCCTTTCCGTGATAGAGTGGATAGTCCCATGCTCTTTGCTCTGGTAGATAACACGCTGTTCTCTCAACACTCTATTCCTAGGTTCAAAACCAAGTATCCGAGTCTCCATGACCTCTGTCAATACCCTGCTCTGCTCTTCTGATCTCTGGGAAACATGACGGGGTAGAGTCCTTGGTACACCTGCTAGATGGGGACGTACTTTGGTATATTGTGCTCCGTGCTGTCCTGTCACAGCACGATCCCTCCTTTGCTCTTTCTCTCTGATCTATCTATAGCGGATGGTGGGGCGGTCATCCTGGGAACACCTATCCGCGGTGAGCCGCTTTGGTACACCATCGGCGCCTTTTACGCTTTGCTCTCGCCTGTTCCTTGTTTGCTCCCGTGCCAAGCATACAGAACGAGCACACAGTGTACACAGCACAACACAGAGCATACCCAGTGCGCGCACAGCACAGCACAGGGCGTACACAGAGCGCACACAGCACAACACAGAGCAAACACAGAACGCGCACAGCACAGCACAGCGTGCACAGACGGCACACAACACAGCAAGGGGCGTACACAGAGCGCACACGGCACAGCAGAGAGTGTACACAGAGTGCACACAACACAGCGCATACACAAACCAAGGAGCTGCCCCCGGTCAAACAGGTTGTCCCCTGCTCTGTGCTCTGGTAGATAATGTACTGTGCTTGCATCTCTCTGGTCATAGGTTCAATGTGCTGCTGTGCTGCTCTCCATAATCGCGGTTAGCCATGATGTGGTAGTGTCCTTGGTACACCTTCTGGGTGGGGACCTACCATGGTACATCATGCTTGCTGCAGACCCAGTAAATTTGCACTGCCTGTCTGGGATCTTCAACGGCTCGCCTCCATGCGACCACCCAGCCTTGATTCCAGCCCCGGGGTGGGTCTGCCGCAGAGGTATCCACGGTTCATTGGGTAAGTGGATTTTGGGACTAGGATGTGCCCAATCCGACCTACGCCGGGGTAGGATGCGGTACACCTAGTCTGTGGTCTGTTCGAAATCCGTGTGGTGAAGACACAGGGAGTGGGCACCCTTTCCCGGCGAGCAGCTGGCATGCGGCCCACACCGATCGCTGGCAGCTCCTCCTCCTCCTCCTCCTCCCCCCACTGTTTCTCAGGCCCACTGATACCCCCCCCCCCCCCACACACACACATTGTTGTTTCTCTTAGTTCCCAATATCCCGCGGCAATAATACAACCAGACTTGACCGGTCACCGGCGGCGATTGAATAGCAAATTGCCGCAGGTTGGCGAATGGGATCTCGTGCTGACCGTTGATGCGCCTGGCGTGCGTGCCCCCACCACCTACGGCTCTTTCGTGGCCCCATTGGCTGTTGAAAGGGTCAGTGGCCGCCCGTTCATGACCAAGTGGACATGCATGCAAACACACCGAAGATCTTGTTCCGCGTGACACTGCCGTGCAGCTTTTCAAAGATATCGAGCAACTCGGGCATTCTGTTGCGGCTTCCCTTGTGAAGGAACGACCCAAAGGCAGCAGTCAGGGCCACTTTATCCAATTTCTGCAGAAACAGTGCAGCAGCATGGAGCAGTTGTTTGCAGGGCTGAGGGGCAGATGATAAAAAGGAACAGTAGGGAAGAGCGGTGACGGCGAACACATCTGAATTGGTTCGTTCTTTCGGAGGGGGATGTGCTCAGTGTTTGCTCTGACAGGGCTGGCTGTTGTGCAGGCCCCAGGGGCATCTGTGCAGGGGAAGGGAGGGGCGGAACAATGAAAGCGTTGGCAGGTACTGGCCGGAAGCCCAGGAAAATTGCTGTGGCTTTTTGCGGAGCTCGAAGAGGCTCAGGCCGGGCGCAGTGCACTTGTCAGGCACGTGGCTGGGGGGGGGGGGGGGACCAGGGTCCCTCAACTCGCAACCCTCCCAAGCTCCGTGCGACCCAAGCGTCAGTCGCCTGGGCCAGGAACAGGGGGGGCAGTGGGCTGTTGCTCATCACTTGGGTCTGTGCGACAGTGTCCCCATTTCGCAACTGCCCCACCCGCTGGCATCATGACTTTGGGGGCGGGCACATGGCATTTTGCCTCCCCGTATATCTCAGTTTTCGATTGGGACAGGGAGGGGGTTCTCGGAAGGGTTTCTCTTTTTTCTTTTCTTCTGCGTGTGTGTGTTTTTCTTTGGGGGGGGGGGGGATGGTGACCACCTACTTACTCTCCCCGCGTTCACTGCAGATGCCAGTTTTGGAGGTGAATTACGTGGCCCCTGCCTCTGCCCCTGCATCGAATGTGGGCTTGTAACTCTGCTCCCATGTCCATTGGCCCCAGCATGTTCCTCAATGCGTTCACTCACATGCCACTGCCAATTGCCTCCATTTTGGATCTTCAATCGTCGGAAAGCAGTAATTGGACGCCTCAAAACGTTAGAACAACAGCAATCAGATCGGACGGCACCAATCACCAACCCATGACCACCAGCGCATGCAGAACCCGCCTTCAAGTCCCCTTCCCCCGATTCCATGCCAACGGTCCTTGCAGCTCTCCAGACACCGCCCGCCCCTGCTTGTAATTGGCGGGCCAGAGCACAAACAAACACATTTTCGTGCCGACTGCTCTGCTGTCCGTCACGCGCCTCATACCCGAAAGACCGCCTCAAGTTGGAGGCACAGTGCATTCTCGAGCACCAGCAGAAGGTCAACGCAGAAATCCAGCAGGACTTGTTCGCAGACGGCCTTTGGATTGGGCACCGCAACGGCTGCGTCATCCTCTGAACTGGAATCAGAGTCAGTCTGCGAGAGAACCGAACGCAATCCACCAGAAATGTACACTTACACACGACCTCGGGACCTGGACACACTGACCCGCACTGAGATGGTCCATATGGGCCGCAATCTCGGTGATCAGGTCCGAAACACACCGTATGCTCCGCCCCTTCCACCGCCTGCACGTGCAGGAGAGGCAGGAGCAATACCTCTGGGTCACTCTCGGCTGGGAACCTGAAACGGCGCAGGCCGAAGGACCACTCCCGCTTCCTTGCCACATAGAGGCTGATCCACGGCCACGGTAGTGGTGTGCGAACTGACCACAGCCAGAAGGATACCACTCTGGACGGCCTCGGGGGGGGGGGGGGCATTCTGCCCCGGATCAGACTCATGCAAAACCACTTGGAAGCGTTTGCCATGGAGGCTCAGTAAATGTGCCGGTAGTCCTTCCAGGTGCACTGATGGGTTTGGGTTTTCAGGAGGAAATTGTCTCCAGCGTTTGTCCACAGGGGGTGCGGAAACTTAGGTAGGTGAGGATTGGGACAGTTGTCTCTCTGCTCTGCTCACACGTGCTGCTTCCACCCCTAGGAATCCCTGGAATGCGGCCACTGGCATGACGCCAGTGAATTAGGAAGGCGCTCACCACCACAGTTGTGGGACATGTAACACAGTGCAACCCATTGGGGGTGCATTCGGGGGGGGCGGGGGGTTCTCTTGGAACCTCGAAATCGGACCTGACCACCCACCCACCCACCCCCATATCATAAAACTCTTCGGCGGCGGCAAAACGCAATTACATTGCCTTTGGCAAGTCAACTTCGCATAGAATCACCTCGCAGAGGTTGTTAGATCAAAGCCAGGCAGGCCTGCACACAGGGGAAAACGCCACATATCCCCCTTTTTGGGCCTGTTCACGTATCCTACTTCAAGGGGTTGAATTGTTTGTTTAACCCCTTGTAAAATCATTATTGTGTCCAATAAACGCATCCCCCAATGCGTTTTTGGTCCAGGCCCCCCCTCTAGACCCCCCCACTTGAAACCCACTTTTTTGAGGGGGGGCTGGGGGGGGGGGGGTCAAAAATGTCCTGAAAACGACCCCCCTTTTTGGGTGGTCACATATAATGAATCTTTTGGTTTCTTTCGATTTTGAGCTGAAAAAGTGTTTTCAGGTCCCAATTCCATGGGGTTTGTGTGGAGCAGAGTGGGACAAGCGCTTAGGTTGTTGATGAAGTTTTTAATCGTTTTGCCCATGTTGGCATTTTTGGTTACCTGAGTGACCCGTGGTACCCACTTTGAGGGGTGCAATTGGGGATTTAGTCATAGTATACATTTACTAAGCTCAAAAGGTCGTTTTTTGCAGCCTGTAACCTTACCTAGGGCTGGTTCTGGTTCGTGTGAAAGAAGGGAAACGACCGTTTCCACTAAAAATGGCCTGGATTTTTCAGTTGTTGTTTTTGGGTGCCACACCACGGTGCAAAATAGCCCCAAACAGCCCTTTTAGGGGACAATGTGAACCACTATGGGTGCCTAATTGGTGCTACATGGCTCCCCACGGGTTTATAAAAACTTCCATCGTCACCAAATGATGACACAAGCCCGGCTCAATGGTCCCTGGGGATCGTCAGAGGTCGCCAGAAAATCATTTTTCAGCCAACCCATGCCAGCAATTTTCAATGCAAACGGCAATTTTGCGTCTTTCAAACGGGCCATGGCCAGCCCTGAGCATGGCTAGAGGCTGCAAAACATATCCATCCAACCATGGGCATACTGTCACAACATCCCTGACTCTAGGAGGGCGCCACAGGGCCACTAAGGCCGCCAAAAACACCGGCTCAACAAAAAATGGCTGAAACCGCCCAAAAGGCATGAGTGCTCCTCCCACACCATCTCACCGAGCCCCACGGAGCCAACACAACTTGTTTGGCCCAGGCGTCATTTTTTTGACCATTTCTTTACTCCCTTCCTAGAAAGTTTGTTTTCGGTGGGGAGCGAATCTGGGGGATCCCAAACAAAAACTCCTTGGGGGATAGTTTTAGTAAACAAACTAAGGGGTTAGACCAAAGACTTAACCCCTTGGGCTATGGCAGATTAATTGGCCTGTAAAAGGGGCGTACGTGGCAAAACCCATACTTGCGGGGTGTGTGAATTTGATCCAACAAAATCTACGGGGTAATTTGCCAAACGTCCACTCTCTGAACAACCCACCCACCTACAGGGCTTGAACCCACCCCTCACTCCAGTGGGACCCACCTGCAGCAAATTGAAAGTCTGCTGTGATGACGGGGGGCTGAGGCTGTTCTGGAGGAGTGCTGATTAGGTGGGTGGAAGAAAGGGATTGCCCTGGAACGTCCCCCTAGACCCTGACAAACCCGACGTCTCGCCTGCTGAAATGGAGGTGCAAGAGCCTCACTAGAACCCCCGGGGATGAGTTGAAGAAGACAGAACAGACGAACAGTGCACACGGCCCCAGACAAAATACGCCAGATCCTCTGCATCCCCTAACCTCCTCCACGCACGCACCGATACCGCATCTTCAGATGATGATTCGGCCGTGTCATCGCGTGTGACTTTGGGAGTCCCTTTGTTGTTCTTCTGACAGTGAGCACAGGCAGCAGAGCAGGAGAGGATGATGGGCAGCCAAAGCACAACAAAGCACGAGCACCACTTGTGGCCTTCACTGAAGGGGGTCCCAACATTCTGTGACATCTATTGATCCTAAACCAGATTTTCAAGAGACTTCAATGCCTATGATGAAGGGGGAGGAGGGGGGGGCTGGTATCCAACAGAGTTCATACATGTGTCAGCGAGTGAGCAACCCGCTCGGTCAACATGCATGTGAGAGCAGTGCAGAGCCCTGGCGCGGACCTCTGCGGTTGCTTTACTGAGGTGTCTGATGTGCCCTATGCATTGCCTTTTATGCGTTGCCTCTTGGTAACAGTGCCTCCTGCATACCTACATGGACATGCACACATGCACACATGCACACATGCAGCATGCAGCAGGACATGCGTCGAGTTGCATGCAATGAAGCTCCAATTCTACGCTACACCGACACCCACACCCACACTCCCGCTCACACACTAGTGGGAACGGACATGCAAGCGCACCCGTGCAGGCTGCACACCGTTGTAGGCGCCCCCTTTCCCAGATGTGGACATAGAACAGGGATGCCTTTGCCAAGGTTGTACTTTGGCACAAGGATGTGCAGGTCCAAAGCACCCTGAGAACTCAGGATCTCCCGCCGCTTGGAGCGCTCCTGTTGCATGGCTGCCAACTGGGTCTTGATCCCTTGCAATATGCTGTGGGAGGCTACATGGCGCTTCACTTGGCATAGAGGATATTGGCAATGCAGATCAGACAGCAGCCACCAGCAGGAGGACAGGATGTAGCAAAGAGTGTCCTCGTTGCTGGGCTTTGCCTGCAAGGGGAGTCAAGATTAAGCTGAATGTCAAGGCAATTCCTCAAACTGGGAGAGTGCTTACAGTGTGCCGCAGGCACGCGCAGGCACCGCAGGGTAAGGGTAATTGGCTTCAGTGTACAGTGTCCAAAAAATATACACCAGAACAAAAAATTTTCCATGCACGTTGGTCTGTTGACACCATCACTCTCTACAAAGGAGAGACTACAGCCTTGGCTCAACGTGCAAAGCGTGGTGGGGAATCCCACCCTTCTGCTGTAGTGAAATGTAGTTAAAGAAGAGGCATATCATCCCCTCAGTCAGAAGTAGCAGAGCCCCAATGCTACTCCTTTTTCCCCATACCCCTTGAATCAAGTAAAATGTATGACTGTACGTGAGCCCTCAAGTGCGCTATGGTTGTGTGAATGTGTGTGTGTATGGGTGTGTCTCGTAGCACTGCCTGGTGTTGCGTGCACATCGACGACAACAAACAGTGCCTATATTTGTGAAGTTGGAATTTATTGCGAGGGTGAGAGGTAGAAAATCATTGCATGCACTCCGGATGCGCAATGCTAATCGTGTGGCGCAATTGTGTGGGCGAAACGCCCATGTCATAGGGGTGGGCACCCTACGACCAACCATCGAAGGGCGAGACGATCAAAACACCCATGTTATAGGAGTGGGCACCCTATAATGTAGGTTTTCAGACAACAACGTGTGATGGTGGGATCGACGTTGTGCTGTGGTGGGGGTACTGGAGAGACATTGTGCGGCACAACACACCCCTAAGTTCAAGGTGAGCATTGTGACCCACCATAGCATGGATGAGCAGTAGCTGCAGAAGATGCAAGACCCATTCTACTACCAAAATGTCCCAAGCTTTGCAGCTACATGGGGCTACACACGCCCCACTGGCTCCACCTGTTTAAGAATGAAGGTCTGGCATAAATGGTGCTCAACTGTTGGAGCGGATATACTGTTCCAACGGCTCCAACGGTTATACTGTTGCAACAGTATCTAGGGGGGTAACCATTGATGCATTATTTGCGGGAAGTGGCATGAGCACACGGAAAACGATGCTTCACACACATTGGTGTGTGCGTGTGTGTGTGTGGGGGGGGGGGGGTCACCATATTAGAGAGGAAGGCTTGCAGGGGTCTACGGGCTAGCGCTTCAATCCTCTCCCCCCACTGTTAGGGGCCTTGGGGGGGGCAGTTGGTGGCATGTGCGCGTGCCCCTGGGGGGGGGGGGCGTTCCACAGGTCTCTTGGGTGCCGGTGTGCCCCCCGTCCCCGGGGTGCGTTGGTTGGCCAATCCGGCACGCAGTCGTGTGTGCCTAGGTGTGTGTGATCCGGGAGCACAAGCCCCCATCGGGTGTCCACATTGTCCCGTGCTGCGACAGTGTCGCATCCCCCAGTGTGTTAGGGCGCATGTCGGACATGGGGGATTGCTGTGCCGCTCGCAGACCCCACATTTTGCTAGGCGCCACATGGTTTCCTTCCTCCGGGCCCCACCCCGTGCCATCTGCGGCGTGAAAAGAGGGGCCGCTTGTCGCACCCGCTCCATGTCTCCAATGGCCCCTTCCACTGCCATGAAGTCCCGGCTGCCATGTCCTGTCTGCACTTTCTCCGGCTTATCATAAAAATCCATAGTGTAGTGTCTCGCTGAGCTCTTGACCCCTCCCTTTGCAGGGCAGAGCTTCTTCTCGGAGTCGCCCCGTCCAGCGGGCAGGTCCCTCGCTAGTTTCTGGGTTTTGCCCCGCGCCTTGGCTTTACGCTTGGCTGTGTGCGCCTTCTGTTTCTGTGCCCACTTGGCCTCCCCATACGTTCGCAGCCGCTCGAGGTGGTGCCACACTACCAGCAGCCGGGTGAAGAGGAGGCAGCCTTCCAACCCCATGACCGTGCCTGCCTTCATGGAGGTCACGGAGCGGCGGTGATGTGTCATCTTAGCTAGGAAGATCAATGGCTCCATGGCTCTGCCCAGCAGGGTGGCTATCATCCGCAATACTCTGCCCTTCTCCTGAAGGGCCATGTCTCTCCCGGAGAACTTGGACTGGGGGGCAGGCGGCAATGGCCGCTCTGCATATGCTTCAAAATCTAAGGCCGGCTCCATGAAGGATACTTGCCAGTGCGCCCGTGGGAGGTGTTCGTGTATCGGGGGCAACTTCAGCCACATTAGTCTGGATTGCCACTGCAGCACCATGGGCAGCAGATCGGGCCCCCATTTCCATTCCCTTGGCAGCTGTCCAATGACCGGGGTGTCTGTAGGCAACTCGCGCAGCTGTGGGAATTGGAGCCGGAACCATGGGTAGGTGTCCCGCTTGCCACTGCTCGCCTGGACGGGGAAAAGCAGCCCAGATTCATCATCCCTCATCTTCCTGGCCCTCAACACAGCCAGAAACATGCCATGCAGGCACTGCATGAAGATTTCCCATGGATGTTGGTCCCCGGCGGCCCACTTGCGTCCTGCTTCTGCCAGCTAGTATAGTTCCTCTCGCATGGGCTCTAGCTTGTCGGGCAAGAACAGCCAGCTTCTCGGGATTCGGTAGAGTTCTAGGCGGCGCTTGCGCCAGCGGCTATCCTGGTACATGCCGCTGGTTTTCACCACGCTCTCCGAGACAATGCCGCATAATCGCAGGCATGGCAGCCATTCCCTCGGGAACCCCAACCGCAGGCCTTTGGCCACTAGCATGACGTCCGCGATGAAGGGTTCCCGCCCGGTCGCCCAAGCTTCGCACCACCAGAGCAGGTGTTCCTCGTCTTCGGGCACTCCCGAGGCGCAGCATGGGCACGTGCCCGTCAGCCGTAACCCCCGCGCACGTACACGGGCTGCCATCCACAGTGCCCCCGCCAAGTCGCCCCACAACAGGGCTCTGTCGAGCTCCGTGTCTCAAGCCGCGGTCTCTCGGGCTTCTGTGCATCTGCGCTCCCATGCCCCCAAAGAGCTGCGGCTGCCGGGCCTCCAGCCTGTGCAGCTGTTGTTTGCGCAGTTCCTCTCAAAAAATGTGCTCCACATACGACTGTGAGTCTGGCGCCAGATTCACTAGGGTGTGTGCCCCCGGATATGTCCACGTCCACCAGCCCACCAGCAGCTGCCATCCCAGCTTTCAGAATTCTTGCAGTGCACGGCCCAGTGGGGCTGTCGTCTTGGGCTCCAGCGTGGTCTCCCACACCGCGTGTACGATGGTCTGGGGTGTCCCCCTGGTGCGCGCTTGCCACCCCGGCCAGCAGAGCCGTCGGTGCGGGATCACCATTGCGGGTGCCATCCGGTGTCCCGGGACTAGGAGCGCAAAAAAAATTTCTTTGGACGTGCATGGCTTGCTGGGACCCTACAGTGCGTGCCCGTCTTCTTGGAGATATCCGCGAGCTCACTCTATATAGCGCTGCCGGTATAATCATTACCGCGGCTATGGCAGCCCGTCCATCGAAGCCTAGGGGGGGCGACCTTGGTTTCCTCGGCGCTTTGTGTGCCTCCGTGACGCGCTTTTCCGGGAGTGTGCTTAGTCAAAGTCACAGTCAGAGTTGAGTCAGAGTCAAAGTCGGAGACAGAGACAGAGTCAAAGTCGGAGGAAGTGGCAGAGTCGGAGTTGGAGCTTGAGTCGGAGTTGGAGTTGGAAGTAGAACCGGAGGCAGCAGATGCCTCCGCTGAAGCCCTTGAAGGAGTATAGTCAAGGTCAGCCAAGCGGCTGCCTGGACCGCACCATGCGAAGACACACTCTAGGCACAACCAGCAACCATGAGGAACCTCGTGTAAGGGTGGAGTCAAGCACAATTGGTGCCATCCAACTGTGGTAGAATGTGCACCTTCACGAAAGAGGATATCATTGCCCTCGGATGCATCACCACTAAGGCAATGAACACAAACAATGTCGTCATCTTCACCTTCGTCCTCATCAGCCATGGGTTCCTCAAGCACGGATGCACTGTCCGTAGAGACTCACATACGTACGAAGGGAATCGGCGTGATTATACACGCATTGCATGAGCTCAGCCTTAGGGCCATAGGCACTCAAGTCCAAATAAGTCAACAACCGCTTCAAATTTGCAACAGTGCATTGCCCATTCAAACCCAATCAACCACATGCTTGCCGGAGCAAACGTTCCACCTCACCCTTCACTCCAGGGGTAACCATACCACAACGCCGTTTGAGGTGCTCCTCGGCTTTTGCAAATTGCTGCAAGCGGCGGTGAGCAAACCAGTCCTGCACAGCACACACACTTGCAACATCACTAATGCCAAAGGCAGCCAGTGCATGCAACAGCACGGATCTCTTCTGCCTCTGGGTAGTTGTTCTTGTCCCACAACCGTTGGCACGGAAGGGGGTGTAACCTTCACAACTTGCCAATCCTCCGCAGACTTTTTCCTCAACAATTGCTTGTTTGTCAAGAATTGCCCAACGCGGTTGGACGACGGGATCATCCAAGAAACCAGGGACACCCTGCAACTGCAACTTTGCACAACACTTGAAAAAGGGGAGGTACGGATAGTCATCTCGTGTACACAACCGACCCATTTTCAACGTTGCCCAACAGGCATTCCTACGGAGTTGGAAATCATAGTGCCCATCCGAACAACCATGATGTTGCTTGTATCGTAACGCACAAACAATGCGGGCCCGTGTTTCCAAAGGGATGTCTCCCTCTTTCCCATCAAGTGCCACTCTACACATGAGACAGAACTCATGATCATACGTGTCCGAACCAGCAACCGCGGGGTGAGACAGAAAGCTGTGAATATTCTGCTTTGCATATTGGTCACTTGCAATCAACGGTGTGAAACTACCGCCGACGGGTGGCTTGTGCTTCTTTCGGGGGGACAGGGGGGGTTCTCCTCTACCAGCAACACGGCCTCGCGCAACATGGCCTTTTGCGTTGCACAAGTCGGCGGCATTCAGGCGCTCCGCCTCGTTCCATGACGACATCCGGGCGGCTCGCACCACCGACATAGTGAAGATGCACTCGCGGTCCAGGTGATTAAGGGTGAGTGCTGCACTTCCCCACTGCGGGGATTGTGATCCCACCCTCCGTCACTAACGAATGTCCACTCCCGCATTCCTCGCTCACCAACACCAATTATAAATCATTCATGTGTTGGTAGGTGTGTTGTGTCGTTCCGCAATACACGTGTTACTATGGTACTTCTCACAAACCACAGGCACGGGTGCTTTGGCAATGCGTGGGAAAAAGAATTTGTCACACACCTCATCATGCCCGTGATACGCTTATAGTCGGAGCATGCGACCGTTTTGAATTGGTCCTTGTGGACAACTACAGGCTGCTTTTGGAACTTACCACTGGTGAGCTCCCAAATGGCATGGTCGTCTGTGTGGACCACTGTCCCTCCTCGGTCAATCGTGCGCTCAAGTGCATTCTTCACGCGGCAGCAGGACAAATGCCCATCAATATTGGCCTCCAAGGTAGCTCTCCGAATTTTGTGGTGTTGCACATCAACAAGCGGCCGATGCTTCTTAGCGACCTGCTACGTCGGGGAGCAACCAACCGACAGACAGTGGTCTCGGAAATTCGGCAACCATCACCAATATTGCACTCCACCGCCCGGGCAACATTCTTCCAAGTGGCCTATTCCGTGTGTTCTACATTTGGTGTATCCCGCTTGGAATTCACCACTCCCTCCCCAAATTTGCCCAACACTTCCACAGCACACACCACCTCACTTGGCAAGTTAACGCCACGGGCTTTGGCCTCATCAATCTTACGCTATTTCCAGTAGGGTTGCGGCGGTGCAATGATTCCACCCATGAAATCCGCACGTCTTTTTTTTCGTGTCTCCCGTTGTGTACGGGCCTTGACATCCTTCGCCGTAGCACACATTGACAACTCATATTGTCCACACGCCAAAAGGGAGGGAATAACAAGGCTATGCGCATTCTTAATGGACCGCGCCTTCCAGTGCAAACCCTTTCTCGGCGCGGTGTTGGTGATCAGCGTGGAAAGAAACGACTGAAACACGCTACGTGCCACGTGTAATGGCAAAAAATTGAAGTACTACAGCACGGGCAATGCTGCAGCCTTTTCACGCGGCGGCTTCGGCATGTGTGCGATGCTTGGACAGAACATCGATCAAAGCACGCGACTCAACACCGGGTGAGGGCGGAAATGCTACGTCACCCCTGCATTCTTAGGGATCCCCAACGCCAAGTGCGGGGAGCAAAATCAGAAGTGGTCCCCAACAAAGGGGAACAAAATCAGAAGTGCAACAAAGGGGAAGAAAATGAGAAGTGGCTGCCTCACCCCTAAATTCTTGGGGGCCCAAAAGAGGGCGGAAATGCCACGCCACCCCTGCATTCTTGGGGGTCCCCAACGCCAAGCACGGGGAGCAAAACGAGAAGTGGTCCGCAACAAAGGGGAACAAAATCAGAAAAGGGTGCCTCCGCGCTGCCGTCTCGGGGGTCCAAAAGAGGGCGGAAATGCTATGTCACCCCTGGTCCACAACAAAGGAAACAAAATCAGAAATGGCTGCCTTAGCGTTGCCTTCTCGGGAACCCAAAAGAGGGCGGAAATGCTACATCACCCCTGCATTCTCGCGGGTCCCCAACGCTAAGCGCGGGGAGCAAAATGAGAAGTGGCTACCTCACCCCTACATTCTCGGGGGTCTGGACAAAATTAGAAGGGCCCCAGAAGAGGGGACGAGATCCAAAGTGGCTACATCACCCCGGCGTTCTTGGGGTTCCCCATAGCGGGGAGACATGAACAAGAGACCAAACGGTGCCTCTTCTCCATGTAAGAATGGTGCCTGATAGTTGAGCCCTTTCCCAACCCCATCCCCCAGATTTGGGGGGCTCTATTGACCCCCCCCCTCCACTTGCAAGCCCGACATGCCCATACACGATGTACTTGGGACAGGACGGTCAGTGGCCTCAATTTCCCCCCATCGCCTTTTGGCACCAACACCGTGAAGGCTTCCACCGTGCGGTCCGGCTAGACTCCCGTTTTCTCCATCGTGCGCAAGATTTCGGGCAGCTTGTTCCAATATTCCATGGCACGAGCTTCATGGACTATGGGCGCATGCCATTGGCTGTTTTCTCGCTCATTCTGCAGGCCCGGCGGTGTAGTGTTGCTTCATCCAGGTACCTCGCCTACATAGGGTTGCTGCGGATGTGCTGCTTGTAGTGCTGCATGAACACGTCCAGGGACGGTTCCGGTTGATGTTCACACCGAAGGTTTATTGGTCGCCACGCTTCCCTCATGACCGCATCCATGTCCCCGATGTGTGCTGTGAGTTCCCCGTTGGGTTGCAGCACCATTTGCAGGATTGTGTCCCATCCGTCCCGCATCCACTTGCAAATATCTCCCGGCTTATGGGACCATGTTTCCTTGGCCCACGTCTTCCATGCCTGGATTCTCTTCCCTGCGGGCTATTCGCTGCGCCTCGTTGTCCACTGCCCTGCCCAAGGCCTGCAGCTCCTCCGTTGTGCCGATTTTGTTCGGGGCCAGGGGCCGCACACTCTGTGGTTTGGCGTTCAGGCGCTCCAGCTCCTGTACTCTGCTCCATGACGCCTGCCAATGCTTTTGGATGGTGCGCACCACCACTTGCAAGCTCACACCATGCCCCGCGGCCCGCTCCCTGTTGTGTGCCCAACGGTGCACCTGTCGTACTGATCCCTTTGCCGCATCCAGCTGCCTTATTATGTGTGTCTTAGGCACCCCTGACGGCAGCTTTTTGTTAGGCCATGTGGTTGTTGTCGTGTAGTAGGGCCGGGGGACCTATCCTCTGAGCCACTTTGCAATATTGCCTGCCGCATTGTCCACCATTAGGAGGTACTCTTCCGCCGCCCACGTCCATGTGGCCCACATGGCATTTGTATCGTTTGTTGCACATGCTGCGTCCCACACCTTGCGAAGGCATTTCCACGTGCCCTGCGCGGTGAGGCTCGGAAACACACCGAGGATGGTATGTGCAGACCTCATTTTGAGTTAATCAACGAGGATGCCATGCCAAAGGACTTATTTATAGTGCGGCGAAGGGGCCAGCTGATGGATGTCATGCACAGTAGGGCCCAAGCGGCGGGTACAAGCGCGGTGCCCACTTTCCATATGGGACCACATGAGGGGACACGAATCGATGGGATCCTAACAGACCAGCGCTCTTCTCCGTGGTGACAACGTCCGAGGTGAACCCAATTCCTGGACCGCCAGGCCACTCCAAGCTAAGTGCAACGCGGTCTAGACATGACGGCACAAAAATGATTTAACTGACGAAGCTGCCGGACCGGCATGCACCCAGACCAGCCGATAGTATGTTGTGTCACCGCATTCCAAAATTGGGCACTAACCTTATTCTGTCCGGAGACCCCATACCCCACCTGCAAGTTCAAGATGCATTTTCCCTGCGCATAGGCCAGGTGCACGTGCATCCATCTGGTGGAATGCCACGGCGCCTATCTCATCATCATCCGGTCGCCTATTGGCCACTCGCAAAATCATGCCCGGGCGGTACAGGGTGCCAACTCCTCCCGACGGTGCACCCTAGCCCCCCCCCCCTCCCCCGGTGGACTCCAAGGGGGCCCCCCGGAGCGCTCTCCATCCCATGCTTCTAGCCACAGTTGCCATGGTGCTCTGCCCTGCGTGTGTTAGCTTGGTCTCTTGGAGGCACACAATATCGGCCCTGAACATACCTTGCCTCGTGTAGCGTCCGAGGGACGTCACGTTGACCGACTCAATCATACAAGGCCCCGGTTGGGGGTGATCGTCTCCGGCTCTGCCAACAGTTGGGCCTCCCAGCTGGTCGTGTGTGCGGCTAGCGGCACGGCATAGATGGTGGCCAGGCAGGCGATGACAACCCGCATGGTTGTCATGCCTCGATCGCATCCTGGATGTCCTTGTCGTCGCCGGGTTCCTTGTCCCTCTGCGGAGCCCTTGCTTCGCTAGCTCTTGGCCCGCATCGTCCTCCGCCGCCATTGGCCCCCTCATCAGTGGTGTTGGCGGCCCGACATGCTTGCGTTGCCCCGCCGCCCGCTTAGTTACACATTTGACCCACACTTTCTGTCGTAATCGCGTGTCGTTCTCTCGCAAAATTGCTTGTTCCCACCCTTGTGGCACTCCTTGCAGCGCGAGCGAGAAGGTGTGGCGCTGCAAACCCGAGTGCGTGAGGTGTTGGCGGCTGATCAGTTTCACATCGACAGATGGCCACGCTTGACGCACCTCCTACAGGGCATAGCAGCTTTCCTCGCATGCGTTCAGCCCAAAGCTGAGGCCGTAGCCATAAACCCGACCAATCCTCTTGAGCAGTTGTATGTCGGTACCCAACTTTGCCGCTATCTTCCCTCGTATTTCGCTGCATACCAGCACCGGGCCCCATACCGAGATCCCCAAGCATCCGTGGCGATCCCCGGACAGCAGACCTGCAAACCAGGGGGCCGCCTGCAGCTTCATCCAAAGCATCAGGGCCTTGTCTTGTCTCTCCGCCGCAAGGTTCACCCAAACAGTGGTGTTCACGAGGGCCTCTAGGAATGACTTGCGCACCGAGAATTCGACTTCCGTGTACTTTGTGTGTGTGTGTGTGTGTGTGTGTGTGTGTGTGTGTGTGTGTGTGTGTGTGTGTGTGTGTGTGTGTGTGTGTGTGTGTGTGTGTGTGTGTGTGTGTGTGTGTGTGTTTGTGTGTGCGTGTGTGTTTGTGGCACTCCCATGGTACTCAAATCAGACACAACTTGCTATACACAACACCATCTACACATAAACACACTAACTAACCCTAACCCTAACCCTAACCCTAACCCTAACCCTAACCCTAACCAGGATTGAATATTGGGACCGAGCTGGTGGGGGAAGGAACATTGTCTAGGAGACTGAAAGGTTGAGGTACGCACCGGAAAGTGGACGAGAGCGGCTCAAATGGGGCTCAAAATGAGCTGTATTCATCCGTTTGGGCACCACAACTGGAATGGGAGCATGTTTGGAAAACCATGGTTTTGACCAGTTTTTGAGCCATTTGTAGTCCCAAAGTGGCCTATTTTCAAGGCCCTTTCAGCCTTGAGAGGGGCCAAAATTGCTCAACATGGGCTCAAAATGGACTCATTCCACTTGTTTGTGCACCCCAAATAGTCCAAAGGTATCTTTGGAAAAACACATTTTGATCCATTTTTGACTGATTTTTCGTCCCAAAACAGCCCTTTTTCAAGGCATTTTGTGACTCTTGAGTGGGCTTGCAATGGGCTCAAAAAGGGCTCATTTCACTAGTTTAGGCACCCCAAATGGTCTAGGGTCATTTTTGGAAAAACCCATTTTTTCACCCATTTTTTACCTATTTTCAACCCATTTTTTGTTGCAAAACAACCCATTTTCAAGGCATTTTGTGACTTTGGAGGGGCCAAAATGGCTTGCAGTGGGCTCAAAAAGGGCTCATTTCACTTGTTTAGGCACCCCAAATGGTCTAGGATCATTTTTGGGAAAACCCATTTTTGACCCATTTTTGACCCATTTTTTGTCCCAAAACAGCCCATTTTCATGGCATTTTGGGATTTTAGGAGGGCCACAACGTGCCACAACGAGCTCAAACCGCGCCAGAAACACTTGTTTTGGCATTCCATGTGGTCCAGGATCATCGTTGAAAAAAGTCTTTGTTTTGCACCCGGTGGACCTTGTTGAACCATTTTGGCACTTTGGGTTACCCCCTGCAGCTTGCCGAAGCCCACTGGGCCTAGGGACGGGGGTCTAGGTGTCGGTTAGGGCAATTTTGAGGGGTGAAATCCACCAAAAGTGGGTGGTTGCGGGTGGATTAGGTGCGCTGGAAATCGCGTTTTGAGCCACCTAGCCCAAGATATGGTCTATTTTTGGTTTGGGGCTGTCGGCGGCCCATGTGCACAAATTTTGGGGCTTTCGGGGGCCTTTTGGGGGCGGTTCGCGGGTATATTGTGGAGTTAGAGGGCCCTAGAGGGCCGTTCGGCACAAGGAAGTCTAGCTGCATGTGTAGAGTAGCCACTATTTCCTTTCATTTGGCTGTTTTCAGCAGGTTTTCGATTGGTTTTGGGCAAAAAAAGGCTGATTTTGGCCCTAAATTGCAGATTTTGAAATGGGGGTCCGGTACTTGCGACGCCCGTTCCCGGCGGCCACCATTGAGTTTCTTGCTCATACTTTGTGTGGTTGTCCCTCACACCCATAGGTAGCATCCACCAAAATTTCAGCCGAATCCGAAGCACCACGACGGAGCTGTGATTTTTGCCCATTTCGCGTGTGCTTGCTGCTTGCTTGCTTGCCGCTTGCTGCTTGCGTGCTAAACTTAGTAGGTCCATCCTAGACACTGAAGAGGGTTATAAAACCAAGACTGGTTCCACCAGCTCGGTGACCCTAGCCCTAATCAAGACTGAATATTGGGACCGAGCTGGTGGGGGAGGGAACATTAGATATGAATGGTGAGGGACACCAATGAGTTACACATTGAAGGCCGTTGACAGGGTGGAATCAGCTTGCAAGTGATCCCCTTCACCACAAGGCCCACTTTCAAGGCTTTTGTGGACTTGTGAGGGGCCAAAATGCCCCAAAATGGGCTCAAAATGGGCTCATTTTACCCGTTTGTGCACCCCAAATGGTCTAGGATGAGTTTTGGAAAAATGCGTTTTTGACCCATTTTTGACCCATTTTTGGTCCCAAAACAGCCCATTTTCAAGGCATTTTGGGATTTTCGGAGGACCAAAATGGGCCACCCCAAGCTCAAAACGGTCCAAAAACACTTGTTTTAGCATCACACATGGTCTAGGATCATTTTTGAGAAAAGTCATTTTTCTGCCCCTATTGGACCCTATTGACCCATTTGGGCACCCACCTGTTTGGGCTTGAGCTTGCAGCTTGCCGCAGCCTACTGGGCTTGGGTACGGGGGTCTAGGCGTCCATTTGGGCAATTTTGAGGGGTGGAAACCACAAAACGAGGGGGGTTGCGGGTGGATTAGGTGCCCTCGGAATCGCGTTTTGAGCCATGTAGCCAAAGATATGGCCTATTCTTGGTTTGTGGCTGTCGCCAGCCAATCTGCACAAAATTTGGGGCTTGTGGCGGCCTTTTTGGGCCATTTCCGGGACATATGGTGGAGTCAGAGGGCCGCAAATGGCTCGTTGACACAAGAAAGTCAAGCTGCACATGGAGTGTACCCACCCTTTCCCTTTCCTTGGCCGTTTTGAATGGGTTCTAGGGCTCTTTTGGCCCAAAATTGGCTGTTTTTGGCCCTAAATTGCAGATTTTGAAATGGGGGTCCGGTACTTGCGACACCCGTTCCCGGCCGCCACCGTTGAGTTTCTGGCTCATACTTGGTGTGGTTGTCCCTCACACCCATAGGTATCATCCACCAAAATTTCAGCCGAATGTGAAGCACCACGACGGATGTCTGATTTTTCCCCATTTCGCGCGTGCTGCTTGCTGCTTGTTGCTGCTTGCTGCTTGTTGCTTGTTGCTGCTGCTGCTAAACCTGGTAGGTCCACCCTAGACCCTAAAAAGGGTTATAAAACCAAGACTGGTTCCACCAGCTCGGTGACCCTAATCAAGACTGAATATTGGGACCGAGCTGGTGGGGGAGGGAACATTAGATATGAATGGTGAGGGACATCAAGAATGATTCACACATTGATGGCTCTTGACGAAGTGAAATGCACCTGAACCCCATCACCACGAGGCCCACTTTCAAGGCTTTTTGGACTACTCAGGGGCCAAAATGCCCCAAAATGGGCTCAAAATGGGCTCATTTTACCCGTTTGTGCACCCCAAATGGGCTACGATGAGTTTTGGAAAAATGTGTTTTTGACCCATTTTTGACCCATTTTTGGTCCCAAAACAGCCCATTTTCAAGGCATTTTGGGATTTTTGGAGGACCCAAATGGGCCACCACAAGCTCAAAACAGTCCAAAAACACTTGTTTTAGCGTCACACATGGTCTAGGATCATTTTTGCGGAAAGTCATATTTTTACCCCTTTCGGACCCTGTTGACCCATTTGGGTACCCACCTGTTTGGGCTTGAGCTTGCAGCTTGCCACAGCCTACTGGGCTTGGGTACGGGGGTCTAGGCGTCTAATTGGGCAATTCTGAGGGGTGGAAACCACAAAAAGTGGGGGGTTGCGGGTGGAGTAGGTGCCCTGGGAATCGCATTTTCAGCCATGTAGCCAAAGATATGGCCTATTCTTGGTTTGTGGCTGTCGGCAGTTGGAGCTTCTAGGGGCCTTTTTGGGCCGCTGGCGCGGCATATCATGGAGTTAGAGGGCCGCAAAGAGCTCGTTGACACGGGGAAGTCAAGCGGCACGTGGAGTTTACCCACCGTTTCCCTTCGTTTGGCCGTTTTGAATGTGTTCCAGGGCATTTTTGGCCCAAAAATGGCTGTTTTTGGCCCTAAACTGCAGTTTCTGAAACTGAGGTCCGCCACTTGCGAATCCCGTTCCCGGCCGCCACCGTTGAGTTTCTTGCTCAAACTTTGTGTGATTGTACTTCACACCCATAGGTATCACCCCCCAAAATTTCAGCCGAATCTGAAGCACCACACCGGAGTTCTGATTTTTACCCATTTCGCGCGTGCTGCTTGTTTGCTTGCTGCTGCTGCTTGCTCGCTGCTGCTAAACCTGGTAGGTCCACCCTAGACACTAAAAAGGGTTATAAAACCAAGACTGGCTTCACCAGCTCGGTGACCCTAACCCTAACCCTAACCCTAACAAGACTGAATATTGGGACCGAGCTGGTGGGGGAAGGAACATTAGATATGAATGGTGAGGGACACCAATGAGTCACACATTGAAGGCCGTTGACAAAGTGGAATCAGCTTGCAAGTGATCCCCTTCACCACAAGGCCGACTTTCAAGGCTTTTGTGGACTTGTGAGGGGCCAAAATGCCCCAAAATGGCCTCAACATGGGCTCATTTCACCCGTTTGTGCACCCCAAATGGTCTAGGATGAGTTTTGGAAAAATGCGGTTTTGACCCATTTTTGACCCATTTTTGGTCCCAAAATAGCGCATCTTCAAGGCATTTTGGGATTTTCGGAGGACCAGAATGGGCCACCACAAGCTCAAAACGGTCCAAAAACACTTGTTTTAGCATCACACATGGTCTAGGATCATTTTTGAGAAAAGTCATCTTTTTGCCCCTACTGGACCCTGTTGACCCATTTGGGCACCCACCTGTTTGGGCTTGAGCTTGCAGCTTGCCGCAGTCTAGTGGACCTAGGTACGGGGGTCTAGGCGTCCATTTGGGCAATTCTAAGGGGTGGAAACCACAAAACATGGGGGGTGGCGGGTGGACTAGGTGCCCTCAGAATCGCGTTTTGAGCCATGTAGCCAAAGATATGGCCTATTCTTGGTTTGTGGCTGTCACCGGCCAATCTGCACAAAATTTGGGGCTTCTGGGGGCCTTTTTGGCCGTTTCCGGGACATATCGTGGAGTTAGAGGGCCGCAAATGGCTCGTTGACACAAGAAAGTCAAGCCGCACATGGAGTGTACCCACCCTTTCCCTTTCCTTGGCCGTTTTGAATGGGTTCTAGGGCCGTTTTGGCCCAAGAATGGCTGTTTTTGGCCCTAAACTGCAGTTTTTGAAACTGAGGTCCGCCACTTGCGACACCCGTTCCCGGCCGCCACCGTTGAGTTTTTGGCTCATACTTGGTGTGGTTGTCCCTCACACCCATAGGTATCATCCACCAAAATTTCAGCCGAATCCGAAGCACCACGACGGAGTTCTGATTTTTACCCATTTCGCGCGTGCTGCTTGCTGCTTGCTGCTGCTGCTGCTGCTGCTGCTAAACCTGGTAGGTCCACCCTAGACCCTAAAAAGGGTTATAAAACCAAGATTGGTTCCACCAGCTCGGTGACCCTAACCCTAACCCTAACCCTAACCCTAACCAAGTGTGTGTGTGTGTGTGTGTGTGTGTGTGTGTGTGTGTGTGTGTGTGTGTGTGTGTGTGTGTGTGTGTGTGTGTGTGTGTGTGTGTGTGTGTGTGTGTCTGTGTGTGTGTGTGTGTGTGTGTGTGTGTGTGTGTGTGTGTGTGTGTGTGTGTGTGTGTGTGTGTGTGTGTGTGTGTGTGTGTGTGCGTGTGTGTTTGTGGCACTCCCATGGTACTCAAATCAGACACAACTTGCTATACACAACACCATCTACACGTAAACACACGATAACCCCAAAAATCCCCCAATCCACACTGCTGCAATGTTTATGATAGATGTGGGGGTGCACAAATGTGTGTGTGTATGTGTGTGTGTGTCTGTGTGTGTGTCTGTGTGTGTGTCTGTGTGTGTGCACGTCTATGTATGTGTGCCAATTGTCCCACCAAAAGGCGGGTATTTGTGTCTCACTCATTTCGCACGGTACTGCACATGGCAACCCTTTGCGACCATTGGCCATGGAATGGTGCCTTCATGCAATTGTTCGTGCCTCAAATGTTGCTCATGATTATGGGTTTGCCTTCACATCGATGCTTTTTGTTTTTTCTTTTCATTGTGGTGCTGTAGGTGGGATGTTTGCGGAGGGGTGCTCTAGGTCCACTCTTGGTTGCAGTCCCCTTTCAGCCTTTCCCACGGGGGTTCTTTCCAGTTCTCGACCTACCCTGCCCCTTAGGCATGGTGTACCGGCTCACCGGGGAGATAGGTTCATAGGCTTGCAGCCGCTGTACCATGTGTTCTCTTCCGTTTTCCCGACATGGAACCGGTCGGTTATCATCATACGGCAGCTTCTGCGTATCAGCCCTGCCACCTTTTGGCCCTCGGGCGCCTTTCGGGCCTAACTCTCTTTTACTGCACGAATGTCTGCGGCGATGCTTTCCTCCGCGTGATCCTCTGCTAATACTTCTTCCCCGTTCTGCATGATGTGCACTCGCCATCCTTCTGCTTGCCCTCTCACGTTTTTCATGCCTTGTCCTCCCTTGTTTGTAGCAGCCCGACAGGCGGCTCAGGCCCTGGGCCGGCCGCCCGTCCGGGTGATGGAGGTTCATGGCACCAGAATGAAACTAGGCCCGGGTCAGGATCCCATTGGGTCCCCGATAATGGCTTGTTTGTGTTCTGGCGCCTGTTCTTTTTGCTTTTGACAGCCGTGTCTAGTAATTCTTGGTTGGAAGCTTTGGCGGCTCCCAATGCTCCGGTCTCCTGTAGCCGTATGACTTTTTAGCGCTCCGCAGAGGGTTACTCTGTTCCCGACTTGTTGATCAGTCCCTCCGGCCTGCGGTAAATTTATAGCTACGCTCTTCGTAGGGCGTATTCGCTGTATACCGACGTGGTCTCTGACCTGGAGATGTCTTCCACCACTGCCAGGGCAGGACGACAGAATGGCTAGAAGCCTCAGTGGCCGGGGAAACCAAACCATTGGTCATCAAAACCAGGATAGGGGTCCCAAAGCTATTATCAAACACCCCAAAAGGAGTACTTCTCACAACGTGGCCCACCAAATTGGGATGGGAAACCGATGCCTCTCTCCCGTAGATACCCAGCTCAAAGGCCGAAGTTTTGGGCACCGTCATACTCCTTCCTCGGCAGCCCGGACGACATTCGTCCCTTCCCTTGATAAGCGACGAACAGTAGACCTCCTCGCCACGTCCTTGTGGCTTTCTCATAGTTGCGGTCTTGTCTGCGATCCACCGGGAAGGTATAAATCCGTGCGGGTTGCCGGCAGGCTAAACCACTCCTTACGGCAACTGCAAAATACTCATACTTCACACTGTTGTGTTGTGCTCTTGATGGTTGACCGAAATTGGATCGGACTTTACTTGACTGGTTGGTGCCCCTTGCTTCGGCGGGCTCGCCTATCCCACTGTTTGCGGGCGTACTTCCATGGTGCAATTGTATGACAGACCCTCTGTGGCCCCATGGCAGAGAACCCCACACCGTGGCGGCCCCGGGTTCCAAGGGGGATGGGGCCAGGGCTAATTCCCCTTCGCTTGCTCCCCGACGTGACGCTGGGCCAACCCTAGGGGATGCTCATGAGGCAGTAGTTCTGCCGCACGCTAACAGACCCGGGTCCAATTTGAAGGCAAAAATCGGGGTACGCCAAGTTCATTCCTAGGCATTAGGCTTCTTTTGTGGTGGAGTCACTCCACATCTGCGGCTTTGCTCCCTTCTTTGTTCTCTCCTGTGAGTTGTTGTCACAGTTGGGTGAGTCTGTGGCACTGTGCGTGGGGTTGATTTCAGGGTTGGGAGAGTTCTCAAGTTTTGTTCCCACCTCAAAGCCTTCTTCCCCAGAACCGTATTCTTGCATGCAAGTATCCATCTGCACATTATAACAGGTGCCTCCGGCAGTGTCCATTTCCTCCAACTCTGTGCAACTGTGAGCTGGCATACAATTCCACTCTTGATTTAGTGAACTTGGCGTTCAGTTTGTTTCCCCTCATCTTGGCTTATTGATAATTTCCCCTTGACGTTTCTAGCGTTGCTTCGGGTACACACGCCATCTCCATTTGGGCATTTTTCCCCCTAGACTGGGGACCTTCCCTTCATGTGCCCGAATCGTCTGCTGCATCTTTGTCGGGATCTTCGTCTCGCGGCGATTCTTGCACCCTGCCCGAGCTCTGTTCATCCGCATTATCCTCATGTGACACCCACTGCAACAGGTCCGGACTTTGTTCTGTAACCGTGTCATCCGCTTCACTGCCCTTCTAGGAGGTCCTTGGTTCCCCACTGGGGAAGGCTCATTTCCTTCGTGGGCCATTTTCTAGCCTCTCCAGTGTGCGGGCATGGATCTATGACGGTAAAATTAACCATGTTCGTCCACCCCGCCCCGGAACTCACTGCACTCGCCCCGGTACGTTCTATTGCAGCATAACTATGGGCCCCTTCGGTCAAAGTGAGGCCGCGCGGGCAAACTCCTCCTGTTCACGTTGCTGGTCCTCGAGGGGCCGCTTGAGGTCCCTTTCACCATCACACCGCCACTCCGCTAAACTGGTACGTGCTCGCTTACCTTCAGCCTCCAAAACCGCACGGGCGGGATGTTCGCGCTTTCGCATGTGCTATAATTTGAAGCAGTCCGGTTCCGGTGACTGCTTTCATCATGACCTTCTCATCACCGGCCTTCGCTGTTCGTCCTCTTGTTCCGATGCTGGGGCGTTGGCCGTAGGGCCGTCCGCCAGGATTGTGTATAAAGTCTGATGTCTGATGTCTGATAAGAGATGTTGTGTGTGCGGTCTGTCCAACAAGATGTCTGATATTCTTATCTACTGGAGGTGGGTCTAGGGGTCTAATGCCCAGAGGAAATTGGGAGAAACTATGCCTAAATCTAAATCAACCCCCCCCCAAATGAAAAAAACAAAAAGGGAGGACACAATTGAAAAATCATTGGGGGACCACCTTGGACAATCACAAACATGGCAGTACAAAAGTAAAAAAGACTTTGAACACCAAAATGGGAAAATGGGGAAAATGTGTGAGCAAGGAAAGTGGCAAACAAAAAGGTGCCCATAGGCCCCCATAGGCCCCCATGGGCCCCCAAAGGTGCCCATAGGTCCCCAAAGGTGCCAATAGGTCCCCATAGGCCCCCATAGGCCCCCATAGGCCCCCAAAGGTGCCCATGGGTCCCAAGAGGTGCCCACAGGTCCGCAAAGGTCCCCATAGATGCCAATGAGTCCCCATCGGCCCCCATAGGTCCCCATAGGTCCCCATATGTCCCCATAGGCCCCCATAGGCCCCCATAGGCCCCCAAAGGTGCCCATAGGCCCCCATAGGCCCCAATAGGTCCCCATAGACCCCCAAAGGTCCCCATAGGCCCCCATAGGCCCCGATAGGCCCCCATAGGCCCCCATAGGTCCCCCTAGATGCCGATGAGTCCCAATCGGCCCCCATCCCCATAGGTGCCCATAGGTCCCCAAAGATGCCCATAGGTCCCAAAAGGTGCCCAAAGGTCCCCATAGGTCCCCAAAGGTCCCCGTAGACCCCCATAGGCCCCCATAGGTCCCCATGGGTCCCCATAGACCCCCATAGGTCCCCATAGGTCCCCATGGACCCCCATAGGTCCCCAAAGGTGCCCAAAGGTCCCCATAGGCCCCCAAAGGTCCCCATAGACCCCAAAGGTGCCCAAAGATGCCCATAGGTCCCCAAAGGTGCCAATAGGCCCCCGTAGGCCCCCATAGGCCCTCATAGGCCCCCATAGGCGCCCATAGGCCTCCAAAGGTCCCCATAGGCCCCCATAGGTCCCCAATGGTGCCAATAGGCCCCCATCGGTCCCCATAGACCCCCATAGACCCCCATAGGCCCCAATAGGCCCCCATAGGCCCCCAAAGGTGCCAATAGGCCCCCATAGGCCCCAATAGGTCCCCATTGACCCCCAAAGGTCCCCATAGGCCCCCATAGGCCGCCATAGGCCCCCATAGGCCCCCATAGGTCCCCCTAGATGCTGATGAGTCCCCATCGGCCCCAATCCCCATAGGTGCCCATAGGTCCCCAAAGGTGCCCAAAAGTCCCATAGGTCCCCAAAGGTCCCCGTAGACCCCCATGGGCCCCCATAGGCCCCCATAGGTCCTCATAGGTCCCCATAGACCCCCATAGACCCCCATAGGTCCCCATAGACCCCCATAGGTCCCCAAAAGTTCCCAAAGGTCCCCATAGGCCCCCATAGGTCCCCAAAAGTCCCCAAAGGTGCCCATAGGTCCCCATAGGCCCCCATAGGCTCCCATAGGCCCCCAAAGGTACCCATAGGCCCCCATAGGTCCCCATAGGTCTCCATAGGTCCCAATGGCCCCCAAAGGCTCCCAAAGGTTCCCACAAGCCCCGGTAGGTCCCCATAGGTCCCCATAGGTCCCCGTAGGTCCCCATAGACCCCCATAGGCCCCCAAAGGTCCCCACAAGCCCCCACAGGTCCCCATAGGTCCCCATATGCCCCCATAGGTCCCCATAGGCCCCCATAGGTCCCCATAGGTCCCCATAGTTCCCCATAGGTCACGATGGCCCCCAAAGGCTCCCAAAGGTCCCCACAAGCCCCCATAGGTCCCCATAGGTCCCCATAGGTCCCCATAGACCCCCATAGGCCCCCATAGGCCCCCATAGGTCCCCATAGGTCCCCAAAGGTGCCAATAGGCCCCCATAGGTCCCCATAGACCCCCATAGGCCACCATAGGTCCCCATAGGTCCCCATAGGCCCCCATAGGTCCCCATAGAACCCCATAGGCCACCATAGGTCCCCATAGGTCCCCATAGGTCCCCATAGGTCCCCAAAGGTGCCAAAGGTCCCCATAGGCCCCAATAGGCCCCCATAGTCCCTGATTGGCCCCCATAGCCCGCCATAGGTCCCCATAGGCCCCCATAGGTCCCCATAGGCCCCCATAGGTCCCCATAGGTCCCCGAAGGTGCCAATAGGCCCCCATAGGTCCCCATAGACCCCCATAGGCCCCCATAGGCCCCCATAGGTCCCCATAGGTCCCCGTAGGCCCCCATAGGTCCCCATAGACCCCCATAGACCACCATAGGTCCCCATAGGTCCCCATAGGCCCCCATAGGTCCCCATAGGCCCCCATAGGCCCCCATAGACCCCTATAGACCCCCATAGGCCCCCATAGGTCCCCAAAGGTGCCAATAGGCCCCCGTAGGTCCCCATAGACCCCCATAGGTCCCCATAGGTCCCCATAGGCCCCCATAGGCCACCATAGGTCCCCATAGACCCCCATAGGTCCCCATAGGGCCCCACAAGCCACCATAGGTCCCCATAGACCCCCATAGGTCCCCATAGGCCCCCATAGGTCCCCATAGGTCCCCATAGGTCTCCATAGGGCCCCATAGGTCCCCATAGGTCCCTAGAGGTGCCAATAGGCCCCCATAGGTCCCCATAGACCCCCATAGGTCCCCGTAGGCCCCCATAGGCCGCCATAGGTCCCCATAGGCCCCCATAGGTCCCAATAGGCCCCCATAGGTCCCCATAGGTCCCCAAAGGTGCCAATAGGCCCCCATAGGTGCCCAAAGGTGCCAAAGGTCCCCATAGGCCCCAATAGGCCCCCATAGGCCCCCATAGGCCCCCATAGGCCCCCATAGGTCCCCATAGGCCCCCATAGGTCCCAATAGGCCCCCATAGGTCCCCATAAATCCCCACAGGTCCCCATAGGTCCCCGTAGGCCCCCATAGGCCCCCATAGGTCCCCAAAAGTGCCAAAAATCCCCATAGACCCCCATAGGCCACCATAGGTCCCCATAGGTCCCCATAGGTCCCAATAGGCCCCCATAGGTCCCCATAGACCCCCATAGGCCACCATAGACCCCCATAGACCCCCATAGGCCCCCACAATATTCGGGGGGTCTACACCCCCCGAATATTTGACGGATGTATGTCCATCAAATATTTGGGGGGTGTACGCCCCCGCAATATTGGACGGATGTGGTTCCGTCAAATATTTGGGGGGTCTACACCCCCCAAATATTTGACGGATGTGGTTCGGTCAAATATTTGGGGGATCTGCAGCCCCCAAATATTTCACGGATGGGGTTCCGTCAAATATTTGGGGGCTGTAGACCGCCAAAATATTTGACGGATGTGGTTCCGTCAAATATTTGGGGGATCTGCAGCCCCCAAATATTTCACGGATGGGGTTCCGTCAAATATTTGGGGGCTGTAGACCCCCAAAATATTTGACGGATGTGGTTCCGTCAAATATTTGGGGGGGGTCTACAGCCCCCAAATATTTCACGGATGGGGTTCCATCAAATATTTGGGGTGTCTACACCCCCCAAAAATTTCACGGATGTGGTTCCGTCAAATATTTGGGGGCTGTAGACCCCCAAAATATTTGACGGATGTGGTTCCGTCAAATATTTGGGGGGTCTACATCCCCAAAATATTTCACGGATGTGATTCCGTCAAATATTTGGGGGGTGTACAGCCCCCAAATATTTGACGGAAGGGGTTCCGTCAAATATTTGGTGGGTCTACAGCCCCCAAATATTTGACGGATGGCGTTCCGTCAAATATTTGGGGGGTCTACACCCCCCAAATATTTCACGGATGGCGTTCCGTCAAATATTTGGGGGGTCTACAGCCCCCAAATATTTGACGGATGGCGTTCCGTCAAATATTTGGGGGGTCTACAGCCCGCAAAAATTTGACGGAAGGGGTTCCGTCAAATATTTGGTGGGTCTACAGCCCCCAAATATTTGACGGAAGGGGTTCCGTCAAATATTTGGGGGGTCTACAGCCCCCAAATATTTGACGGATGGCGTTCCGTCAAATATTTGAGGGGTCTACAGCCCCCAAATATTTGATGGATGGGGTTCCGTCAAATATTTGGGGGGTGTACAGCCCCCAAATATTTGATGGATGGGGTTCCGTCAAATATTTGGGGGGTGTACAGCCCCCAAATATTTGACCGAAGGGGTTCCGTCAAATATTTGGGGGGTGTACAGCCCCCAAATATTTGACGGAAGGGGTTCCGTCAAGTATTTGGGGGGTGTACACCCCCAAAATATTTGACGGAAGGGGTTCCATCAAATATTTGGTGGGTCTACATTCCCCAAATATTTGACGGATGGCGTTCCGTCAAATATTTCAGGGGTCTACAGCCCCCAAATATTTGACGGATGGGGTTCCGTCAAATATTTGGGGGGTCTACAGCCCCCAAATATTTGACGGAAGGGGTTCCGTCAAATATTTGGGGGGTCTACAGCCCCCAAATATTTCACGGATGGCGTTCCGTCAAATATTTGGGGGTGTACACCCCCATAATATTTGACGGATGGGGTTCCGTCAAATATTCGGGGGGTCTACAGCCCCCAAATATTTGACGGAAGGGGTTCCGTCAAATATTTGGTGGGTCTACAGCCCCCAAATATTTGACGGAAGGGGTTCCGTCAAATATTTGGGGGTCTACAGCCCCCAAATATTTGACGGATGGCGTTCCGTCAAATATTTGGGGGGTCTACACCCCCCAAATATTTGACGGAAGGTGTTCCGTCAAATATTTGGGTGGTGTACAGCCCCCAAATATTTGACGGATGTGGTTCCGTCAAATATTTGGGGGGTGTACAGCCCCCAAATATTTGACGGAAGGGGTTCCGTCAAATATTTGGGGGGTGTACAGCCCCCAAATATTTGACGGAAGGGGTTCCGTCAAGTATTTGGGGGGTCTACAGCCCCCAAATACTTCACGGAAGGGGTTCCGTCAAGTATTTGGGGGGTCTACAGCCCCCAAATATTTGACGGAAGGGGTTCCGTAAAATATTTGGGGGGTCTATAGCCCCCAAATGTTTGACGGATGGCGTTCCGTCAAATATTTGGGGGGTCTATAGCCCCCAAATGTTTGACGGATGGCGTTCCGTCAAATATTTGGGGGGTCTACAGCCCCCAAATATTTGACGGAAGGGGTTCCGTCAAATATTTGGGGGGTGTACACCCCCAAAATATTTGACGGAGGGGGTTCCGTCAAATATTTGGTGGGTCTACAGCCGCCAAATATTTGACGGATGGCGTTCCGTCAAATATTTGGGGGGTGTACAGGACCCAATTATTTGACGGATGGGGTTCCGTCAAATATTTGGGGGGTGTACAGCCCCCAAATATTTGACGGAAGGGGTTCCGTCAAATATTTGGGGGGTGTACAGCCCCGGAATATTTGACGGATGGCGTTCCGTCAAATATTTGGGGGATCTACAGCCCCCAAAATATTTCACGGAAGGGGTTACGTCAAATATTTGGGGGGTCTACAGCCCCCAAATATTTGACGGAAGGGGTTCCGTCAAATATTTTGGGGGGTCTATAGCCCCCAAATATTTGACGGATGGCGTTCCATCAAATATTTGGGGGGTCTACAGCCCCCAAACATTTGACGGAAGGGGTTCCGTCAAATATTTGGTGGGTCTACAGCCCCCAAATATTTGACGGAAGGGGTTCCGTCAAATATTTGGGGGGTGTACAGCCCCCAAATATTTGACGGATGGCGTTCCGTCAAATATTTGGTGGGTCTACAGCCCCCAAATATTTGACGGATGGGGTTCCGTCAAATATTTGGTGGGTCTACAGCCCCCAAATATTTGACGGAAGGGGTTCCGTCAAATATTTGGTGGGTCTACAGCCCCCAAATATTTGACGGAAGGGGTTCCGTCAAATATTTGGGGGCCCTACAGCCCCAAAATATTTGACGGAAGGGGTTCCGTCAAATATTTCAGGGGTCTACAGCCCGAAAATATTTGACGGATGGGGTTCCGTCAAATATTTGGGGGGTCTACAGCCCCCAAATATTTGACGGATGGGGTTCCGTCAAATATTTGGGGGGTCTACAGCCCCCAAATATTTGACGGAAGGGGTTCCGCCAAATATTTGGGGGGTGTACAGCCCCCAAATATTTGACGGAAGGGGTTCCGTCAAGTATTTGTGGGGTGCACAGACCCCAAAATATTTGACGGAAGGGGTTCCGTCAAATATTTGGTGGGTCTACGGCCCCCAAATATTTGACGGATGGCGTTCCGTCACATATTTGGGGGGTCTACAGCCCCCAACTATTTGACGGATGGCGTTCCGTCAAATATTTGGGGGGTCTACAGCCCCCAAATATTTGACGGATGGCGTTCCGTCAAATATTTGGGGGGCGTACACACCCGAAATATTTCACGGAAGGGGTTCCGTCAAATATTTGGTGGGTCTACAACCCCCAAATATTTGACGCATGGCGTGCGGTAAAATATTTTGGGGGGTGTACAGCCCCCAAATATTTGACGGATGGCGTTCCGTCAAATATTTGGTGGGTCTACAGCCCCCAAATATTTGATGGAAGGGGTATTGTTTGATGTTGGTAGCTATGTAATTTGCCCCAAGTGGCCTAGTCGAAGACAAACCTCAAAACAGGCACATAAATGCGCAAGAGGGCTCCACGGATGTGCTTATGAAAACATGTTTCGAGCCGACTGGCTCCTCATCAATTCTGAACGGGCAAACAGTAGGCACGTTGTGCACACATATATGGGGGCTTGCACAGACAGTGTAAAATCATGCGTTCCGTCAAATATTTTGGGGGTGTACACCCCAAAAATATTTGACGGATGTGGTTCCGTCAAATATTTGGGGGTTGTACACCCCCCAAATATTTCACGGATGTGGTTCCGTCAAATATTTGGGGGCTGTACACCCCCCAAAAATTTCACGGATGGGGTTCCGTCAAATATTTGGGGGGTCTACAGCCCCCAAATAGTTCACGGATGTGGTTCCGTCAAATATTTGGGGGGTCGACACCCCCCAAATATTGGACGGATGTGGTTCCATCAAATATTTGGGGGGTCTACACCCCCAAAATATTTCACGGATGTGGTTCCGTCAAATATTTGGGGGCTGTACACCCCCCAAATATTTCAAGGATGGGGTTCCGTCAAATATTTGGGGGGTCTACAACCCCCAAATATTTGACGGATGGCGTTCCGTCAAATATTTGGGGGGTCTACACCCCCCAAATATTTGACGGATGTGGTGCCGTCAAATATTTGGGGGGTCTGCAGCCAAAATATTTCACGGATGTGGTTCCGTCAAATATTTGGGGGCTGTACACCCCCCAAATATTTCACGGATGGGGTTCCGTCAAATATTTGGGGGGTCTACAACCCCCAAATATTTCACGGATGGGGTTCCGTCAAATATTTGGGGGGTCTACAGCCCCCAAATAGTTCACGGATGTGGTTCCGTCAAATATTGGGGGGGTTTACGACCCCCAAATATTTGACGGATGTGGTTCCGTCAAATATTTCGGGGGTCTACACGCCCAAAATATTTCACGGATGTGGTTCCATCAAATATTTGGGGGCTGTACACCCCCCAAATATCTCACGGATGGGGTTCCGTCAAATATTTGGGGGGTCTACAGCCCCCAAATATTTGACGGATGGCGTTCCGTCAAATATTTGGGGGGTCTACACCCCCAAAATATTTGACGGATGGGGTTCCGTCAAACATTTGGGGGTTCTACAGCCCCCAAATATTTCACGGATGGGGTTCCGTCAAATATTTGGTGGGTCTACAGCCCCCAAATATTTGACGGATGGCGTTCCGTCAAATATTTGGAGGCTGCAGACCCCCAAAATATTTGACGGATGTGGTTCCGTCAAATATTTGGGGGGTCTACACCCCCAAAATATTTGACGGATGGGGTTCCGTCAAACATTTGGGGGGTCTACACCCCCCAAATATTTGACGGAAGGGGTTCCGTCAAATATTTGGTGGGTCTACAGCCCCCAAATATTTGACGGAAGGGGTTCCGTCAAATATTTGGGGGGTCTACAGCCCCCAAATATTTGACGGATGGCGTTCCGTCAAATATTTGGTGGGTCTACAGCCCCCAAATATTTGACAGAAGGGGTTCCGTCAAATATTTGGTGGGTCTACAGCACCCAAATATTTGACGGAAGGGGTTCCGTCAAATATTTGGGGGGTCTACAGCCCACAAATATTTGACGGAAGGGGTTCCGTGAAATATTTGGGGGGTCTACACCCCCCAAATATTTCACGGATGGGGTTCCGTCAAATATTTGGGGGGTCTACACCCCCCAAATATTTGACGGAAGGGGTTCCGTCAAATATTTGGGGGCTGCAGACCCCCAAAATATTTGACGGATGTGGTTCCGTCAAATATTTGGGGGGTCTACACCCCCAAAATATTTGACGGATGGGGTTCCGTCAAATATTTGGGGGGTCTACAGCCCCCAAATATTTGACGGATGTGGTTCCGTCAAATTTTTGGGGGGTCTAAGCCCCCAAAATATTTCACGGATGTGGTTCCGTCAAATATTTCGGGGCTTCACACCCCCCAAATATTTCATGGATGTAGTTCCGTCAAATATTTGGGGGGTCTACACCCCCCAAATATATGAAGGATGGGGTTCCGTCAAATATTTGGGGGGTGTACAGCCCCCAAATATTTGACGGATGGGGTTCCGTCAAATATTTGGGGGGTCTACAGCCCCCAAATATTTGACGGAAGGGGTTCCGTCAAATATTAGGGGGGTGTACACCCCATAAATATTTCAGGGAAGGGGTTCCGTCAAATATTTGGTGGGTCTACAGCCCCCAAATATTTGACGGATGTGGTTCCGTCAAATATTTGGGGGCTGTACACCCCCCAAATATTTGACGGATGGCGTTCCGTCAAATATTTGGGGGCTGTACACCCCCCAAATATTTCACGGATGGGGTTCCGTCAAATATTTGGGGGGTCTACAGCCCCCAAATAGTTCACGGATGTGGTTCCGTCAAATATTTGGGGGGTCTACACCCCCCCAAAATTTCACGGATGTGGTTCCGTCAAATATTTGGGGGGTGTAGAACCCCAAAATATTTGACTGATGTGGTTCCGTCAAATATTTGGGGGGTCTACACCCCCAAAATATTTCACGGATGTGGTTCCGTCAAATATTTGGGGGCTGTACACCGCCCCAATATTTCAAAGATGGGGTTCCGTCAAATATTTGGGGGGTCTACAGCCCCCAAATATTTGACGGATGTGGTTCCGTCAAATATTTGGGGGTTCTACACGCCCAAAATATTTCACGGATGTGGTTCCGTCAAATATTTGGGGGCTGTACACCCCCCAAATATTTCACGGATGGGGTTCCGTCAAATATTTGGGGGGTCTACAGCCCCAAAATATTTGACGGATGTGGTTCCGTCAAATATTTGGGGGGTCTACACCCCCCAAATATTTGACGGATGGGGTTCCGTCAAATATTTGGGGGGTGTACAGCCCCCAAATATTTGACAGATGGGGTTCCGTCAAGTATTTGGGGGGTCTACAGCCCCCAAATATTTGACGGAAGGGGTTCCGTCAAATATTTGGGGGGTCTACAGCCCCCAAATATTTCACGGAAGGAATTACGTCAAATATTTGGGGGGTCTACAGCCCCCAAATATTTGACGGATGGCGTTCCGTCAAATATTTGGGGGGTCTATAGCCCCCAAATATTTGACGGAAGGGGTTCCGTCAAATATTTTGGGGGTCTACACCCCCAAAATATTTGACGGATGTGGTTCCATCAAATATTTGGGGGCTGTACACCCCCCAAATATTTCACGGATGGCGTTCCGTCAAATATTTGGGGGCTGTACACCCCCCAAATATTTCACGGATGGGGTTCCATCAAATATTTGGGGGGTCTACAGCCCCCAAATAGTTCACGGATGGGGTTCCGTCAAATATTTGGGGGCTGTACACCCCCCAAATATTTCATGGATGTGGTTCCGTCAAATATTTGGGGGGTCTACACCCCCAAAATATTTCACGGATGTGGTTCCGTCAAATATTTGGGGGCTGTACACCCCCACCAATATTTCAAGGATGGGGTTCCGTCAAATATTTGGGGGGTCTACAGCCCCCAAATATTTCACGGATGTGGTTCCGTCAAATATTTGGGGGGTCTACACCCCAAAAATATTTGAGGGATGGGGTTCCGTCAAATATTTGAGGGCTGCAGACCCCCAAAATATTTGACGGATGTGGTTCCGTCAAATATTTGGGGGGTCTACACCCCCAAAATATTTGACGGATGGGGTTGCGTCAAATATTTGGGGGGTCTACAGCCCCCAAATATTTGACGGATGTGGTTCCGTCAACTATTTGGGGGGTCTAAGCCCCCAAAATATTTCACGGATGTGGTCCCGTCAAATATTTGGGGGATGTAGACCCCTCAAATATTTGACGGATGTGGTTCCCTCAATTTTTTGGGGGGTCTACAGCCCCAAAATATTTGACGGATGGGGTTCCGTCAAATATTTGGGCGGTCTACACCCCCCAAATATTTGACGGATGGGGTTCCGTCAAATATTTGGGGGCTGTACACCCCCCAAATATTTGACCGATGTGGTTCCGTCAATTATTTGGGGGGTCTACACCCCCAAAATATTTCACGGATGTGGTTCCGTCAAATATTTGGGGGGTCTACAGCCCCCAAAAATTTCACGGATGTGGTTCCGTCAAATATTTGGGGGGTCTACACCCCCAAAAATTTCACGGATGTGGTTCCGTCAAATATTTGGGGGGTGTACAGCCCCAAAATATTTGACGGATGTGGTTCCGTCAAATATTTGGGGGGTCTACAGCCCCAAAATATTTCACGGATGTGGTTCCGTCAAATATTTGGGGGCTGTACACCCCCGAAATATTTCACGGATGGGGTTCCAACAAATATTTGGGGGGTCTACAGCCCCCAAATATTTCACGGATGGCGTTCCGTCAAATATTCGGGGGGTCTACATCCCCCAAATATTTCACGGATGTGGTTCCGTCAAATATTTGGGGGCTGTAGACCCCCCAAATATTTGACGGATGTGGTTCCGTCAAATATTTGGGGGGTCTACACCCCCCAAATATTTCACGGATGTGGTTCCGTCAAATATTTGGGGGCTGTAGACCCCCAAAATAATTGACGGATGTGGTTCCGTGAAAAATTTGGGGGCTGTAGACCCCCAAAATGAACGCCCCTCGGTTCGTGTATGACTTGCCTACGCTCTGTTCAGGATCGTACCTCTTCCTGCAATCCATTCGAGTCAATGGGATCTCCCCTGCTCCATCCCCTGAAATATTTGGAGGGTCTAGAGCCCCCAAATATTTGACGGATGTGGTTCCGTCAAACATTTGGGGGGTCTAAACCCCCCAAAAATTTCACGGATGTGGTTCCGTCAAATATTTGGGGGCCGTAGACCCCCAAAATATTTGACGGATGTGGTTCCGTCAAATATTTGGGGGGTCTACACCCCCAAAATATTTCACAGATGTGGTTCCGTCAAATATTTGGGGGCTGTACACCCCCCAAATATTTCACGGATGGGGTTCCGTCAAATATATGTATGTATGTATGTATGTATGTATGTATGTATGTATGTGTATGACTTGCCTACGCTCCGTTCAGGATCGTACCTCTTCCTGCAATCCATTCGAGTCAATGGGATCTCCCCTGCTCCATCCCCTCAGTCGTCCAGGAACCTCCAGAACTCCTCAGCGCTGTTGCATCTGCCAGGGAACCGGCAGGCCATCCCCACCATCGCGATCGGCTGCATCTCCACAGGCATAGCCACTGCCCTCCCCGTATCCTCTCTCCCGAATAGCGTCCTTGCAAGGTGCTGCACCAATGCATCCAAAGTGGGGTAATCAAACAGGACCGTGTGCCCCAGTGTCATCGCCGGAACTAACTAAGGAACGGAGTAACATACCTCCTATTTTAATTTTTTGGGGGTTCGGACCTTGGTAAGCTGGCGGGAAAGCACTCTACTAGAAAAGAAAAACCTGAAAAAGAAAAACAGGCATACCCTCCCTAACCTCAACTCCACAAGCATGGAAATGACAGGGTGGGAGGGAGGGAGGGAGGGGAGGGAGGGAGGGAGGGAGGGAGGGAGGCTCTCTTGGGCGGCCGTAGGGGCTGTGTTGTGCTGTGTTGTGCTGTAATATGCTGTGCTATGCTGTATGTTGTGCTGTGATGTGCTGTGCTGTGCCGTGCTGTGTTGTGCCGTGCTCGAAACCCACTACCCCCCCTCTCCACAGTTCCGGCCCAACCCGATGAACCCCCAGCCACCCACCCCACCAGCAAAACTGACCCCATTAGCTCAGGTGAGGTTGCTTGGCCCAGACATCAGGATTCTGTTCCCACTTGTCTCCAGTCACATATGAGCCCCCCGATCGGTTTGAGTCAGAGAGATGGGGTGGGGTGGGGTGGGGTGGGGGGGGGGGGGCACGTACCATCGTTGAAGGGGTTGCAAGCACTGGTTGGGTTTCAAACGCTAGGGTCGAGACCACAACCCACTTCTACACCTCAAGGGTGTGGTGACAATGGGACAAGTCTGATATTGGGGGGGACACGGGGGGGGGCGGGGGCGAAGTCTGACACGGGGGGGGGGGGGGGTGAGAAAGGGTGTTGGGGTGGGGGGGGGGGGGGTTGGGGGTGATGGTCCATAAAAGTCTGATGTCTGATGTCTGATAGCCGACTAGGTCGCTATACACAATCCTGCCGTCCGCTTGCACTCATTGTCAAGCACTCCGCAATATTTGCACAGCCTGGGGTGCACCTGGGTGCGAACAATCATCTGGGTGGATATTGAACAATTTTGCGTAATGCGCCTTCTTTTTGATTGTATGAGGGCTGTCCGGGGCGACCTTCATCAATACCCATGGATCCGCCCCGGTCAAGCCGCACAGCCGCTCCACATCCTAATCGATGGTTTTCAGGCCCGGGTTTTGCACTTTCCCAAACCGAAACCCTTTGGTACAACCAATCCCCATCCGCCACCATTATCCAATTCCATCCCATACACCCTCTCCAATGCTTGCTCCACCTCATTATAGATCCTGGCTTCCTGTTCTTGTAGAGGAAACACCACTAGTGCACTTCCAAAGCGCAAACTCTCCTGCCATGTTGTGTTGCCTCTTTGGGCCTCTTCGGCCCGTGTGCAGCCGTTCCGCCTTTTCTGCCCGCCACTCATCGCGCGCTATGACGCATCTGTGAGCTTCATTCAGCACGGCCAGGGCTGCATTCACTTGCGGATGTTCACATCGATCTGCGTGCAGCTCCCATGCCAGTTTCATGTATGTTCCGACCAGATCGGCTTGTGGGACCCGGGCTGACTTCTGAAAACACGCCCAAACGGCCTGCTACAGGTTCACAGCAAGTATACGCTTTATCTCCATAGGTTCTTCGGCTGTCCATTCTCCTCCCTCTTCATCCACTTCATGTGAAAGCTTGGTCTCTTCTCCTTCCGTTGCATGCGGAGGCATGTCAAAAAAGTGGTTCACGTTCGGTCATTCTTGTTCACCGGCGGTCGTGGTAAATGGGAAGGGGGTGGAGCTGGGGCATTGGTGGCTACGGACGGTAGTCCTTTTCGACGGGCGGCGTCCTTCCATGCCTACGGCAAACCTTCTGCCTCCTTTTCGATCATTTTTGGGGTTTCTCCATCCTGCCTTTGTTTTCATTTCCATCTTTTGGCTGCACGGATGTCTACAGCGCTGGACCTAGCCTGCTCCTCAGGCTGGCCCTTCCTTGGACATTTCCGACGTCCGATCCCGGAGCCTCTCCGCATCTGAGTCTCCATTTCGTACGTCCATGCTCGGCCCCTGTGCCTTTGCCGTCTGCTCATCACTTGGTTCCCCCACGACTTGCGTTCTCAAATCTGCCTCCATCTCCTTTCCCTTCACTAAAACCTCCTAGGTCTGCTTCTTCTTTTCCTTGGGTACCTCAATAATTTGTTCGCTGAAACGTACTCGCCATTAGCGCATCCCGCGGGCCCTGCCCAAAATCCTGCGATACCGCAGACCCTGGTTCCATCGGCGAGGGGCTCACTGTGTGCATCCGCAAGTGGGCCAAAATTTCAGCTGCGATCTTGTTATTAGAAATTTCATCTATATCCATGATCATATCCTTTTCCACACCGCTGTCTGCATCCATCGGTCTCTCATCCATAGCGGATTGAGTCGCATGGCTTGTGCGTGCTCCCCAGCTAGGTCATTTGTCCACTTTTGAGACCGTGCGGCTCCAATAGTTGTGCGGTCTCTACGAACCCCGACACCCCATTTTGTAGACTCTACGATGCTTCTCCATCCCCTATACTGGGACCTGGGTGGCGCGGGGTGGACTGTCCAGGGTCGGGGGCTCGTCGGAAAATCTTCCAAAACTGCCGGGTTGCCTCGGTTGGCCGAATTGGTTCCCATGCTTGGACGTGGGGTTCCGGTACATTGATTGGTCCAAGAATCTCCAAGTGCCGTACAAGCATTTCATGAGCTCTGGTTTCCGCATATCCCCTGCCTGCCAATGCTTCTGCATAAAATTCCGGAATACTTTCTTGGCCACCAGGTAATGCATATGGCACGTCATCATCCGCTTGACCACATATGCCACACGCTCTTTGAAATCCGTCACATAGTTGGCCCTGTGCATGCAAGCAGTCAACCCGTTCATGAACACTCCGTTCAAATGTGTTTGCGGGGCGGCGGTGTCACTAGCTAGATACCGCTCAATGTGATACAGATACTCGTACTCACTTCCACTTGATTTCGGATAAATGTCACGTCCTTGGTATCGGTCGAGGTTCGCTTATATTTCATTTGATACACATCTTCACCCGGTGGTTCCCTGTCGCACGCCCAAATGTCATCAATGAACCTTTTAACCTGCCCCGACATCCTTGTGTGCAGGACATATTTCTTTTCTTGCGGATAGCACGTGATGTTGGCGAAATGGGGACCCGGCTTGATTGCCATTGGAATCCCCATTGCTTGCGGTGCGACCCAATCACCATCCCAGGTATAACGATGGGCCAACAAATATCCAACTCGCGCCATCACCTCCTAATGTGTATAACCATCAGTGTACACCCATCCTTTCTTGGACGACATTGGGTCTCCGGCTCCTTCCGGGGCAAAAGTCGCCCTGTACGACCACACCTCCTGCAAGATCTCGGCGAAACTCTCCGGGATATCATTGTGCTACAATTTTGTGTACATTCCGATAAAAATCCAACATCCCATGTCATTCTGGAGGATGTATTGCTCATTGCATTGCACGCAACGTGTGAATTCATCAATGGACTCCAGGGCCCAAAAACATGCCGGTTCACCGTGTGCCTATTGGTTTGTCGCAGGGCCTCCGTGACTGCATTCAACACCCTCACCATTTCTTCTTGCATGTCATAGGTTGCCCTTGCAGGGGTCGGTCCTTTTTTGCCTTCTTCCATCTTTTGCGGCTCCTTCATTTGTATTGGCACTTGTGCCGGTGATGAACCGATAATCCCCTTTCAGCGGCTTCCAAACACCATAATGATACGGCACTCCAGTGCTTGTTTCATATCCCATCGCGGCGTGTTCATTCCTCGTCCCATATCTCATCCCATCCACAGGTCTGCACCTCAAACACTTTAGCTTGGGCCAGGTGCTGTGCCATTCGTAGCATGTACTTTCGCTTACAAATCATCACACAACTGTTTGGCCCTCGATCATCGGAGCAAAGGCCAGCAGCTCCTGGGCCTCCTCAATGGCCTTTCGAAAACCCGGAAACCCCTACGGCATATGCTTGGTGGCATTCTTCACGACATTGGCCTGGGCCTTTTGGCGCACCGCCTCCGCCCACTATTCCAAAGGCATCCGACGCTCCTGCGTTGCATCTTGTTCGTATGCGTAGCGCACATAGGCCTCCAAACCTTCATCCAATTCCGCGAAAATGATCTATTGATTCACTGGCAACCTAAAATTCTTCCCCTTGCGCGAGAACATATGTCGTACCAGTCATCGCAGATGGGCTGTGTTCACACTCACTACATGCCCATCAGCCGTTGAATCCTCCGGCGTCAAAATCCACATCACCGACTTGCAGGGACAATGAGCCATCTCTTGTTGTAGGGCCGTATTGATGTCAAACTCCTTGGCAATTTGTGTGTAATTGAGGAGGTACGCTTGTACTTGCGGTCGAAAGCTCTCCGAGAGCATGATTTTTTGCACTGTTTGGGTGTTTTTCCTAGACCTGTGGTGCCCGCAACACTCCCCTCAAATCCGTGGCTTGGCCCAAATTCAACACATACGTTCCATGCGCTTTCGGCCCTCTCTGCCTCTCCCAGGGCTTCCCGCGCATGGCCACTGGTGCAATACATCACACACCACATAATTTGGTTGCTGTTGCACAATCCCCATTGCCTTGTTGGGGTCTTGATCCCGTTGGGTCGGCCATTCCTTGGCATTCAATCCTTCCGGCAACCCCGCCTCCGGCCCAAATGTCCTTGCCTCACATATTACATCGGTGGTGATCGGCTTCCCAGGCCACTGCGAATTCCAACCCAGCGGCCACAATGTCTGCTCCTCTTCAATCCAAAAATGCTCCTTCGGCGTGGCCGCCCACCTAAAACGCTGCTTCCACTCTCCTCTTCCACCACTGTTCTTCTTGTACTCTTCCGGTTGCAACCACTCCAAAGGCACCATCATGAAGGAAAAAGGATTGTATTCCATGGCCCGGGCTTCATGTATCGTGTCTCCAACCGATCATACCAATGCCTTTGTCCATGCTCCCATATCCGGGTGATGGTTTGGCCACAATACCACCGGCCCGTGGCAAAATGGTACAGGCCATATATCCGTCTTGACCACTGCAAAATCACCGCTGCCTCTTCCCATTGCACCCCTTGATTCCGTGGGTGTGCAGTGCGTTGTTGCAAGAAACGGCGGATCGCCGCGGTTCGCCAAACTTGTGGTTTTCGCCGCCAACATTTAACCCACCAGCGCCACCAACTTTCCCATGACCAATCTTTGTACTGGTCCCCGGGCGGCGGTTCTAGCGTCTTGTTAAGCTTATCATGTGGCTCCGGATTTGGCAATTGCCTCCGGTCCTCCACGTACTTCTGCTGCCTTTGCTGCTGCACCCCTATAGTTGCGGGGCTTCCCGCCGAGGGTCAATTTTTACCTCAGCGGTTTGTTGAAGGCGGCACCGCAGCGGGTACCTGCCTTTGGCATGTTGATGCTTTTTGTTCTTTCTTTTTATTGTGGTGTTGTGGTGCTGCTAGTAGGATGACTGCCGAGGGGTGCTCTAGGTCCACTCTTGGATGCAGTCCCTTTTCCAATGGGGGTTTTTTCCAGTTCTTGACCTCACCTGCCCCTTCGGCACGGCGTGCGCGGTCACCGGGGAGATAGGTGCACAGGCCTGCAGCCACTGCACCATGCTTCCCCTTCCGTGTTCCCGACGTGGGACCGGTCGGTTGTCATCCTGCGGCAGGCTCTGCGTATGAGCCCTGCCACCTTTTGGCCCTCGCAGGGGGGGGGGGGGGGGGATGCGGTCGCCGGGATTGGCAAAAAAAAATGCGGAAAAATGCGGAAAAAATGCGGCAAGAAATGCGATAGAAGATGCGGTTTTGTTAGAATAGTGTTTGCCCCTCGAAACCCCTATGTTTCGTCTCGTCTTGCACAATTGGGCGCTCAAAGCATGGACGGTTTGATGGAACAACTTAGTGCAGTAGTTCAACTCAAGAATATCACGCACTAGGCTCAAAACCGCTAGGGGCAGAAGCTGCAGCTGCTTGGTCAGGGCAGACCGCTAAATGTTCGCGCCGCATCAGGTGCTCCCCCATTGACCCAAACCGCCGGGCTCCCCGGGGGGGGGGGGGGGGATACCCCAACATACATACCTCAAAATGATCCCCGTGACACGTTGTTCATTTTGAATATACACAACTAGGGAAATTTTGTTTCAAAAAATATTTGCCCATCAACTCAGGCTCCCATCAACGAAGGTCCGACCCAGAGGTCGGGTCGGGGTCAATATCCTTTTTTGTGTTTTTCATCCATTTTTGAATTCTCCACGAAACTCTGAGTATTTTGAGCATAGACACATAGGGTCAAACAAAAAAATTTCCCCCCACCGTCTGCCTAAAAAAAATTCTCCGGCGCCCCTGGTGCCCACAAAACCTATTGTTCCTCACAACTAACTGACTACAAGACAATGCCACTAGAATGTTTCCTCTTGAACATTACACTAAGGGACCTGCCCGGAAAATGCGAAAACATGCGGAAAATGCTGGAAAATACGGACCGCACCCCCCCCCCCCCCTGCTGTTGGGCGCCCTTCGGGCCTAACTCTCTTTTACTGCACGAATTTCTCCGGCGATGCTTTCCTCCGCGCCATCCTCTGCTAGTACTTCTTCCCCGTTTTGCATGTTGTGCACTCGCCATCCTTGTGCTTGCCCTCTCACGCTTTTCATGCCTTGTCTTGCCTTGTTTGTAGCAGCCCGACGGGCGGCTCCGGCCCTAGTCATGGTCATGATTATGGGTTTGCCTTCAGGTCCCTGATTTCTCCTCGGGGCCACTCAATAACTTCCATCAAGGCGCTGCTTTGCACTAGTGACTTGCCTTCTATGTGCACACTGGGCAGCATTGCTATGTGTCCCTCCTTTGTGAATTGCACTTGGGTCCGTATGCTCTATGGATCGCAGACACTGACACGTGCTGTTAGCACAGCCATCCTGGGTTTGTGGACCTGTTGTGGAATCGTGTTGCACGTGTCTTGTGGGGCTTCAGCTCACGCTCCGGCTGCATACGTTGTTTTGCCCAATGCATGTTCATCTCTTGGTGGGTTTGGAGACACCCGGGAATGACCGCTGCTACACCTGACACTTGGACTGATTGAGTTGGTAGGAACCCTTTCGGCTTGTGCATCCCATGTCCTCTACACTGCTGCTATCTACATCACTGGCACTTGGCTGGTGCAAAGCAAACTGTTACCCATGGCGGCTCCATTTGCTACTCTCGTTTGTTGTCCATGCTTCTCTTTCATCTTGCTACCTCTTGTGTCGGTCTTTTGCACTAGTCCTTTGCCCCTCCATGCTTGGTTTCTGAATCCCATGCTATCTTTCCCCTTTGCCGCACCATCTGTTGCCTTGCTTGGAAATAGTGTTCTTCGTACTCCTCCGGTGTTTATGTGTTTCGGCCACCTTCGCCGCTTCCTTTACTATGCATTGCTTCATAACATTTTAGCCTCTAAATGTCTGTGCGCACACGTGCACATGTGTTTGTGTTCATGTGTTGAAAGTATCGACCTCCGACAACCCTGTTTTTGTTTGGATTGGATTTTCAGACCATGGATGTCTCTCTCTTGGTTGTCTCTGAACGGCTGCTGCTGTTAATTCCTAGACCAATCGGGATAGATGCTGCAAAATCCTGGAGGTCTCTGGTTGGATGCTGTCAATTCCTAGATGCCTTTGGATGGATGCTCATAATTCCTGGTGATCTCTGCATGAAGGTTATTCATTACTGTGGTATCAGCACACAGAAATCACAACATGTTCCATTCATTTGGTAAAATATCCAAAGGAGATGAAGCACCAATTGATCGTCAGGTGGCAGGTGTTCAAAGAGGACCAGCACAGCAACAACACTTCATTATGTCCACTTGTAAAAAGAATCCAAACGACATGCAACATCACAAACAACAACTTGAGAATGCAGATTTTCCGCACCAGTTTGGCCCTTTCATTTCTGCCACCCCAGAAATCCCAAAGTTTTGGCCAACAGTTTAGCAAAATTCAGCCGAATTTGGCTGCTAGCAGTGGGGTTGGTAACCCAGTACCAGGAACACAGTCCCACAGTGGAGCATCTCACAGGTGCAACAGGGGTAGACAGGAGCCCAGACCAGGAGACAAGGACATGGACACCCCTGAGACGAAAAAAAAGAGAGAAAAATGTCTTTTCTCAAAATGTTGTTCGATGACGGAACAGCTGCAGCGTGCGTGCTCTTTGTGTGTGTGCCTGTGTGTGCACGCACAATTGGGAATTAGACTGTAAGAGGGGAATAACACCCAGAACTCTTGATGCGGGCGAGGGGGGTGCCATAAAGGCTAAGTGAGTTCGCCAGTTGGTACTTCCACGTGTACGTACTTGTTCGCCGGTTGGGGAGGGAATCCTCCACGCGTGGATAGGTGGGTTGGTTATTGGGCGGTTTCAAGAGGTGGGGAGCCCGCTCATGATGCCACCATGACGATATCCCGGTTGTGAAACTGCCCCACCCGCTGGCATCATGACTTTGGGGGCTGACGCCAAGGGGGAGGGGGGGTGGGGGTCTGGGATCGCCCATCCCCACAGTGGTGGTGCCGTTTATCACATGAAACTTGGAACCCTAAACCATTGTCAAAGAGTGCAAACCTCACAGGCATGATTCAATGCAGACACAATGTTGGTCAGGAAGGTGTTGCGGACGCCCCCACGGTTGTTGTCAGCATGGAATGCGCACCAGTCTTCCAGTTGATGCGCCAGCCCTGCCGCACAGAGCGGGAGCTCATCTGTGCACAAGCATGAGGATCGTTGGGCCACGCAAAAAAGGTTGCTGCAAAGCCACAGCTGCCCAGGGACGACACGTATCAAGGATGGTGTTTCGCCCGGGGCAGGGTGTATGCCCCTCCTCCGAGCGTGCCCAATGCCCCCTCAGGGCCACGCCAGGAGCCCCTTCTCCCAAAAGGGGGCATTCAAAGACAGCCTCCTCCAGTGCGAAAGTTCTCATTTTGTAGACACAAAGAGCATTGGGGAATCTCTTGGATTCGGCCCAGAGGGGTGGGGGGGTGATGCATCAAGCCATGCAACACGTTCTGAGGCCAGAATGTCGTGAACCCTGTGGGACCGGGAAGCAAGGGACTGCAAAATTACGAGGGGATCCACGAAGGAGCGCACAGAAAAGGGGGTTTGCGATGAAGCAAAGGGGGGCAAATGCACAGAAAGGGGAAAGGGGGGGGGGGTATGCATTTTTTTGAGTTTTAAAGAGGAAATTGTCTACATTAGTTATCCCAAACTACTGGGAAAAAATGTTTTCGGTTACTTCCGTACCCAAGAACTGATGTGGCAACAGATTGAGAGGTTGCCAGGCACCATTGTGGCACTGAATCAAATTGATATTGCTGCTGCGTGTTCGGGTTTGCGTGTTGTGCTATTTGTCCAGGTCTGTGTGCGGGACCCTGCTGTGGGGCTTAGGTGATTGTGTTCTTGCGGTGCTGACAGTAAAAAGAATAGGGCGCGGGTTCGTGAGGTTGCCAACCACCACTGGCAATGATTCACAAGGATGGCCCATGGTAAAGGTATTTGTTTTTGTTTTGCAAAGAGGGCAGGGGTGTGTGTGGTTGCCAGCCACTCCTCTGGTAGTGCTCCAGATGGTAGTGCCTCATACGGATACCCTGCAGGTGTCACAAACGTGAGAGATGGAGGACAACCAAAAGAAAACACAGCGAAGATCTAAGAATCATTGTGATATGGTTATGAGGGAGGGTTGCAAAGCCTCAAGATCTGCTGTAGCCGGCCCAAGTGCCACCGCTTCCTTCCGATGTGGCAGTGGGTTGTGAGGTTGCCAGGCACCACTCTGGCAGTAGCTCACAGCACAAGGGGGTTGGTGGTTTTCCAACATCTCCCCAATTGCCCTCCAACTGCCATTAACCGGCATCTGCCATGTCCATTGCAAGGGCAGCATGGCGCCTCAGCACACGTACTCCATAGGACCTCGAAACTGTTTTTGTGGATCCTGAAGCCGAGGCGACCCCAAGTCGGATGTGCAGCTTTCAGCCGGGTCAGAGCTGTGCCGGCCAGGGTGCATTGAATGGGTTCAAATTCTCTGAGGCGGTCTATGGGACGGTGGGACCGCCATCTATCCCCCTCAGCCTTTTTTGTTCTTGGTTCCGAGCCTCAAGTGCGGCTGCACAGTCAAGTTTGGGCGTGGGAGGCCCTTTCAATAGCTTTCCTTGTGGGCTGCCTCGACACCTGAATCCCGGAGGCCTGGAGGTCTTGCCAGCTCTTGTTTTCGTGTGTTGCCCTCTCTGTCTTCCCGGTCAATGGCGTCCGTGAGTGCTGCCAGGCTGCTTTCCAGCCAAACCTCCTTTGGGGTCGGACACCACGAAGCACAAAGTCGGATCCTGACGCTGTGCCCAACCACTTGTGCCATCGCTCACCTTCTGTGAAGATTGGAATAGTCCACAGCACCAAGTTGTCCAACAGTCGGAGCTCTTCTTGAACTTGCCGTATATCAGCAAGGGCACGTTCTGCGACCGATGCCTTTCCCCGGCTGTCCTCGAGCTGGTCCTGGGGTAGAGCAGGAAACCAGCGTCGCTGGGCATGCATGCAGCAACTTTTGGGGCTGGTCTTCGACTGTCGAGTGTCGATTCTCAACCCATCAGATCCATTGTCACATAATTTGTCGGAAAAAAAGAGATAGTGCCACCAACAGTGAAGTGCAGCAACCTCTGGAAAGAGGCTTCTGTTGTCACATAGCGAACATTGTTCGGGTATACTCGGACCAATACAGCATCCCACGAGGGGCAGGCAGGCCATACCTGCAATTGCTTGACGACGGTGTCCTGTAAGAGCAAACGTGTGCTGTGCTAATGAAGCTCGTTTTGGCACTTGGGATCGCTGACGAGCACTATTCAATCCTCCAAGATCCTCCACTCCCTAGGTCTTCTTCAAAGCTACCCCGCACACAGGAACAGGCACGCGCACGCACACACAAAGCGGAGGAGGCCCCCGCGCCCATGCGGCGGGGGCCTCGGTGATCCAAACGCGCAGGAGGCCCCCGCGCCAACGTGGTGGGGGCCTTGATGGTGAGGCAGCGAAGGAGGCCCCCGCGACCATGCGACGAGGCCTCAATGATCCAAACGCGGAGAAGGCCCCGGCGCCAACGCGGCGGGGGCCTCAGCGGCCCCAAATCGAAGGAGGCCCCAACGCCCATGCGACGGGGGCCTCAATGATCCAAACGCGGAGGAGGCCCCGGCACCAACGCGGCCCCAAAGCGAAGAAGGCCCCCACGCCCATGCGACGGGACCTTGGTGCTCCCAAAGCGAGGGAGGCCCCCGCGCCAACGCGGCGGGGGCCTCGGCGGTCCCAAAGCGAAGGCGGCCCCGCTGCCGATGGGACAAGGGCCCCGATGATCCAAACGCGCAAGAGGCCCCCGCACCAACGCGGCGGGGGCCTCGCTGGTCCCAAAGCGAAGGAGGCCCCCACGCCCATGCGACGGAGGCCCTGATGATTCCAAAGCGTAAAAGGCCTCCACCGTGTCAAATCGGGGGGACGCGGGTGTAACACCCAACCCGGGGCCCCAGACACACGCCCACAATCCAACGGGCGCCCCTATCCCCGCACAGCCGTCCGCCCGGGGGGACGTGTAGCCGAGACTAGGGTGTTGGTGCCTGCTAGGGGGCTAAAAATCCTTTACCCCTTCTCACTGGGCGTCCCTATACCCCAAAACGGTGTGCACCAGACCGGAGGGACCCGGGTGTATCAGCCGCTGTGTGGCGGCGAGGGGGAGCGTTGTACCCCTATGCACCACCCTCCCATTGGGCATGCCTATCCCCCAAAACGGTCTGCACCAGACCAGGGGGACTCGGGTGTATCCGCCGCTGTGTGGGGACCAGGGGGGAGCGGTGTATCCCCCTGCATGACCGTCCCACTAGGCCTCCCTATCCCCCATAACGGTCTGCCCCACACACGGGGGACTCGGGTGTATCTGCCGCTGTGTGGGGACTGGGGGAAGCGTTGTACCCCGTTGCATCAACCTCCGGCTGGGCGTCCCTATCCCCCAAAACGGTCTGCAAAAGACGGTGGGGACTTGGGTGTATCCGCCGCTCTATGGGGACGTGGGGGGGGGGGGGGGTGTACATCCCTGCATCACCCTCCCACTGGGCGTCCCTATCCCCCAAGACATTCTGCACCATGCCGGGGAAACTCGGGTGTATCCGCCGCTGTGTGGGGACAGGGGGGAGCGGTGTACCCCCCTGCACCACACTCCCACTGAGCATCCCTATCCCCCAAAAACGTCTCGCCCCACACCGGGGTGACCCGGGTTCATCCGCCGCTATGTGGGGACGGGGGAGAGCGGTGACCCCCCTGCATCACCCTCCCACTGGGCGTCCCTATCCCCCAAAACAGTCTGCCCCAAACCGAGGGGACTCGGGTGTATCCGCCGCTGTGTGGGGACGAGGGGGAGCGGTGTACCCCCCTTGCACCATCCTCCAACTGGGCGTCCCAATCCCCCAAAACGATCTGCCCTGAATCAGGGGGACTCGGGGGTATCCGCCGTTGTGTGGGGACGGGCGGAAGCGTTGTACCCTCTTGCATCACCCTCCCACTAGGCGTCTCTATCCCCCAAACGGTCTGCCCCAGACTTGGGGGGATTCGGATGTATCTACCGCTTTGCGCGGACGGGGGGAGCGCTGTACACCACTGCACCACTCTCGCATTGGGTGTCCCTGTCCCGCAAAACGATGTGCCCCACACACGGGGGAATCGGGTGTATCCGCTACTTTGTAGGGACGGGCGGGGGGGCGTTGTAGACCAATGCACCACCCTCCCACGGAGCCCCTTCACCCAAAAACGGTCTGCCCCACACCGGGGGGACTCGGGTGTATCCGCCGGTGTGTGGCGACGGGAGGGAACGTTGTACCCCCCTGCACCATCTTCCCATTGGGTGTCCCTATCCCCCAAAACGGTCTGCCCCACACCGGGGGGACTTGGGTGTATCCGCCGTTGTGTGGCGACAAGGGGGAGCGTTGTACCCCCCTACACCATCTTCCCATTGGGCGTGCCTATCCCCTAAAACGGTCTGCCGCACGCCGGGGAGATTGGGGTATATCCGCCGCTGTGTGGGGACGGGCGGAAGCGTTGTGCCCTCTTGCATCACCCTCCCACTGGGCGTGCCGATCCCCCAAAACGGTGTGCCCCACACAGCGGGGCAAGGGGGTATAGCTGCCGCTTAGCGCGGACGGGGGGAGCGTTGTACACCACTGCACCACTCTCCCGATGAGTCCCCATCACCCAAAACGGTTTGCCCCACATCGGGGGGACTCGGGTGTATCCGCCGCTATGTGGGGACGGGGTGGAGCGTTGTACCCCACTACACCACCTTACCACCGGGCGTCCCTATCCCCCAAAGCGGTCTGCACCACAGCGGGGGGACTCGGGTGTATCCGCCGCTCTGTGGGGACGGGGGGGAGCATTGCACCCCCCTGCACTAGGCATCCCTGTCCCCCGAACCGGTAAGCCGCGGACGGGGGGGGGGGGGGGGGCTCGGGTGCATCCGCCGCTGCGTGGGGACGGGGGGGAGCGTTGTACCTCCCTGCACCACCCTCCTAGTGGGAAACCCTATCCCCCTAAACGGTCTGCAACAGACCGGGGGGACTCGGGTGTATCCGCCACCGTGTGGGGACGGGGGGGGGGGGGTGTGGTACCCCCCTGCACCACCCTCCTATTGGGCGTCCCTATCCCCCTAAACGGTCTGCAACAGACCGGGGGGACTCGGGTGCATCCGCCGCAGTGTGGGGACGGGGGTGAGCGTGGTACCCCCCCCTGTACCACCTTCGCACCAGGCGCCCGTATCCCCCAACACCGTCTGCACAAGACGGCGGGCACTCGGCTGTATCCGCCGCAGTGTGGGGACGGGGGTGAGCGTTGTACCCCCCTGCACCACCCTCCCACTGGGCGTCCCTTACCCCAAAAACGGTCTGCCCGGGACCGGGGGGCTCAGGTGTATCCGCCGTTGCGTGGGGACGGGGAGGAGCGTGGTATCCCCCTGCATCACCCTCCCACCAGCTATCCCTATCCCCCGAAACGGTCTACACCACACCGGGGGGGCTGGACTGTATCCGCTGCTGTGCAGGGACGGGGGGGGGGCGTTGTAACCCCCTACACCACCCTCCAACTAGGCGTCACTATCCCCCAAAATGGTTTGCGCCAGACTAGGGGGACTCGGGTGTATCTGCCGCTGTGTGGGGACGGGGGGAAAGGTTGTAACCCCCTTGCACCACCTTTCCATCCGGTGTCCCTATCCCCCAAATCGGTGTACACCACACCGGTGGGACTCGGGTGTATCCGCCGCTATGTGGGGACCGGGGGGAGCGTTGTACCCCCCTACACCACCCTCCCACTAGGCTTCCCTATCCCCGTAAATGTGTGCCGCAAACCGGGGGGACTCGGATGTATCCGCCGCTATGTGGGGATCGGGGGTAGCGTTGTACCTCCCTGCACCACTTTCTCACGGGGCGTCCCTATACCCCAAAATGGTCTACCGCAGATTAGGGGAACTTGGGTGCATCCGCCGCTGTGTGGGGACGGGGGGAGCGTTGTTGTCCCCTGCACCACCCTCCCAGTGGGTGTTCCTATCCCCCATAACGGTCGGCACCAGACCAAGGGGACTCGGGTGTATCCGCCACTCCGTAGGGACGGGGAGGAGCGCCGTACCCTCCTGCACCACCTTTCCATTGGGCGTCCCTATCCCCCAAAACGGTCTGCCGCAAATTGGGGGAACTCGGGTGTATCCGCTGCTGTGGGGGATGGGGTGGAGCATGGTATCCCCGTGCATCACCTTCCCACTCACGGCACTATCCCCCAAAAAGTTCTGGCGCACAACGGAGGAAATCGGGTGTATCCGCCGCTGTGTGGGGACGGGGGGGGGGAGCGCTGTACCCACTTGCAACACCTTTCCATCGGGCGCCCCTATCCCCCAAAACGGTGTGCACCAAACTGGAGGGAATCGGGTGTATCCGCCGCTGTGTGGGGACGGGGGGGGGAGCGTTGTACCCACTTGCAACACCTTTCCATCGGGCGCCCCTATCCCCCAAAACGGTCTACACCAAACTGGAGGGAATCGGGTGTATCCGCCGCTGTGTGGGGACGGGGGGAGCTTTGTACCTCCCTGGCAACACCTTTCCATCGAGTGTCCCTATCCCCCAAAATGGTCAGCAACAAACCGGGGCGACTCTGGTGTGGCCGCCGCTCTGTGGGAAGCGGGGGGAAGCGTTGTACCCCCTGCATGACCGTCCCAGTGGGCGTCCCTATCCCCCAAAACGGTCTGCCCCGGACCGGGGGGGCTCAGGTGTATCCGCCAATGTGTGGGGACGGGAGGGAGCGTTGTACCCCCCTTCATAACCATCCCACGGGCCGTCCCTATCCCCCAAAACGGTCTGCCCCGGACCCTGGGGACTCAGGTGTATCCCCGGCTCTGTGGGGACACGGGGGAGCGTTGTACCCCCCTGCACCACTCTCCCACGGGACGTCCCTATACCCCAAAAACGTCTGCCGCAGACCGGGGGGACTCGGGTGTATCCGCCGTTGTGTGCAAACGGGGGGAAGCGGTGTACCCCTATGCACCACCTTCCCACTAGGCGGCCGTATCCCCCAAAACGGTATGCACCACAGCGGGGGGACTCGGGTGTATCCGCCGCTCTGTGGGGACAGGGGGGAGCATTGCACCCCCCTGCACTAGGCATCCCTGTCCCCCGAACCGGTAAGCCGCGGACGGGGGGGGGGGGGGGCTCGGGTGCATCCGCCGCTGCGTGGGGACGGGGGGGAGCGTTGTACCTCCCTGCACCACCCTCCTAGTGGGAAACCCTATCCCCCTAAACGGTCTGCAACAGACCGGGGGGACTCGGGTGTATCCGCCACCGTGTGGGGACGGGGGGGGGGGGGTGTGGTACCCCCCTGCACCACCCTCCTATTGGGCGTCCCTATCCCCCTAAACGGTCTGCAACAGACCGGGGGGACTCAGGTGCATCCGCCGCTGTGTGGGGACGGGGGTGAGCGTGGTACCCCCCCCTGTACCACCTTCGCACCAGGCGCCCGTATCCCCCAACACCGTCTGCACAAGACGGCGGGCACTCGGCTGTATCCGCCGCAGTGTGGGGACGGGGGTGAGCGTTGTACCCCCCTGCACCACCCTCCCACTGGGCGTCCCTTACCCCAAAAACGGTCTGCCCGGGACCGGGGGGCTCAGGTGTATCCGCCGTTGCGTGGGGACGGGGAGGAGCGTGGTATCCCCCTGCATCACCCTCCCACCAGCTATCCCTATCCCCCGAAACGGTCTACACCACACCGGGGGGGCTGGAGTGTATCCGCTGCTGTGCAGGGACGGGGGGGGGGCGTTGTAACCCCCTACACCACCCTCCAACTAGGCGTCACTATCCCCCAAAATGGTTTGCGCCAGACTAGGGGGACTCGGGTGTATCTGCCGCTGTGTGGGGACGGGGGGAAAGGTTGTAACCCCCTTGCACCACCTTTCCATCCGGTGTCCCTATCCCCCAAATCGGTGTACACCACACCGGTGGGACTCGGGTGTATCCGCCGCTATGTGGGGACCGGGGGGAGCGTTGTACCCCCCTACACCACCCTCCCACTAGGCTTCCCTATCCCCGTAAATGTGTGCCGCAAACCGGGGGGACTCGGATGTATCCGCCGCTATGTGGGGATCGGGGGTAGCGTTGTACCTCCCTGCACCACTTTCTCACGGGGCGTCCCTATACCCCAAAATGGTCTACCGCAGATTAGGGGAACTTGGGTGCATCCGCCGCTGTGTGGGGACGGGGGGAGCGTTGTTGTCCCCTGCACCACCCTCCCAGTGGGTGTTCCTATCCCCCATAACGGTCGGCACCAGACCAAGGGGACTCGGGTGTATCCGCCACTCCGTAGGGACGGGGAGGAGCGCCGTACCCTCCTGCACCACCTTTCCATTGGGCGTCCCTATCCCCCAAAACGGTCTGCCGCAAATTGGGGGAACTCGGGTGTATCCGCTGCTGTGGGGGATGGGGTGGAGCATGGTATCCCCGTGCATCACCTTCCCACTCACGGCACTATCCCCCAAAACGTTCTGGCGCACAACGGAGGAAATCGGGTGTATCCGCCGCTGTGTGGGGACGGGGGGGGAGCGCTGTACCCACTTGCAACACCTTTCCATCGGGCGCCCCTATCCCCCAAAACGGTGTGCACCAAACTGGAGGGAATCGGGTGTATCCGCCGCTGTGTGGGGACGGGGGGGGGAGCGTTGTACCCACTTGCAACACCTTTCCATCGGGCGCCCCTATCCCCCAAAACGGTGTGCACCAAACTGGAGGGAATCGGGTGTATCCGCCGCTGTGTGGGGACGGGGGGAGCGGTGTACCCCCCTGCAACACCTTTCCATCGAGTGTCCCTATCCCCCAAAATGGTCAGCAACAAACCGGGGCGACTCTGGTGTGGCCGCCGCTCTGTGGGAAGCGGGGGGAAGCGTTGTACCCCCTGCATGACCGTCCCAGTGGGCGTCCCTATCCCCCAAAACGGTCTGCCCCGGACCGGGGGGGCTCAGGTGTATCCGCCAATGTGTGGGGACGGGAGGGAGCGTTGTACCCCCCTTCATAACCATCCCACGGGCCGTCCCTATCCCCCAAAACGGTCTGCCCCGGACCCTGGGGACTCAGGTGTATCCCCGGCTCTGTGGGGACACGGGGGAGCGTTGTACCCCCCTGCACCACTCTCCCACGGGACGTCCCTATACCCCAAAAACGTCTGCCGCAGACCGGGGGGACTCGGGTGTATCCGCCGTTGTGTGCAAACGGGGGGAAGCGGTGTACCCCTATGCACCACCTTCCCACTAGGCGGCCGTATCCCCCAAAACGGTATGCACCACAGCGGGGGGACTCGGGTGTATCCGCCGCTATGTGGGGACGGGGGGGGGGGGGGGCGTGGTACCCCCCTACACCATGATCCCGCTGGGAGTCAATATCCCCCAAAACGGTCTGCCGCAAACCGGGGGGACTCGGGTGTATCCGAGGCTGTTTGCGAACGGGGGAAAGCGGTGTACCCCCCTGCACCACCTTCCCACTAGGCGGCCGTATCCCCCAAAACGGTATGCACCACACCCCGGGGACTCGGGTGTATCCACCGCTGTGTGGGGACGGGGGTGAGCGTTGTACCCCCTTGCACCACCTTTCCATTGGGCGTATGTATCCCCCAAAACGGTGTGCACCAGACCGGGGGGACTCGGGTGTATCCGCCACTATGTGGGGATGGGGTGGAGTGTGGTATCCCTCTGCATCACCTTCCAACTCGGCATCACTATCCCCCAAAACGGTCTGCCCCGGACCGCGGGGACGCAGGTGTATCCACCGATGTGTGGGGACGGGGGCGAGCGTTGTACCCCCTTGCACCACCTTCCCACTGGGCGTCTGTATCCCCCGCAACGGTGTGCACCAGACCAGGGGGACCGGGGTGTATCCACCACTGTGTGGCAAGGGAAGCGTTGTACCACCCTGCATGACCGTCCCACTAGGCGTCCCTATCCCCCAAAGCGGTCTACACCAGACCGGGGGGACTCGGGTGTATCCACCGCTGTGTGGGGACGGGAGGGAGCTTTGTACCTCCCCTGCACCACCCTCCAACTGGGCGTCCCTATCCCCAGAAACGCTCTGCACAACTCCGGAGGGACTCCGGTATATCCGCCGCTATGTGGAGACGGGGGGGGGCGTGGTACCCCCCTGCACCACCCTCCTTGTGGGCGTCCCTATCCCCCAAAACAGTCTGCACCAGACTCGGGAGGCTCGAGTGTATCCGCCGTTGTGCGGGGACGGGGGGGCGCGTTGTAACCCCCTGCACCATCCTCCCACTGGGTGTCCATATCCCCCAAAACGGTGTGGACCACACCGGGGGGGACTTGGGTGTGTCCGCCGTTGTGTGGGAATGGGGTGGAGCGTGGTATCCCCTTGCATCACCTTGCCACTCGGCATCACTATCCCCCAAAATTGTCTGCCCCAGACCGGGGGGACTCGGGTGTATATGCTACTGTGTGGGGACAAGGGGGAGCGTTGTACCCCCTTGCAACACCTTTCCATTGGGCGTCCCTATCCGCCACAACGGTCTACCGGAGACCGGGGGGGCTCGGGTGTATCCGCGGCGTTGTACCCCCCTGCACCACCCTCCCACTCGGCGTCCCTATCCCCCAAAACAGTCTGCACCACAACGGGGGGACTCACGTGTATCTGCCGCTGCGTGGGGAAGGGGTGGAGCGTGGTATCCCCCTACATCACCTTCCACTCGGCCTCACTATCCCCCAAAAAGGTGTGCACCACACCGGAGGGACTCGGGTGTATCCGCCGCTGTGTGGAGACGGGGGGCAAGCGGTGCACCCCCCTCCACCAACCCCCCACTGGGCGTCCCTATCCCCCAAAACGGTCTACACCCGACCGGGGATACTCGGGTGTATCCGTCGCTGTGTGCAAACGGAGGGAAGTGGTGTACCCCCTACACCACCTTCCCTTTGGGTGTCCCTATCCCCCAAAAAGGTCTGCACCAGACCGGGGGGACTCGGGTGCATCCACCACTGTCTGAAGACGGGAGGGAGTGTCGTACCCCCCTGCACCACCCTGCAACCGGGCGTCCCTATCCCCCATAAAGTTGTGCCCCAGACCGGGGGGACTCGGGTGTATCCGCCGCTGTGTGGGGACGGGGGGGTACAATGCTGCACCACCTTCTCACTGGGCGCGGCGGATACACCCGAGCCCTCCCGGTCTGGTATAGACCGTTTTGGGGGATAGAGACGCCCAGTGCCCAGTGGAAGGGTGACGCAAGGGGGTACAATGCTTCCCCTTGTCCCCACACGGAGGCGGATACACCGGAGTCCCCCCGGTCTCGGGCACACTGTTATGGGGAATAGAGACGCACCGTGAGGGTGATGCAGGGGGGTACAACGCTTCCCCCCGTCCCAACACATCGGCAGATACACCCGAGTCCCCCCAGTGTGATTCAAACTGTTTTGGGGAATAGGGACGATGTGGGGACGCGGGGAGCGTTGTACCCCCTATGCACCACCCTCCTAGTGGGCGTCCCTATCCCCCAAAACGGTCTGCAAGAGACCAGGGGGGACTCGGGTGTATACGCCGCTGTGTGGGGACGGGGAGGAGCGGTGTACCCCCCTGCACCATCTTCCCACTGGGCGTCCCTATCTCCCAAAACGGTGTGCCCTGGACCCGGGGGGACTGGGGTGCATCCGCCGATGTGTGGGGACGGGGGGAAGCGCCATACTCGCCTGCACCACCCTCCCACTGGGCGTCCCTATCCCCCAAAACGGTCTACCCCAGACCGGAGGGACTCGGGTGCATATGCCGTTGTGTGGGGGCAGAAGGAAGTGTTGTACCCCCCTGCACCACCTTCCCACTTGGCATCCCGATCCCCAGAACCGCTCCGCACTAGACCCAAGGTACTCGGGTGCATGTGCCGCTGTGTGGGGACGGGCGAAGCGTTGTACCCCCCTGCACCCCCTTCCCACCGGGCAACCCTATCCCCACACGGCCCTCTGACCGAGGGGACTCGGGTGTAGCCGCCGAGCGGGGGGTGTTGCAAGCCGGGAAAAGTCCCTTCGGGTGTATCTATCCCACCTGATTGTGCCACACCGCGGAGACTCGGGTGTAGCCGCCAACCCAGGAGGATGGATACCTATTACACCCGTCGGGCATCCCTATCCCCACACGGCCCTCTGACCGGGGGGACTCGGGTGTAGTCGCCGAGCCGGGGGTGCTGTACGCTGGGGAAAGTCTCTTCGGGCGTCCCTATCTCGCCCGATCATGCCAAACCGCGGAGACTCGGGTGTAGCCCCCGTCCTGGGAGGGTGGATACTTGTTACACCCCGTTGGGCGTCCCTATGCCCACACAGCCCTCTGACCGGGGGGACCCGGGTGTAGCCGCCGAGCCAGGGGTGCTGCAGGAAAAGCCCCTTCGGGTGTCCCTATCCCTTATCGTGCTAGACCGGGGAGACTCGGGTGTAGCCGCCAACCCGAGAAGAATGGATACCTGTTACACCTCGTTGGGTGTCCCTATCCCCACACGGCCCTCTAACCGGGGGGACTCGTGTGTAGCCGCCGAGCCGGGGGTGCTGCAAGCCGGGAAAAGTCCCTTCGGGCCTCCTTATCCCGCCCAATCATGCCAGACTAGGGTGACTCGGGTGTAGCCCCCGTCCCGAGAGGGTGGATACCTGTTACACCCCGTCGGGCGTCCCTATCCCCACACGGCCCTCTAACTAGGGGGACTCGGGTGTAGCCGCCGAGCCGGGGGTGCTGCACGCTGGGGAAAATCCCTTCGGGCCTCCCTATCCCATCCCATCGTGCCATGACAGGGAGACTCGGGTGTGGCCGCCGTCCCGGGAGGATGGATACCTGTTACACCCCGTTGGGCGTCCCTATCCCCACACGGCCCTCTAACTAGGGGGACTCGGGTGTAGCCACCCAGCCCGGGGTGCTGCACGCCGGGGAAAGTCCCTTCGGGCCTCCCTATCCCGCCCAATCATGCCAGACTGGGGTGACTCGGGTGTAGCCGCCATCCCGGGAGGGTGGATACCTGTTACACCCCGTCAGGTGTCCCTATCCCCCCACGGCCCTCTGACCGGGGGGACTCTGGTGTAGCCGCCCAGCCCGGGGTGCTGCACGCCAAGGAAAGTCCCTTCGGGCATCTCTATCCCGCCCAATCATGCCACACCGCGGAGACTCGGGTGTGGCCGCCGTACCGGGAGAGTGGATACTTGTTACACCCTGTTGGGCGTCCCTATCCCCCCACGGCCCTCTCACTAGGAGGACTCGTGTGTAGCCGCTGAGCCGGGGGTGCTGCATGCTGGCAAAAATCCCTTCGGGCGTCCCTATCCCATCCGATCGTGCCATGACGGGGGGACTCGGGTGTGGCCGCCGACCTGGGAGGATGGACACCTGTTACACCCCGTCGGGCGTCCCTATCCCCACACGGCACCGGGGAGACTCGGGTGTAGCCGCCGAGCCGGGGCTGTTGTTGGTCATGGAGACGTCCCTGTGGGAGTCCCTATCCCAACCGACCATGGAGTGGGGGGCCAAGCAGCCTCCAACCCGGGGGTGGGGGGGGCTCCCTTCTCGGATCGTGTGCCCGAAAGAAAAGGGGGTTACGCACCAGGGAACGTGGAATGCAGCGGGGTTCCAGACCGGCACACACCGGCGCAAGAGCACCGTTGTTGTTGTGTGTGGGCCCTTCCCCCAGCTGCAAAATGGTGTAGGGAGGCGTTGAATGGGGTGGGGATGTGTTCCAATATGCACCCACCAATCCCAAAAAAGGGTCGGGGGCTTGGAAGCCTGTTGCACCCCGTTGGGCGTCCCTATCCCCGCACAGCCCTGTGGCCGGGGGGACTTGGGTGTTGCCGCCAAGCCAGGGGTGCTGGTGTCCGGGGGATTGTCCTTTGGGCCCTCCCGATCAACACCAAGACAAACACACAAACACACAGACACACACACAGACACACATACACACACACACAGAGAGAGAGAGAGAGAGAGAGAGAGGGAGGGAGGGAGGGAGGGAGGGAGGGAGGGAGGGAGGGATATTCCCAGCCCCATTGCGCTGACCAGCAAAGCACTATCAATCATCCCCTTCCACATCAGCTGCGCACAAACCTGTGCGTCAGCAGTAGACGCCTCAGCAAGCAAAAAAATAATTGGTTAGGCAAAAGATACAATGTTGCGGGGAAAAAGTCAGGCGTGTAATTGCACTTAGAGACATGGCTCACCCCCTTAAAGCAGGCAAGGCGGTATCCTTGAAGAGGCGAAGCAACCGGGAAAGGAATACGACGAATGTTGCGACGAATGAGCCCACAGTACTCCGTTAGCGGCCAAAACCTGGTATGAATACCGCATGACGCCAGGGTGCATTGAACAGCTCGAGGAAATAGAAGCGAGAGATTGGGACAGGAAGCCAAAGCCGAGGCCAAAGCGCAGATGCAGGGCCCGACGTGATGGGCACAGCGGAGGGCATCATACCGTGTCATTGCGCATCTCCTCCATTTCGCCTGAGAGCTGCTGTACCATCGCGTCGGCTTCATCCAACTGGAATCAGTGGAGAACCAATTAATTGGGCAGGAGGCAAAAGGGACACCCACCCTCCACCTTCAGCACGCGGTAGCTTATGGAGCCCTTGTGTGGAGGCTCTGGCGTATTCAGTATTCACATGCAAAAATACTGCGCCTTCTACCACGCAACCGCCAACGAGCCCTAGCCGCTTAGCAATTGCAAAGACCACTCACCAAATGTTGCCACGGCGCTCGAATGCTGTTCTTCAACGTTTTACCAATGCCGACATCCACCGGCTGGCGGCAGCACGTTGTTAGACTCCAAACCACCGTTTCCATCAACCCTCAAAAACCTCACCCCGAAACTCGAAAATACTAAAAGCTGAACAAGCAACACCTGAGGTTTCCCAGCCTGCCCAATGGAAACCCCAAAGATGTACTGTGGTTGCCCAAATAAATTGTGAAACTGCCAGTCAAAATCGCCAATTAGAAGGATCCAGCATCAACGCTGGACAAGCACCCCCCCCCCCCCCTGTTACTTAGTCCCTCCTAGAGGGCTGTACATTTACGCTCATTTTAACTCCTTACATGACGTTGACACGTTTACGTGTAACAGACTGCACATAAATGACTACACACGGGCAAGCGGACCCATGCAACGCTTTTTCAAATGGGGCGCTTCGCGCTCCGCGCCTCCTCCTCCATGCCATACATGTAGCTTAGGCCCATCAAGCCCATCAGGGCCCAGGCTGCAGGAGCTGAAGTTAATGTGACACACTGCGACCCATACCGCTGTGCTTTGAAACACAATGCCTCTCTACAGGGGAGAATGACCAACAATTTACACTGGGATCACCCAACATATTTGCAGAGGGGAGACAAGGGGAAGAGAGAAGAAACACTGCAAACTTGTGGTGCTGTTCGCAACCTTCTGCCCCCATGGCGTCCATTCCCCTGCTGGCGCCGATACTCCCATGCTGTCCTTCCAAAGGCTGGGAAGTTTGAGGCGAGAAGGGAGGGGGGGGGGGGGGGGGCTGCCTGAAAGGTGCTGCATGTTGGGCAGGTTATGCGGACAGCAGAGTGCGTCCTCTTTTCAATAGCACCATCCACCGGGCGCTTCCGAAAACACTTCATTCTGAAGCAGGCAGATTTAACACATGTTTTCAGTCTCTTTAAACAATTGGTAACAGTTTCTCTCCTCAATGTCGCACACGGAGGAGGAAGGGGCTCCCGCTATAATTGCAAGGCTTCCTGCAGAATGAGTGACACCAGGCGCACCGCGGCACCCAGCAAGCGCATGCAGGACATCCTGGGGGTGGAGAGCGGGTGTATCTAGACCTTCCGCTGATACTCAGAGTGTTCATCCTTCAGTTTTTGTCTGTCCATCCACAGCTCCTCAGCTTCAATTGTCAACCTTTCGTACTGCAGAAAAGCACAAGCGTGTGCCTACATGACAATCGGGCGGCCTAGTAGCCGGCGCATTGCCCGTGCATATTGGTTAGAGCATGTATCCAGGCCCAAAATCGATGCTCAATATTGTGTGTGTGGGTGTGGGTGTGGGTGCATGGGTGGGTGGGTGGGTGCGTGCGTGCGTGCGTGTGTGTGTGTGCGCGCGTGCGCGCGCTCCAAGGGATGAAATCGAATCATGCTCAAACTGCGAGGTTCAACTTGAGTTCCTACATCATCTGTGTGCGTGTATGTGTGTGTGTGTGTGTGTGTGTTGCTATTGACAGCGAGACTCTTAAGCATACCTGGCATTTATGGGAAACTTGGCGCAAAAGAACTCACCACATGCGATCTCCTGTGACCCTTGAGAAAATTTTCATTGCCTCTTCACGTCTGCAACATGTGCCGAGTGTCTACATGTGCAGGTGGAACAGAACCCATTCACAGGTGTGCCGCAGTGTGCTCTCAACCATTCACAATACCTACACACAGCAAATGGTGTCTACAAACTGCGCACAGTATGTTGCCTGGCTCTCTGCCGCGCAACGGGTGGGCTTCCAGTGGTAGGGTCGGACTCAGCTGTCACGAATAGAGCACGGCCAGCTCCTAAAGCCCGCCTCATCAAGAGTCCTGGGTGGTTCAAGATGACGCTGCGATTGGTCTTCGCTTGGTCAACGGACTCTGCCAGAATCCGAGACCACACTTCACAGGAACCGGTGGCAAAATGCCATGCCACCAGCCCCCACCCACAGAAGCAGAGAACACGCAGTGACACACCTCGATTGCCTTCGCCTCAACCTCTTTTTGCAGCTGCGCGTTTTGAGCCTTGACCTGATGACACGAGGCCGAGGCAGACTGTGTTTAGCAGCACCTCCCACTTTGGGTTGGGAGATCCCATATCAGATCGCCTGCAAGGCAGGAGGCAAGTCCAGTCAACAGTCGGGAATGGTACAGGGAATGCCAAGGCCATATTTGTGGGCACCGTCGCCACATATCCAATGCAGGCAAAGCAACCACTGGGGCTGCATTTGTGCAAAGTAGTCCTTCATCCATCAAGCAGCTTCCCCGTCATGAGAAAGCAGACTGCCCGGTAAACTGTCTGCAAGGACAATGCATCCCAGACCACCTGACGCCAGACACACACACCATCTTGCCGAGGGGGGGTAATCTCTTACAATTAGAAACTGCAAAGCACAACCTTGGCTGGCAGAAAAATCGGTCCTGGCCTGCCATCCCTATGCCACGCATCTGTCCAAGGGAAACTAGGGACCATGTTCAATCAGTTTGCACCCACATCAGTCAGGTTGCACTGCATAATACACCCTTTTCCCAGCCATACCAGGTGCACTGACTGTGCTGGTGTCTCTGTGTGCAACCTGGGCAAAAGGAGTGGTCCTGCGCGCTGCAGGCGCACCCCATGTGCCGCATGTCTGGATAATTAGCTTCAGTTTACACTGTCCAAGAAATATACGCCAGAACAAAAAAATTCTGTGCACGTGCATTCAATGGAGTCGTGGGATATGCTCCTCCCAGTTCATCCTCAATTTCTTGCACCCATTGTACTTGGCTGCCATGTTGGGTAATCTGTGTTCTTTGGCTTTGGATATGGGATAATACCATGCTTTATTCCCAGGAAACCGCCATCAAGTAGGATCACCTCCCCCTTCTTGAGGTCTTTGAGCCGGGGCCCAAATTCTTGCAAGATCCGCGTGTCACTTCGCATGCCACAGGCAACCCCACCAACATAATCCCTACCATCTCGGGGGTCCCCAAAGCGGGGAGCAAAAGGGGAAATGTAGAAAATAAATAAACGAAAAAATAAACGAAAAAAATGGTATATGGGGGCATACGATATGTAAAAATTGCCTGAATGTATACACAATATATTTCCTCTGTTCTAGGGTAATTACCCAAATTGCGCGCCGCAGGGCACGCCGCAAGTGCCGCAGGAAAAGCACCCCAAATGGGGAGGGACATGGGTGAAAGGCAAATACATCGGATACCAAGCAGGATGCATGCTCCACACGAACATGGTGCCCGAGAGAGGGCTCCTCAGCAGAAACCAGACCCAAGAAGCCAAATCAGACAAGTACTGCAGTGATGCTGGCAATGCTGGGTTGCCGGCTGATGCCATACTCCTGCTGTTCCTGCTACTACTTGCCACTACCGCTGCTGTTGCTGCAACTGCTGTTGCTGCTATTGCTGCTGCTGCTGCTGCTGCTGCTGCTGCTGCTGCTGCTGTGGGTGATGGTGCTGTCAACAGCAGGTTGCATGTTTATTGTGGGCCAGAAGGCTCAGCAGTTGTCAGTTTTGTGATCCAGCAGTGTCATGCGCAAAGCACATTTTTGCCCTGTGTGCGGGGTTTTCCACACCATCATGGGTGCATTGGGCCATCACTACCAGCACCACCAAAACCAGCCCGAGGGAACAGGTTGTGGTGTTGTGACTCCATGTAGATGTCACTTGTCCGCGACCAGTGGATTTCACGTGTCTGCTACCACGGCGTGCCTGTGCCTCCCTCCCCGGGTGCCACGCCCACCCCTCTCCCCAGCAGATGCTAATCTAATGATACATGTTCACAGTCATTTGCCTGCCTCAAATTGCTGGAACCCATGGACTAGTCTAGGAGGCACAGGCACACTAACAACTACAACCCTAGCCCCCCACACTTGTATCCAAAGCCACATTTGAATGCGCCTGAGAATAAAGATCGTTCCCTATACTTGCACAATGCGTCACAAAACGACCCTTTGTGTGGCACCCCAACGTAAAAAGTCTTGCAAACACGGCGGACGTTGCACCAAGGGAAACAACAACAGATGGGCACCACGCCATTTTCCAAAACAAGAAATAGACAGCAACCACCATTCAGCGTCTTTTCGTGTCGAAAAAGCGCACAACAAATGTTCACTTCATCATAAAATTGAATTTGAAGCAGTCAGTAAAGCAAGCGGCCACAGGAAACAACAATTGCGTGCCTGGAAGAATGAATTCATGTCATATTTAATATTCAATTTGGAAATTCTGATTGGTGACCCTGGGGCTTTAATCGGTGCGGGATATTGAATATACCTGGTGAAGTATTGACAGCTGTGCCCTGGTACCTCACGTGAAAACACTTCAACAGCATCAGAGACGGATGCAGCAATACCTCGTCGATACTTGTAACTGCAGCGTAAAGTTCAGCAGCCTTTGCATCGAGCTGACAAGAGATACAGAGAACGGTCAACGAGGTTTCTTTCGGTGGCCACCCGTTGCACACCCATATGGGCAATCTTCGCACATAAAGGAGGTCCCCAACCGCTGCAATCTGCAGGCGATCTTTTCCGCATGCAAACATGGCGTTCGTGTAGAGTGCAGGTAGCGACTCTGAGGACCCAGGAACGCACTTGCATGCAAAGAGACTTGGGTGCCGCCCAATTCGCTATATGCACTAAACGCCACACCTGAGAATGCAGCGCAATGTTCTGCTCCTCCAACTCAGCCTTTTTCGTCTTCCCTTGTTTTTCTTGACCCTGCAATCGTAGAGATGCAGACGGGTGCAGAAAAGCTTCCTATCACTGGACACTATCACGCATGTACACACAGCCATATCGCAATACAGCCATATCGCCAGATGCGATGATGGGCCATTGGCGGGAAAAGGATTGGTGGTCCAGGCACAGGTCAAATTTGACCACTTTTAGACCAGGCTCTTGCCAAAGAAAACGAGAACAAAACAGACTGTTTCTTACATCTGGTATTCTACTGTGGACGTTGGGGAAGAAGTTGGAGGGATTTCCGCCAGGGACAGAGATTCTCTTCTTGAAATTTAATGACATCACGACTCTTCGCTGAGACTCATCCGTTTGAAGCACGATATCGGGGTGAAACCAAGTTGGTCTTGGCCCCACATTTTAACAAGGAGGGTGTGTAGCTCAGTGGTAAAGCGCTCGTTGAGGGTGCAATGGTTGTTGGCATTCTTCGGCGTGGGTGGCTAATAGGCCCACAAACAAACCCCCCATCATATCTGGTATTTACCTCACCCCAACCGTGGGCATCACTATATTCATTCGCCCTGATTTGTTCAAGTGGACATAGTTCTGTCGACTCGACAAAACTTCTGTTGCTGCCCTTCTGGCCAGCGCGGGAGCTGGAGTCTTTTTTCTCAGCGCTCTGGACGCCTGTATGGCGAGATGAGATGGCCCAACGTCCCTCATCCGTTCGCCGCCTCTTGCCCGCCAACAATACACCAACAATCAGGTGGCGCAAAAGGCAGGCAATCAGTTGGCGGTACTGACATTTGGCCAAAAAAAAAAGGAAATGCTGTCCACAAAGAAATGTCCGGAGACCAGCGGAGGTCAGATCTGATTGATTTCGGTCACGCACGGACCGGCCAACCGTCGTCAACTCGCATCAAGAAAAAATGGTAAAAGCAACATGCCTCATCCCAAAGAAACATACACAAATACCTTGAAGGTGTGGATGTCTCTGCCAAGACGGTCCTTCTCTGCCTCCAATGTCCTATTTTTGAGCTCCGCCTCCTAGTAACGATCCAACAGCATGCGTGAACGGGCACGTCGCATCCATTAGTAGCAGTGCTTAAAAGGCGTGGCCATTGTAGGGGTTATGTAGTATTGGCACCAAATGTTTCTCTTCCTACGTCCTCCTGGTCCCGTTGCCGCAGAATCCATGGTTCCAAAATGATGGCGTCGCTGCCGTGTGGTGATGGAGGGGGGGGTGCTGGGGGCAGGGAGAAGCTTGGAGAGGAATCCGTCATGCAGGAAGTTGCAGGCAAAAACATGCGGATTTGTTCATTCATGTCATCTTCTCGGGGAGGGATTCCTCCGCTTCCCAATACCAGCATGCGGGCTGCCCGCTTTGCAGTCCGCGCGAGGGTGGCGTTAAATTTTGCAGAAATATCTGAAAATGCTGCTCATGCCCAATGTGCACTGTGTGTACCGCGTACACTGCGTCGTGCAGCCATGTGTACGGTGTTGACCACTCATGTGCACGTGCTGCGCATCGTGGGTGCGAGTGGGACGGCGGTGTCACAGCTCACATTTGCAGCATACTGCCCCCATGCCGTCCACTCCTCTGCTGGCATGTATGACTTTCGACTGTAGCCAGGACGCGAGCTTCGTAAAGTGCTCGCCACCACTGATGTAGACTGTGTGACACAGGGTCAGTGGAGCACATAAGAAAAAAGAGGCAACTCCAGCATCACAAAATGGGAAGAATGGTTGTGGATATCGAAGTCGGTTCGGGTCCCGTCAACCCTAAAGGTTACTCTGCATGTTCTTGGCTTGGATTTGTACAATCTCATAGTGGTAGCGCGCCGGGGCATCGGCGACTCATTCACATGGGCATTGGCATGTATTATGTTGTGCACCAAAGGCACTTCACAAGTACTTACAGATGCCCATTTCTCAGCATCGTGGATGATCACCAGTCAGGCGTTCCCAATCGGCGTGCGGTGTAGAGGGGTGGGGCTTCCTTGGATATATCACATACTGGTGTGCTTGGACAGGTGTGTCGGCCATAAAGCCACGAAACTGAAGCTGATATGCACCCTCAACACAAAGCAACCAGCTTTCGTTATGGTATGCGCATGAAAACAGATGAATATAATTTACGCCAGCAGCTTAGATGCGCGCCGAGCTTTCCTCATCAGTTATCCAAAGACCTGGTGAGCCGGGATAGAACTACTTCCACCTGTTCAAGAGCCGCTTTTGTGGGGGTTTTCAAGACTGTGGGTATGCGCATGCACAAACAGTGGAACCACACTGTCCTAGGGGCCTTGGACATATGGCATGCTTGGAAATTGGTGGTGCTTGGACATGGGATACTCAAATCAGGGTGCTTGGACAAGCCGGTAATTGGAAAAGGGGGCCTGCTTGGAGCGTGGTAGCTGGGCTTTCAGTGAAATAGCGTATCCAACTCGCAGTAATCACATATGCATACCTTCAAACGGCGCCTTAAGTCCTCAACGACCACCCCATCCGTCCCAGATTCCTGGAGCACAACGGAGATGCATCACCTGCACACTTGCCTTGTTAGAAGGTCCCATTCCTGGGAAACGTGTCACTAATCTACATCACGTATCTATGTTTCGAGGTTTTTGGAACTTTTGCATCGCTAAAACGGCTCACCACGAACCTAAAACAGGCTAAAACCAATTGTTTGCACATCCTGAATGAGCTGGGAACATCCTTGGGAAAGGTCTTTTTTGAGCCCCCATGGACCCTGATCCATTTTGGCCACGCTTCGGTTTGGCTTCGTGCACTGCCTTGGCAGGCGCGCACCGGTACGGGGATCTAGGCATCTAACTCGGCAATTCTGAGGGATGAAAACCACCAAAAACGGGGGGTTGTGGGTGGATGAGGTGCCCTTGGAATCGAATTTTGAGCCATGTAGCCCAAGATACGGCCTATTTTTGGTCTGGGGCTCTTTGCAGCCCAACTGTGCACATTTTGGGCCATGGGGGGTTGTTTTGGGGGGTGTTTCTTGACCATGTCTTGGAGTTAGGGTCCACAAAAGTCTTTTTGACACGAGCAAACCAAACCAATTAAAACATGTGCCATATTTTATCCTTCGTTTGGCTGTTTTGTACAGGGTTCAGGGCTGTTTTGGGCAGAAAATGGCCATTCTTGGCCCTAAATGGCACAAATTTGGCAGGGCACCTCCCGCCTTGCCGCTCACGCCCTGGGCCGCCACTGTTGAGTTGCAGGCTCAAACCCTGGATCTAAGACGGGCATGTGTCAGTGCAAAATTCAGGTGGCGAGAGTAGAGCGGAGCTTGAAGCACGGGGATGGAACTACTAGCAAAACAGAACAGAAAATAGTTGCTTGCTGTTGCTTGTTGTTGAGAGCTACATCAATGGGGAGAGGGGTGTAGTAATACACACAAATATAAATGTAAGTCCAAGGATTCGACTGTGGGTTCATTGTGACACACAGCAACCGCACAACCAATGAGCAACAAGCAAAAAGGAGGAGGAGGAGGAGGAGAAGGAGAAAGAGGTGCAGCCATCCTGGGGTGTCAAACTCCAAGGAACCAGCGTCAGCCTTTTTAGCAGATGCTTGTTGCTTCGAGACGTGGCCGCATCATCTGGGCCGGCTTTCCTCGTTGGTCCTTCTCAGTCTGTGGGACCTGATGGGCTGGGGACAATTGGGGGCGGCTGACATCCTACTCCTATTTCAATGCAGCTCTGAAGGGGCTTCCTCAATGGAGCTCAGCTTCGGGCTTGCTTACATATTGTGTGCCGGTGACTTATTGTGTGCCGGTGACTGGCCCAATGGATGCAACTCTGCATCATTGGCCTCCAGATGGACATTGGTGAGCAGCCCCCCACTACGGTTGTTGGAAGGGGTAGGGATCCCAGAAATAGCCCCTTTCATGCACCTTTGACCACCAATGCGGTCAGAAAAGGGGGGGGGGGTCTACAAGTGGGCTGCCAAGCGAAGAGGGTGCATCCTGTGAATTAGGTGAAGAGAACCCTGTGTGATACAGGTCGCCAAAACATTCCCACTTGCAAGGACCAAAGTGACGAAATTGACTATGTTGGGGCATTGATTCGAAGTGGATGGCACAAGGTGCCTTGGAAATCTGCCATTGTGGCGCCACTCAAGAAAACACTCAGAGTCTCCAACGGATGCATAAGCTAGCGTAAAACGAGTCTGGAAAGAAAAGCCGAAATGGTGGTAGTATCAGGGGAGAGTGAGTAGTAATCCCCCCATCTATGTCTATTGTGAATTGCCTTACATGCATGCCAAGTAGCAGTAAATATCGAAGCAAGAATATCCTTGGTGCCGAATGGATGGCATATCCGCATCCTTGAGCAAAACTCAGTACAGGACACGGTGTCCCTTAGTGATGTCGAACGATACCATGTGGGCCTGTGTCGTCGCGCCAAAAGAAGACACAACATTGTTCACACACCGCAGTCTTCAAAAAAGCATCCTCGTCGCCCAGCTGCATATGCTGCTTGAAGGAGAGCTTCTTGAACTCTTCGAATTTGTCCAGTTTGGCTTCTGTCGGTGTGGCGCTTTTTGCGGATCGTCCAGATCGAGACGAATGCTCATCGTGATCTTGCTGTATCAGCGGTGCAGTGGGGGTTGGTTTGTGTCACAGTTACGTGCGTGTGCGCGCGGGAGAGAGACCCCGGCCCAGAACCCCTCCATTGACCCCCTTCCGCCCACCAATAGAAATACAGCTGCACTTGGGCGATTTCTGGGAAACTACAATTTGGGGTCCCTCACCAGCCCCTCCCCCCCCCTCCTGCCTCCCATATGATTCCCTGACATGCTTCTGCTTTAAGGAGACTGGTGTGCCCATCATTCGGGGGGCAGTCCGCTCGCTCGAATAATTCTCTGCATGTGCGTCACCTTTACTGCATGGTACCCTTGTGCGCCATGTTTCTTATGCAACCATTTACCCTCAAACCCAGAATATTTCTGCGGCATTTTGTTCTGTATTTTGCCTGGGGCAGAAAAAGGCCAGAGAAAACTTGAAACACTGTGGTGCTCAACGCATTTTGTCAGTACCCTCTTTGCTGAGAGGAATGCCAGTCAAATTCACATTTCAACGCACCAATTGAAACTGTAACCGAAAAATGTTCACACAGATTGACCCCGACAATCAAGACTTGCGACTAGGACCGAGCTGGGTCGTAGTCTTGCTCACTGCATAGGAAATCGGCGTGGAATAAAAATGGGTTGTTTTGGAGATGGTTCTGCGCGTCGAGGACAATCATGGTGAAAAACGACTCAAAAAAGGCTCATTTTCACCTCAAAATAGACCACTGCATGGCACCACGGTGTGCAACACGCCTTGTTGAACACCCATTTGCAATCATGTGATAGTCCAATCGCTATGGAAGAAGAATGGCCCTCATTGGAGACACCTACTTGCGATCGTCCCGAACTTTCAGGATGATCATCCTTAAAACAGCCCAAAAACGGCCATTTTTGGACACTAAATTGGCGGTAAAAACGGGCTAGACGGCCCGAAATGGCACAAAACTTGCTATAGGTGATGCGCATTTGCTCTGCGGTCGTTTTGAGCTACTTGGATGCTGGTTTTGAGCCATAGTGTTCGCAAAAAGAGTTTTTATCATCTGCTTGGTGCTGCTTGGTGCTGCTTGGTGGTGGTGGTGGTGCTGCTGCTGCTAAAATGTGTTGCTCACCTTGGACCCGAAAAAGGGTTATAAAACCTCGACAGGGGAAATCCAGCTCGGTAAACATCCACTTATTTTTTGAGGACACGTGGCGACTTTACTCCATACAGCTGGAGCTGCATGATAAATCAGATGGATTCTGGCGTTGCTGACCTCTGTCTTCGGCTCGGATTCGGGTTCTTCATCAGAGTGATCGTCAGCCGTGGCTGTCGGAGCCAGATCCGTGTGCAAATCATGGTCTTCAGCATGGGGTTGCAAATCAAGGCGTTTGCCGCCCTGGCCTTGAGGATCATCACTGAGGCAAAAGATGGGAAATCTTAAACAAGCGACCATCAACCTGCGCCCAAACATTGCACACTGCCATTAGGTCTACACCGCACAGAGGGAAATAAGACCGAAACAGACAGGGCAGGATTGCAAGCATGCGTGCGCAACACATCACATACGTTGCAGGAAACGAAGTAATGGTCACCTGAAAATAAAATAGTGGGGAGGGACAACACCAGTAGATGCACTGCCCACCGCCGTTCCCGGAATGCCCACAGCAGGCTGAATATGTGGGCGTCCATTCTTCGAATGAACCGGTCCCTCAACTCTGGGTGGAAGGCTCTGTTAAACCCTTGAATTCTGCCGGAGGCTTGATCCACATTTTCTGGTTAAATGTACTGTCACTTGTGGTCTGGTCATGGGAGTCTTTTCATGTCTTTGCCTGCTACTCCGCGTGCGTGAAATGAAGATGCCGTGCGGAACATGCATGCACCGGAACCTTGGAGTTGAGGGAACAAAGAAAATCGAAAACACATTTTCCGTCGTTGCGTGTTTTTCGTAGTCTTCATATGGGTTCATGGCACCTGCAGCACCGCAGGCAGAATCGTTGATCGAGCAACAAGGACAACTTTTTCTGTTTTGTTCAGAATGAAACCACTGACAATCGCAACATAGCGCGCAGGCTAAGGCATGGCAGTGTCCCACACATGCATACGTACAGAACGCCCCTGACCAATCAGTGCTTTAGGTGAGCTGCCTAATGTGCTTTCTCGACCAGGCGGAAAGCAGGTTGCAACTCAGCAGCATACCATCAACTGGACAGGGGTGCCTTTTTTGTTGTCCTTGACAATGACAGTTTTGTCTTTGCAATTGATACTCTCCGACAGATCGGTCTTGAGCTCAGCAACACGCCGTTTTTCTGACTTGCCGTTCTTCTTGGATGCGTGCTAAGACATTGTGAGTAGTGGTGGTGGTGGTGGTGGTGGCATGGTGGTGGTGGTGGTGGCATGGTGGTGGTGGTGGTGGTGGTGGTGGTGTGGTGAACAGCAAGATACCAAATGCGGTTCCTCGTGCCTAGCACAAACCTAAGCTTGTGGGCACTCCCTTTCCGTGCAACATCACGGCTGTCATCAATACGAACGCGGAAAGGCGGATGCTTTCAGCTGAAAACCAAGACAATCGTTTGATCGCTGCGCCTCACCTGATCTTTTTTTCCACACCCCCCCCCCCCCCGCCACCTGCAGTGGGTATGTATAAACCCTGAGCACCGCAACGATTCCCAACTCCCCCAAATGCAGGCACGGCTACAAGGGCACATCCCTCTTAGATCATGATTTGGTACTCCACGAGCGCCACCAGCAAAGGACGAGGATAACCCCTAGCATCTGGCCTATTCTTGTGGCATTCCCACATGCCCATGTAGGATGAGGTCGGGGAAAGGCGTTGCCATGGTGAGCCATAAAGGCGGGCGTGGAAGTTAGAAATTGCCTGGTCCAAGGGGTTGCGGTATTCGTAGAAAGGTTTGGACGAACAAACCTTTCGCCAAGGCATCAACTGATTGCTCCAGGTTAGAGGTTGATCCCATTCCCCTTCGTCGGAACGCCGGGATGTCCGCCCACACCCCCCTATTCCAGCAACACTAGCGTCGGCGAGGAAGGGGCAAAGAGGTACCTTCCACGGCGACCTTTTAAGGCAATGCCCCCTCCACCCGGAAATGACAAACACCCAACGCTTTCGCCCTAATGGCTACTCCTTGCACGAAAATGCGGCCCTCATGGTCTTGTCTTGTCTTATGGTCATGAACTCGCCATTACCTCCTCATGTGCCACGACTCGGCTGCTTTAGAGGCGCTTTTGCTTAATATGCATATGTTGCGTAGCCGCGCGTTGGGGCAAAAGTCGCGGATGGACACCGGGGTGAAACTAGCCATGGTGGCTGGTGGCTAGTGGGTCGAGAATAGGGGGAGACCCCCCCCCCCCCCGCCTCCCCCCCCCCCTCTAGACACGGCTGGGGGGGGGGGGTGAATTGCGCCGAGGCCCCGTGTGGACAAAAATATTGAACAAACGCTTACCGTAGGGCGCTCCTAGGGATGTCAAGCAACTTAATCGGAAGGAACACAATGCAGTTGGACATGCATGCATAGGAGGTGCAATCACAAACTTCTCACCATATCCCATCGTGATAGCCCAAGACAGCGGGCCAGCCGGCCGGCCAGAGGACCGAGAACAGGAGGAGACCCCCCCCCCCCCCCATGGTCGCTTTCACTCCACCGTATGAAGAAATTCTTGTTGTCGGGGGAGAGCGGTCAAATTGGCAACCCGGCCGGCCCCTTGGAGTTTCTTCACCTCATGTGGTTCAACCCGTGAATTGTTGGCTTCGACAACCGTGTCAAACATAACCATCCCCAAGCCAAATTTTAGAGGGGTGGATGCAAACTTCGACTGGTAATGGTTGCCCATCCGTGATTCACTTTTTGATGCATGTGAGTGCGCCGTGACCTTTGAGGTAGGCAAGTTGGATGTCTGCCTCGTCACATAATGCTTGGCACATTTGGTAAGTAGATAACAACTGCATATGTTTCCCAGACCGGACTCGCTCAACGGTCGTACACGAGGTCAACACGTAAAGGAAGGACGATGAGCAATGCAAACCTCATTGATGAAAAACTCTATATTCTTTTTGTGGAAGCGATCTTTGTCCTTCTTTTGTATGGTTCCTTGCAATGATATTTCGTGGTTCAGTACTACGATCCCCATTTGAGAGCACTAATAGAAAACACAAGAGAGAAGCAAGCCCGCGGAGGCTGACTATCATGTTGTGTAAGCTCAAAAGACGGATGCAATCGTAAATCCAGCACCGAATGGAATCTTTCTTGTGGCACTACATAGAATTGACAACAACAAGCGAGCACAAAATAAACAAAGGCCCTAAGAGGGGTGTCCTCCAACCACATGGGCACACGCACACGCACACGCACACGCAAGAAGGTGCCGCCCTAAAAACGATAAACAGCCACCTCGCACGATTGTGCACATACGTTGTGTTCCTCGGTCTTGCCAGACCATTTTTCACCACGTCGCCACTTAATACCAAACGTGGAGCCTTCTTTGGCCTAAAGAAGAAGGGACAAAGAAAGGAAAACACATGGTTGTCTCCACCCGTCACTACCTCACATCACCAAAACAAACTTGCGCGAACGTAGCGAAGTCTCACTTCCAATTTTTGGGGCAAGCCTCCAACTGCGTTCCACAAGTACACTACACGTCCCATCGGAGGCGACGCGTCACTAATGAGGCATGAGATATTGCACACCTGCAATCCATGTACACTTTCTAATATGATCTCATATCTCAAAACAATATCATCCCCCGACCTGACACAAAACGGGCATGCAAAGCATTTGCGAGTTGTCAAATTGCCGAAGAAGCCACACATAGGTAGGCATAGGTTGAGAACAAACTCTTCACCAACGCATTTCAGCCGCCAAGAAAGGTAAGCTTGCTCCCATACTTCACACCGCTTTTGCACGTCACCACCGTCACTCACCCTTTTGTTTGCACGCCGCGCTTTCGGCTATTCTCCCTCTTAATCTATTGTACAAAGATGGCACAAACATCTCATTTGTTGAGAGTCTTCATTTGCTGCTCCCAATCAATTGAGACTTCAAAGGCAACAAACAAAATATAGTAGGATCATGCCCATGCGAGAAAAAGCGTTTGGCCGTCGCGATTGCGTATAGCGCGACCGGTCGGTGACAATGTTCACAACCTAGGCTCCTTGCTCGATTCCCACAACCTTACACGTACTACATAGGCGGGGCATTGCATCAAAGGGCTTTGCAAAATCACGAGCAAGCCCGCTCTAACTTCAGGACAAGCTCCACTCACGGATCCGTGCTTGCTCAATCGTACGCACATTCCACATGGGGAATCAACATTCTCCAGGTTTCGTGACCGAACGTTTAAAATCCGTCGTTACCTCCGATTCCTCGATCTTCGAAAAAGCAAGGTGCTTGTGGACCCCATCGCCGAAACAGCGATCAAAATAGCTTGCCATGAAAAACACATGTCGAAGCGCATCGCAAGAAAAGGTACCATTTTCGGTGGCAGTGAGAGTTATTAAATTGTCGTGGAGGGGAATTGCACGTCGCATGGGGACGCGGCTTGCCACGGTATTGAGAAACCTGATCCGCATCGGATGAAACAAATTATGGCACCATCAATGCGAATGAAACATCGTTTTTTTTTTTGCAGCGTCTACTCGTTACCTCCAACTCCCCTTTCTTATCCCCAAATGGGTCCGGCAAGTGAGAGGAGCAATGCAAAAGGCAAAACAACAAATGCGCAAAAGAGCCCCCCCCACGGTAAGCGCTATCATGTTGTTTGCGTTTGTCCCTTCGTTCTTCCCGAGAAAAGGAGCTAAGGCCAACCAACCACTATGGACGGTCGCCACGAAACCCTTGAAAATACCGGGGAAATTCTCAATGCTAGTGCTTGGGTGTTTTAACAAGAATCCTCTTGAGTTTATAGCCCGTTGTGAGGGTGATACGTGGCGCAGACTAAGCAACGTCGAAAGTTGTTTCCTCGTTGCCCACTTCGGGGGCCGGGGTTCTAACAAACACGGCTATTTGAGAAGCTTTGTTGCACCCACATATCTTTGGATACTACAAGGATGTTGTTCGACCCAATCCATCACGCAATAACCTCTCCATACGTCTCCATATGCCTCCAAAAACATACCGGGCAACTGTGGTCTTTTTCATTTTCAAGCTCTTGTGATTGTCATAAATTTAATATGATACATGTCTAAAATGCGAAATGGACGTAAAAAAATTGTGAGCATTTGCCGTGCAGATTGTGAGCATTTGACGTACTAGGCGGGAATTGCCAATACCAACTTCTGTGTGTAAGATTCTTCTCTTCAAACGAGCAAACGAGCAAACGAGCTAATGAGCAAGAGGAAGAAGAGAAGGCGAAGGCAAGGCTTCACAGGCCTACCACTACACTACCACTGCACACCACGACCCACAAAATGCGCGAAGATCGCATAATCACTTTATTGGCCGGACGACATTTAGAGATTTGTGTGCACGCCATTTTTCTGCATACCACTGCTCCGGTGTGCCTTATACACAAGTCTGGTGCCTTATTGCAAGAGGGGGGGTTGGATTCCCGGGTGTTTGACAAATTCACGGGGTGGTTTCCCTTTAAAGGGGGGTCCGTGAGGAATGAATGAAATCCGTGACAAAAATTTGAAGCGACAATTGGTTCCCCCACTCAGATGATGGCTGCGCCTTCTCAGGCCTCGCGCTGTGCGCAGACAACTCCGGGAGTCCACAACTTCAGGTATGAGGCCAAAACTTCAGGGGCGGAGTCAGATTTCTCGGGCCAAAAAACTTCGGGGGGGGGGGTCTCGTAATGGTACTTGTAATAACTTATGAGGCACACCGATCTGCACATGAATCGCGCGCATAACGGTCGCGTGTCCCTTGGGGACAAAGATCGCGTGTACACAAGTTGCCATTTGTGCACACTGCACATCAATCGCGCATGCAGGCCTACAGCCTCTCACGGTTAACAAGGAGAAGTGGTACGGGAGATAAGCACAGGCCGATCACATGGGAAGAATGGGAGTTCCACGTGCCATGCACGGCGCATTCCATGCAAATAAAGTACGCGAATACGAAGGCTACACCAGTGACACCCACCAAGGACAGCATGGTGAAACAATTTATCTAGTGCGCATACCCACGAGCTGCAATCGACACGGACCCAGGGTTACGGCTAAACAAACAATTTTTTTTGACTATGCGAAGAAACGTGAACACCTATGCAGCAAACTCTGTGCCATACTCCCGTTGGTGCTGCCTACTGCAGTGCTGACCAGTCACCTGCACCACGCATGGCTTAGGTTCTCATACGTCACGTCATGGATTTGTCTCCACGAGCAGCCTTCAAGTTTGGTCAACTCGCCCTGTGTGCCACCACTCAGCTCCGAAGTTCACCGTCCTGGGCGTCTCCGGTTGGGAGCCCTCGCTCTTGCTCCCCTACATTCTTTGAATTGCGACTGGACTCCCCTCCCGTCCACCAGGAGCAGAAAGGGTTTTTTGATCTTCGGTTGGATTCTCCTTTCCAAGCGGACAGCTCTCCTATCAAAGAGAAAAATTTGGCGTTTGAATCTCTCCCTTGGGAGTCTCCTCTGGGCTATCCTGAAAGAAGTAGACGGGTAACTTTCAACGACAACGACGAAGGGTGCCTTGTCCGAGAGGTCAGCAGTTTGCACGAACGCCAAACTGCCTTGGGGAAAGAGCCGCACTCTCCAAAGACCATCCGCCACAGCCACCTTCCTCGGAACACTAGGTGGACGGATAGGGAGTCAGAGGTTCAGTTAGAGGAACGCGTGCAACCCCATGCCGGAGGTCTCTTCGCAAGGCGAATGTCTCGCAGAGCGTCGACCGAGCCAGAATCCAGTGAAGCTTTGTTTGACAACGTGCCCCGTCGTCCATCCGTCTAAGTCGCCGTTCTGAGTTAAACGGCGAGCGAGCACCTTGTGCTCTTCGCTTCCCATTCAAGCTGCCGGGGGACCCGAGCAAAAGAGTAGTTCTAATTTTTCTGCTTTTCTTCTTCACGTCCCAACAAGTTGAGGAGCCGTGGAGATGGGTGCTGCCAGATTGATGATGCCCATACCACGATCCGCTGCTCTGTTGGATTGTATTGTTATGCCTATGTGACGTTGTTAAAGCATAATCCTTGCCGCACGTGATACTGCACTGCCCCGTGTTCTCCTGTCTGCAGCGATTGAGTTAAGCATGCGTCAAGCACTGGGAGCGCCCACTGGGGCGGCCAGGGGGGCGAGGCCCCAGTTATGGAGTGCCCCTGAAAGCATGCATGTGGTGTTCCTTCCAGAATTTGTGCTGCCTCCTGGTGGACAGACGTTGATAACTGGGCTGGGTCTGTTGTGTGGGCGTTGGTTGCATGCGATGAGTATAGGATGTCTATCTTGCAGGAGGTATGTGGAGCTGCGCGGAGAGGCATGGGGATGTGACAATCATGCACAACATTAAGAGCTCTTCTAGTTGTGTTCTTCCTTTGATAGGCAACCTGCTGGACTGGGTGCTCCTGTAATGGGTTGCTCTGCTTCTCCTTACTGGCTTGCAAAAGGCAGGCACAGCTGGGTATGCTTAAAGCTGATATAACTCATGTCAACCTGTGGTTTCACACCGGGAAAACATTTTGCGAAAGCACATGACAACAACACAATCCATCAGACCAGACTAAAATATCATCAGCAGGCAGAACAGCTGAGGCTTGGCTTCGGAGAAACACCACATGGAATGCTTGCAGGGGATGTAGTGGGTCTGTGTGGAGGGAATGAAACTTGGCAATTCTGCACCACGAAGAGCTCCTCAAAATTTCCCCTGCTTATCTTGTGCATTTCCCTTCACAACCAATGCGCAAAGCACAGGGTGCTGGTTGAAAAACGGTTCATTTTCACCTCAAAATGGACCACAAACATTTGCCCCAGTTGCCGCGGAAGAAGAACACTGGACCTGAAAACAGGCTGAGAAACAGCTCAGTCTAACCTCAAAATGGTCCACCGCATGGCACCCTGGCATGAGAGACAGTGAACACCCATTTGCAATCATTTGATAGCCCAATTGCTGTGGAAGAACAACGGCCCTCACTGGAGACGCCCACGTGACACACTGGTGATCATCCGAAGCATTTGATGATCAACATGAAAACTGGCTGAAAATGGCCATTTTTTCGGCGCTCAATTGGCCACTAAATGGGCCAGAGCGCTCGGAAAATCACACGCAACTTGTTTCACGTGATGCACGTGTGCGCTGCAGTTGTTTTCAGCTATCCGGATGATGATTTTAAGCCATGGTGTCTGCACTAATGATTTTCAATTGTTGGCTGCTGCTTGCTGCTGTGCTTGCTGCTGCTGCTGCTGAAATACACTGCTCACCCTTGGACCCTAAAATGGGTTGTAAAACCTCCATGGGGAGACCCAGCTTGGTGATCAATTGCTTACAACCAAGGATCACATGTCATTATGCTGCTTTGGTGTCGAGCCCTGTTCAGGACAAGCAGAAGGAACCCATTAGACCAGCAGCAGGCAGCACAATGTCTGGTGGCTTGGCTTTGGAGGAACATCTCACTGAATGCTCGCAGGGGTATCCCATAACCAGCACACTCCCCTTTTGGAACGTGACTACCCAGGGGGGATTGAGTCTCAGATGACAAAATGGCTGCAGAGGCAAAAAGTGCGCAAGTGTGTTTTGCGTGCACTCTCTTCCCAAATCCTGGTGATGCATTTTTCGGCACATCATGTCTCTCCTCAAAACACCATTGTGCAATGTGTTGCAGGGAAGCAGTGTGTGCAGAGGGGCATGGGAATGTGGTAATATTGCACAACATGAAGAGCTCTTCCAATGTTCCCTGTTCACCACCAAGTTCAGGGTCAATACATGTGGTACAGGGTGCAGCCAGATTTCCGTGCATGATGATAATTTTTGTGCTTGATTTCATGATGGCCAACCAAGATCTGCTCTGATGGATTGTACTGTTGTTCTCATGGGCCCACACAAAAAGCGTGTCCTGGTTGTGAAAGCACAGGCTGACATGATCGGATTCCCACACACCGTGTTCCACATGCCCGCTTCAGCAGCCAAAAAGAGTTGAGGATGTGTCAGGGAGTGCTACCTGTGGCAGCTTGCGGCCGCCCATTTGGGGTGCCCAAAAACATCCCTTCAGCCCCCCTTTTTTTGGTTTACAGAAACCCCTTTCTGTTGCAATATTGCACCCACTGTACTTGGGGTGAGTTGCAGACACCGTGTTCCGGAGGTGTTCGAGTCGGGCACTGTCAGAATTCTGACAGTGCCTTTGCCTTTTACAGGGTACATTTCATGGAAGGGTGATCCGTGACATGGCTGCAAAGAACTGGGGCTGAAAGATGCAAAATGTGATGGTATACATTGTCCAGTGATGTGTGCCTTCCTTGGACACTATGGCGAACGCAGGCACGCATCACTGGACAATGGAAACCACCACATTGTGCACCGTTCAGCCCCGGCTGATCCATCACCATTCCATGCAGTGTTCCTTGTTAAAGGCAAAGGCACTGTCAGAATTCTGACAGTGCCTGGCTTGACCACCTCCGGTACATGGTGTCTGCGACTCACCCCTGTTACAGTGGGTGCAATAGCAACACATCTTTGCATGTTGTTTTTTCCATGCTGCATGTTGTGTGTTGCATTTTGTGTTTTCCATGACATGCATTGCGTGTTGTGTGTGGCACGTTGTGTGTTCCATGTGGTGTATTGCATGTTGTGTGTTGTGTGTTGTGTGGTGCATATAGTGTATTCCAGGTTGTGTGTGGCATGCTGTTTATGTTCTGTGACACATGGTGTGTGTTGCAGAACCATTTGGGGGTAGCCCAAAAACCCTGTCAAAATTCTGACAGCAATAATGGAGCGGTGGAACCCCGTGTTTTTGGGCATCGTGTCTTTGGGATGCAACACAAACCCGCTTACGGGCCACATTTTGGTATCTTTTGGCCCATTTATTGTTGGGCAAAAAATGTCAAAACGGCAATGTGAGGCAATTTTGACACCCTAATTGCACCTAAATTGCACGGAACAGCCAGTTGTAGGCACGCTGAAAAGGATTGCACGGGGTTGTTGCCAGGGTTGTGTACCAGTGTTTGCAGAAGGGTGGCAAAGGGGGCAGTCACGCAACTAGGGTCCCAGGATGATTTTAAACAGGTTTTTGGTCCTCACCCATCCAATTTATCCCCGGGACCCTAGTTATGTGACTGCCCCCTTTGTCCTCGCAATTTGGATGTCAAAATCGCCTCAAATTGCTGTTTTTGCATTTTTTTTTCCCGACAATAAACGGGCCAAAAGATGCCAAAATGTGGCCCGAGAGGGGTTTTGCGTTGCATCCCAAAGACGCACTGCCCACAAACATGGGTTTCCATCACTCACTTTTACTGTCAGAATTCTGACAGTGAGGTTTTTGGGGGCACCTCCAAATGGTCCGCCTAAGGCAGCCACGGGGGCAGGGGCACTGGTTATCCTGCAAGGTTTCAAGCCACCCAGATATTATGCCTGCTGCTAGAGACGCAGCAATGTGGCAATGTGATATGAAGATCTTCTGGTTTACCTTTTTTTTTTCTTGTGTAGATGTGCCCCAATGATGAAAATTTCTGTGCTTGATTTCATGATGGCCATACCAAGATCTGCTCTGATGGATTGTCATGGGCCCACATGTGTTTTTCCTGACGTTTTTTTTGTGATGTAAGGTTCCTGATGTGTTTTCGAGGTGCAAGTGCACATGTTGGCATGATCATGTTCGTGTTGTTTCAGTTTCATCCAAGTCCCACGCTCCACCTGCTTGCTTCTTCACCATTTACTATGTGTCAGTCACTGGCAGGGCTTTCCCCTGGTTGCATGCAAAGCGTGCGATTTCCATCATGCACAAGGCAAGCATAGTGTGTGCAACTGATATTCGAATGCACGGCATGAAGAGCTCCTCTAGTTTTCCCTTGTTTTCTCGTGTATTCCCCTTAAATTGTACATGGTGCTGCCAGATCCATGCATGATGAGAATTTCTGTGCTTGATTTCATGATGGCCATACCAAGATCTGCTCTGATGGATTGTATTGTTGTACTGGCTCGACACTTGCTTTTTGCGATATCTTTTTGCGGGGTGTAGCTGCACATGCTGACATAAGTCCTGTCTGTCAGATCCCCCCCCCCCCCCTTGCTAAGTAACCGCCGTTGCGCCGTTGCCAATGCTTCCCTCACAACATGGCCAAAGTGATGGTTCCTTCACACTTGGAGGGAATTGCCTTGCGGAGGTTGTGAGATCAAAACCATGTAGGCTTGCATATATGTGAAAACGCCATATCCCCCCCCCCCCCCTTTCTTTAGGCCTATTTCCGCACCCTATCCTAAGGAAGGTGCCTCGGACGCCGTGCGACTGTGGTCTGGTTGGCGCAGGATGTCGGTGCCAATGAATGTTGCCCAACCGTGATCTGGTCGGCGTAGGATGTCGGCGCCTATGAATGTTGCCCAAAAGTGGGCATAGGGGCCTTAGCATCACAAATGCTCCTTTTGTGTCCACCTCGACCCCTGTCATGGACAAGGGAAGAAGCTATGGTATATTCTAAGAGTGTACTTAGATCCTGAGGCGGTCTCGTACTGTTGCAAAACTGATGCAGCTTCGTCAAAAAAAAAAACAGTTTTACCATACCCGTCTTTGGGTACATTGCATCATATACGAATTTTATCTAATTTTTTGCCTGATCTCATACTTGTAGTTCAGTGGTTTTCAGTAGTAAACGACACCCGTGTCACGATCAACCATGACTTTGGTACTGTTGACTACTTTCACCGTCAATTGGGGTAACCATAAACCGTCGTTGTGTTTGTGTGCCGTAGGGATTCTCAATTTCACTATGCACTAGCACGTCCGACTGCACCCCTGCAAGCGCATTCACCCGGAGGACCAATTCAACACATCTTGCATCAATCCTGGCACTAGACGTGTCAAAAATGCTCCAAAGCATGTGTCTTTCAATGGTCACCGGCAACTGTACACCAATGGTGATGCATGCATTCTATTGCGTTCCAATACGTTGATCCCTCATACCACGTGGTGCGCACTGATGGAATGTCAAATTTAACACCCCAATTTTGCCCTCCCATTGGCGCATACCAAATGGCCTCATTTTAGCCACAATGGCTAAAGGGGGGGGGGGGACTTTGGACGCCTAAGCAGTATGCCACAGCATGCCGCAGCATAGGAAATTTTTCTTGGGGAGCCTTGGTGCTTGCCCTCTCTAGGTTTCAAGATCAGCCCACTATGGGGCCCCACCGGTGAGGATTTGGCTGTTTTCAGGCCGGCATGAGTTGGCTGAAAAATTGCGACCTTTGGGAGACCTCCGACAACCCTCGGGGACCCTTGGGATGTTTTTGGATGATCATTTGGTAACAATGGGAGTACATATAAATCCATGGGGAGCTATGTAGCGCCAACTAGGCCCTCTTAGTGCAGTATTTGTACTTATCCCAAACCCCTAGTGACCCTGGTAGGGGTTAGGTCACTGCCAAACCCAAACCCAAGTGTGTAAATATTCGACCAACCCACCAGCCACGGAAATGGAATACAGAATTTTGCTCATGACCAGGGGCTGCTTCTACAAGAGTTGAGCATAGTATGTGTCAGCCACCGGGAGGGCTCTCAGGGCGGCCAGGGGGGTGGAGGGGCTGGTTATGGATTGCTTCCATGTTCCTCCAAAGCCAAGCTGTCAAGACATAGTGCTGCTGCTTGCTGCTAGTCTACTAGGTTGCTTTTGCATATGTATTCTTTGCATGCAGTGTTTTCGGATTTACTTTCCATTGAAGTTCCATCATGAGGATGAAGTCCGAGCTTGTGTGACGGACATGGGAATGTGGCAATAATGCACAACATGAGCACCTCTTCCAATTTTCTCTCTTTTCCTTGTATTTCACACCAAGATACATGGGATAACAGGGTGCAGCCAGATTTACATGCATGACGATAGTTTCTGTGCTTGATTTCCTGATGGCCATGCCAAGATCTGCTCTGATGGATTGTATTGTTGTGCCCATGGGTCCACACGTGCTTTTTGCAATGCATTGTCTCGGTGTAAATGCACAGGTTGACAAGAGTCTTGTCTGTCAGATTCCAGTTCCACCCATGCCCTGTGTCCACCCACCTTGTCCACTGCCACACCAATGCACAATGTGTGTCAGCAGGGAGTGCTCACTGGGGAGGCCAAGGAGTGCTCACTGGGGAGGCCAAGGGCGGGAGGGGGGGGGGTAAATGTAGTTCATGGAACAATGCAAGACCTCATAGCATTTATGATGCAGCCGCCAGCAAAAAAAACAATGCTTTGGTGTAAATCCCAACCCACTATGCCAGCACATCATCTAGAAGGGTCAGAGGCATGCATGATGATAATTTCTGTGCTTGATTTCATGATGGCCATACCAAGATCTGCTCTGATGGCTTGTATTGTTTTACACCTATGGGTACACACGTGCTTTTTGCAATGTGTTTTCTAGGTGTCAATGCACAGGTTGACATGCTGTGTGGCCGTGTTACTCCAGTTTTGCTCATGACCCAAGGCCCATTTCTGCAGAGTTAAAAGTTGAGCATAGTATATGTCAGCCACAGGGAGGGCTCACAGGGCGGCCAGGGGTGCTGGTTCTAGATTGCTTCCATACGATGTTCCTGCAAAGCCAAGCCACCAAAGCATAGTGCTGCTGCGTGCTGCTCGTGTACTGGGTTGCTTTTGCCTCTCCTGCATAAGGATGGCAACCAAGCAATAAAGTTGGGCTGCACCATAATTGATATGTGTTCTTTGAGTGCAATGCGTTTCAATTTGCTTTCCATTGAAGTTCCATCGTGTTGGATGGACATGAAGCTTGTGCTGACGGACATGGGAATGTGGCAATAATGCACAACACGAGGAGCTCTTCCAATTTTCACTATTTTGTATTTCACACCAAGTTCAGGTCCAGGGCCAGTATTTGTGTTACAGGGGTGGTACAGGGTTCTGCCAGATTTCCATGCATGATGATAATTTCTGTGCTTGATTTCCTGATGGCCATACCAAGATCTGCTCTGATGGATTGTATTGTTGTGCCCATTGTGCCCATACGTGCTTTTTGCAATGTGTTTTCTTAGTGTAAATGCACATGTTGACATGAATCTTGTCTGTCAGATTCCAGTTCCACCCATGCCCTGTGTCCATCCACCTTGTCCACTGCCACACCAATTAAGTGTTGAGCTTAATGTCTCGGCTGCTGGGAGCGCTCACAGGTTAGCTAGGGGCATGGCTGGTTGTGCAGTTTATGGAAAGAGTGGTACAGGGTTCTGCCAGATTTCCATGCATGATGATAATTTCTGTGCTTGATTTCCTGATGGCCATACCAAGATCTGCTCTGATGGATTGTATTGTTGTACCCATGGGTCCACATGTGCTTTTTGCAATGTATTTTCTAGGTGCAAATGCACAGGTTGACATATGTGCTGTCTGTCGGGTTGTGGTTCCACCCATGCTCTGTATCCACCTTGTCCACTGCCACACCAATTAAGAGTTGAGCACAATGTGTGTCAGCAGGGAGTGCTCACTGGGGCAGCCACGGGGTTGGGGGTGCTGGTTATGGGGTGATGTTTGACCAAAGCCAAGCCACCCAGTGCTGCCTGCTGCTAGTCTACTGGGTTGTTTCTGCTTTTCGTGAACAGGGATTGACACCAAAGCATTATGCTAGGGCCGTATTTCATAATATGTACACTGTATGTGAATGCAACAAAAGACCACATATCAATTATGATCCAGCCCAATTGGCATGTTGTTTTGTTGTTGATTCCTGAACAGGGGAAGCAGAAGCAAACAATTACACCAGCCCGTGCACTGTGACTTGACTCTGGAGGAACATCAAACAGAAGGCTTGCGGGGAACAATGGATGTGGATCTGTGCTGAGGGATATAGGAATGTGGCAATTCTGCACAACATGAAGAGCTCTAGTGATTTTGAGAGGCAATCCTTGTGGTAATGGGAGCTGTCAGATTTCCATGCATGAGGAGAATTTCCGCGCTTGATTTCATGATTTCCGTATGGGGATCTGCCCTGATGGATAGTTTTCACTGTTGAGCCCATGGGCTCACATGTGCTTTTGGCGATGCATTTTCACTCTCCCCTGTCCACTACCCTTTTGACTGATAACTGCATGTAGTGCGTGCCTAGTAGGGCACCTTTTTCATGTCCGGGGCAGCTCTGTGGTGGTCACTTTTTCACCAGACACATAGATCGCCAGTCTCAGTGGAATGTGAACAGGCATCCGATTCATGGCCCTATGGCTCTATCGAAGTTGCAGCCGGGAATGCGGTGACGATCAGCTGTCATTGTTGCAGAACCAGTGTACATTTCCCCGGCATTTCGGGCGTGGGACAGGACACCGCCATCCCTTGAAATGCTTTGGTTCTTTGTTGCACTTGTGTACGCTTACAGCAAGGAGTGCACAATGCAACATGTTGTTGGTTTGTGTTGATTGCATTGGTATTCATTCCATGTCCCAAAGCCTGTGACGGAAAGAGAGTCTGCTGTGCGGCTCTTGTCGGTAATGTATATATATAATCCAAGGCTGAGACACACTCCACTATTCCATGTGACATCAAGATGCATTAGAATAGTGGCCAGCTTCTGAACCCCTGTGTTTCTTGGATGGCCAGGGGGATGACTTTGCACACAGTGCGCAGTGCGCACACAGTGTGCACGCAACGCAAAGTTTTATGTGGCAACAGCTACCCAAACCCTATCTTTGAGCCTTTTCCACAAGCTACTCGATGTTTGGGTGGAAAGTGAATTTCAACCTACTGATGGCATACATACATGTCATAAGAATTTGTATGGAAGAGATTACCGAAAGGGTGTATGGTGGTGGTTGACGTGTTTGGCCAATGTTGGGGAATGAGGAAGGGGGATGAGCGCTTTGCGCATTTGTCACCCTTTTTGAGCCCCTTTCACCTCATTTGCAGCCTTTTCCACCCCTTTATGTCCTTTTGATGATGGGGAATCAAGGCGCAACAGCCATGTATGGCCTGCTCATTAGTGCACAACATTATTGATAAGTGGGTTGAATACAATGCTCAGGCAGGCATTGATATCAGCCTCAAGGATGTGTAACCAGGCATCCATCCAGAGATTGCACATTAGGAGACACCAGAATGCTGGCTGTGATGCTGTAATGCACTTTGCTACATTGGTGGCTGGTGCTAAGGGGCTTCCTGTTTGGTGGGGTTTCCAAATATGCATGCAGTGCGTCATCACCTAGGTCCCACCAGTTGCTCTGTGTTCCTTGAGGTTCTGGCTTCATGTATCTTGCCCCTACTGAAATGACCAGACGTTGTTCTCCCTCATTCGCCATTTTTTCTATCCTCATCTCCATTCATTAGATCCTTAGTCGAGATGTGTGTGTATGTGTGACGTATGATGATTGGTCAAGAGGGGATTTTCTCTTGAGGTGTTCCCTGAGAGCTGTCCTGGATTGGCCCCCTCTTTTCTCCCCCTGAGACCCTGCAGCGCCACAGCACTCATTGCAATCGACCCTTAGAGGGAAACGAACGCGCGGTGCGCGCGGTGCTATGCGCGGTGTGCGCGCGGTGCGCACGGTTTGGTGCGCGTTGTTTATAAACCCACAATTTTTTCATTTAGTCACTGCGGGCTGTAAACACCACTCTCCCACAAGCATAAGTAGAGCTTGTGGGAGGGCAGCGGGATCAAAAATTTATGATCATCCACCTCCTTCGGCAATGGCAGGCACACCCGGAGACCGTCGCCCCTGACGATGATGGGTGTGGAGTTGTGAACCCAGTACCGCAGAAACCAAGGTGCTGAATCCTACTTTTCAGCTTGGCTACCTTCACTCCTTTGGTCCTTTGCATTACGGCTCATTTTTTGCTATTCATGTGCAATGCCCCAACATCGTGAAACACATGCTTCATAGGATTGGGCACCCTATGGGGCACCTCACGGGAATGAGCACCCTGTGAGGTTCGAAACGCTAAACGAGGCGAAACGAATGCTCCGCAGGTTTGGGCACCCATGCGGGGCACCCTCCTCGGCGGTGGGCCGTGCCTAGGAGGTCTCTATGAGCTCAACGCCCCCCCCCCCCCCGGCAGGGGGTGTGGGCAGCTACAACCACCATTCCAATGGTGAGGAGGATGGAGTGGAGGCCTCCGTTGTCGTATGTGAACCCCTGAAGCCACCGCGTCTTTGCCACACTAAAAATCAGCCAGAAGTGTGTAAAACAGCAACCCAAAAACGAGCGCGCGGTGCGCGCGCGGTGTTATGCGCGGTGCGCGCGGTGCGTTTGTTTCCCTCTTAGCTGCAAAGTGCAGTTGCCCTTTGTGGTGCCAGCAACGACGCAGCCATTCTCGAGAATGGCTTGGTGCCCTGCACATTTTCCCGTCAACACCACGACTTGTCTTGCCAATGTGAGAAAATGGCATTGAATGTGCAACAGCGCTACACTCACCAACTCAGGTTCTGGGTTGCCCAGTGCTGCACATATTTGTCCCATCAACAATTCTGGGGTTCTCCTGAGCACGCTCAATAACACCTTGAGCATCTGGGGGAAAAAACAGCACACCTTGTTACAAGAAAGAGGGAGAGCATTGCGAGTCTGTGTCACAAACAATCACCAAGCAAGGGCAATCGTTCCAAGATATGCTAACCATGTCCCCTTCATCCCTGCTGTACCAAGCCAATGTCATTCCCACAGCAGTTCCACCATTTCATTGTTTAATACAGCGCTGAAGTTTGACCAGATTGTAATGGCTGCCCCAATGTTGTAGATAACGGGTGACACCTTTCTGTCACACTCACATCAGCCACCACACAAGGATCTTTTGGTTGAGAGGTGGTCCTGGCCTTTGCGTGTGCATTCAGCACGGTGGAGGAGTGGTCGTTCGTCGTCACTGCATGCACACGTCACAGAGGCATAAAATATCCCACTATTTTTTGAAAATTGCCCCCGACCAGCTTCATCATGGGGTCCATTTTTGTCTTTGAGTGTGTTACAGCAGGGCAGCAAGTTTCCGATCATTGCTTTTGCTCCATGTGTTGATTCTTTCCCAGTGACCTCAAAGTCACAGCCTTCTGGATGGGTCTGGGGAACAGCGAGGGCCATGCACATGTATTCTGCAAGAGGATTACTCAATGCAACGCCAACAACTCACGCTACTTTTGTGTGTGAACATGCAAATGCGTTGTTGCACACACTCCACACTGATGTCTGGGAGCCCTTCCAAAGTGCAAACATTTCCGAGATTTCGGGGACTGCAACCTAATGCGGTCCTCAGTAGCCGCCTTGCGATTCACAGCCATGGATTCATCTCAAACCTGACCCAATTCTTGTTTTTGCCCACAATTTGGTGTGCAGTGGGGATTTATTTCATGGTCCATGTATTTTACGCCACTGTGTTGCACCTCTGCATCTCGCCATTTTCAGTTCCATTTTTGCAAGTGGCTCTTGGATTTATTTGTTAGCATTTTTGCATGTCTGTAAATGTTTCAGAGGGGAACAGCACCCACATTGCTGGAAAACCCAGGGCGTCCTTGATTTGTCCCTTTTGTGCATAAAGCCTTTGCCACAGTTCAAGACTCCAGTTGGTTTTGTGATGATGGAGCCCTTCTGTATCAAGCGAGGCTGTTGTTTGTTTTGCTTCGATCTGGACAGCCATATGCTTGTTTGACTGGTGTTTGGCCCTCAAGCCCAAGGCCAATGCTCCTAAAAATGCACACACACACACAAACACACTCTCTCTCTTGACTGGTGTTTGGCCGAAATTCATGTAAGAATCAGCAACCCAATTTCCTCAAGAATATGCCAAGTGGATGTTTACTGTGTAAGTCTTCCATGCTAATTTGTTCCCCTTGTGCTTCATGATGATGGAAAGGTTTGGTCCATTGAGCAGACTCTTCCATCCTCCCTGATGTACAGCAACCCACTTGTCTACATTCATTGCACTGGGGGATGTGGCAACAGGTAGAACAATGATCAGGATCAGTGCTATGCATTGCAACCTTTGTCAATAAAGTGTTTCATCGTCCAGAAATTACCTTTTATGCTTCTCAGTCACTGAAGTTATGGGCTGGGCACTGGATGTGCGCATGCATGACCTCGATGAATTTTGGTTTTGCTGGTACTGCTAAAAGCAGGCCTGGCATGCAATTTGAACATTGCTTTGCATGTTGTTTTTGGGTCCTTTAGTGCATGGTGAATTGATTGCTCCCCTGAATTTTGGGCATGGGGGGGAGGGTGTGCTGTAAGTGTGTGTGTTTCAGGAGACATCAACGGCACATGCGCATGGTATTGTTCCGACCTCTGCTGTGCCTCTTGACCTGCTATGCCATCGGTGACGACAAAGTGGGATGATTGTCGCCCTGGTAAATTCCAATGCACATCATGCACAGCGTTTCGAGAATGCATAGATGTGCTGACTAAAGCTACATGGAACCCATGGAACCCAGTTGCCCTGCCACAATCCTACCAGCAAAAATTCGGGGAGCAGCCAGCACGATGCTTGAATGGGTTTCGTGGAAAGAGCACCAACCTCCTGTCTCTACCGGCAGTCCAGCCCTGCAAACCCCGAGTTTCCCAGAAACTGCAGTTTTGCCACCTGCACCTTTTTAGCATCTTTCTTTCAGGGCTCAGAAGTACCGTACCCAGTTTGGGTACGCCTAGCGGAACACTATCCGGGAAATGGGCCAAAGTAGGAAAAATGGGGGTAAATGAGGGAAATTCAGATTGCTTGGTGGAAGAGTGGGAAATTTAGGGGCTGAAAAGGCCAAAAATCAAGGTTTAGGTTGGCATCAAGGCTGTGGGGGGGGCGCATTGGGGAAAGCTCCCGAGGAAGAACGGAGGAAATGGGGGGAAAGGGGACCGGTTGCACCACCCAAGTTTCCTTATTTTCCCCCATTTTCCCCCATTTTCCCTTGCCATGGGTACATTGTGGGTACATTTGTGGGTACAGTACCCGCCACCGGAGCCGGGTACTTCTGAGCCCTGTTCTTTGTATTGTCATCTAACCCCATGGAGAGTGTCTACCGCAGGTTGGCAGCACCAAGTCCAGTGCCACAGCCGGTGGCCCTTGCCTCTACCCCAGCAGACACAACGGTGCTGGGATGGCTTGCCACATCAGCAACAGCATCAGCACCTCCGTTAGCGCCGGGCTGGCTGCAGCATCGGCATTCGCATCGACATCTGCATCTCCGACAGCAAGCGCAGCGACTGCGACAATGCAGCCATTGGGTCGAGGAGAAGACGAACCTCCGGGAAAGTGCAGGCGCATCTTCGAGCCGGAGGCCGTGATAGAGGGCACAGGCCTAGCATTCTCGCCGTCGAGAAACCCGGCAAACCCCCATGCAGCGGCATTGGGCAAGACTGGTAACCCGGTTGCAACGACGCCTCAGCCCCTCCACCAGGCCATGGCACAATGGGCAGTGGTGCGTAGTAAAAAACCCCACGTTTTAGTACTAAAAAACCCCCTTTTTTGTTCTAAAAAAACCCTTTACTCTAAAATGCACAAAAAACTCCCCCGTCATATACCAAAAAACCTTCCGGGGTTTATTTTTAAGTATAGCTGGGGGAGTTTTGGGCGGGGGTTTTTTTAGTACATTTCGAGGGGGTTTTTCAGTACATTTTGGGGGGGGTTTAGTACATTTAGGGGGGTTTTGTAGTACATATCGGGGGGTTTTTTGGTGCATTTGGGGGGGGTGTTTTAGTACATTTCCGGTGGTTTTACAAGACGTTTTGGGGGGTTTTTTTTAGTACACTTCGGAGCATTTTGGGGCAATGTGAGCCATGAATCTCAGTCCCGGAAGATAGGTTGTTTATATGTTGTGCTGTAGGTAGAACACCCGTGGGGCTGTGGGGGGGGGGGGCTTGCCGCATTTCCATTTCCGGTATGAAGGTAGGATAGGCGATGGAGGGTCATGGAAGCATATGTGATTGTACATTCAGTGTTTTGTTTCACATTGCTTTTTGTATGTGTATTGCATGTTTGTGTGTCAGCCTGGAGTGGCGTTCTGCTTTGCTTCACACCTACAAATTTGCGCGGGGTCCCCCGTTTAGTGTTGTGGACCCAGTTTTTCAATTGTCTACTGTCTATTAGCTACCCCCCCCCTCCCGCTTTCGACTCTTTCCCTTCTTTTTTCAATCCAAACGTGGGCCCGCAGTAGTGTTTCCTCTTCCAAAAACAATTTTTTTGCAGGTCCGCTTGCTATTTTCCACACGGAATTTATTTTCTGCAAGCTAAACGACACTGTCTGCAGGGTTGGCTCCTAGGTAGGGTGCAAGGGGTTCTTTGCCGGGTCTGGGGGGCTCGAGAGGACGCCCAGGCACCAGAGAGTCAAGGAGAGCGAGGCCGAGTGGTGTATTGTCACATTTGAAATATTGGGCACCTCTGTGAGCCCCTCGGTCCGGAACCCCTCCTACGTCGGCTTTCTCGAGGCTTTGGTTTTGGAAAAAGTTAGAAAAGGACATAAAGGACAGAATCACTGAGCAAAGCTGCCCCCCCCCCATTTTTCTCCCTACATTTGCAATACTAGTACTACTACTTCTGTAATTCAGCACAATTGGGCAAAAGCTCACAACAAATGTGTCTATGACTCAATAAAACTACTATACTACTTACTGTACTGACAAATTTGTCCTGGAAATCCCCGGTCGGCACCCGCAGAATCACCGATTCCCTCATCCTTGATCCCTGAATGCGGACATATTATCCGGAAATGAAGCAAGGTGCATAAAAGGGTGCACAAAAAACCACAACTCAGCTAGACTGAGGTGAAAGAAGGGTCACCGACAGTTCCCACTGGTAAAGCTCCGCTGCAATTTCCGGAAAGGGTTCATTGGGTACCAGATGTAATGCAGCCACATACGACATGGGTTTGACCAGGAATTTGCCAACTTCATTCAGTCATGGACACATTTGTTGTGGGTTTTTGCCCCATTTTGCTGAATTACAGTAGTAGACTGAGGTGACAGATGGGTCAAAGACAGTGCTATGTCACACTGTGATTGGGTACCAAATGTAGTGGAGCAACATAAAATATTGGTTTCGGGACGCATTTGCCAGTTTGATTGAGTCATGGAGGCATTTGTTGTGAGCTACTGCCCAATTGTACTGAATTACAGAGGTAGACTGAGGTGACACATAGGTCGAAGAAAGCTTCTACTGGCAAGGCCCCGCCGCAATTTCTAGAGGGGGGGGGTCCATTGGGTACAAGATTTAGTAGAGCCACATATGAAATGGGTTTGGGAACGAATTTGCCTGTTTCATTGAGTTATGGACACGTACGTTGTGAGCCTTTGCCCAATGGTGCTGCATTACAAAAGTAGAGTGAGGTGACAGACCGGTCAAAGACAGCGCTGTGTCACAGTCCGATTAGGTACCATGTAGTGCAACGACATAAGATATGGGTTTTGGGACAAGTTTGCTAGTTTCATTGAGTCCTTGACACATTGGTTGTGAGTGTTTGCCGAATTGTGCTCAATTCCAGAACTAGGCTGAGGGAACAGATGGGTCAATGGCAGTTCCCACTGCTGAGGTCCCGCTACAATTTGAGGAGGGGGGGGGGGGGGGTAGCATTGGGTACCAGAGGTAGTGCAGCCACATACCACATGGGTTCGAGGACAGATTTGCCAGTTGCATTGATTGATGGACACATTGGTTGTGAGTTTTTGCCTAAGCGTGCTCAATTCAAGAAGTAGACTGCGATGACAGATGGGTTGATGACAGTGCTATGTCACACTCCGATTGGAGATTCATTAGATACCACATACCACATGGGTTTGGAGACAGCTTTGCAATTCTCCGAGATTGAAAATTGTTGCACGCCATCATTGCAAACCACAAGCACATTGAGTGTCTTGCAGCGGGTAAACAACAACTGCCGCAGCTGGTCATGCAATGCAGTGGTCCGCACCACGACTGTTGCATTTGGTGTGCAAATGATGCATGATGCCATCCTACATTCTCTGAGCAAATGCGATGATGAAATTCTGCACATGGGCTCCGGCCAACGGGGGGGAATACCCTACTTTAGAATGTTCACGTAGTACAATTGGGCAAAGCCTCAAAACAAATGTGTCCATGACTCAATGCAAATAGCAAAGCTCTTCCGAAACCCATGTCGTAGGTAGGTACATTACATTTGGTATCTAAGGGAACCCCCAATCGGATTGTGACACAGCACTGTTGATGACCCATTTGTCACCTAAGTCTACTTTTGTAATTCAGAACAATTGGGCATCACCGAGGGTGTTCTACCTACACCACAACATATAAACAACCTATCTTCCGGGACTGAGATTCATGGCTCACATTGCCCCAAAATGCTCCGAAGTGTACAAAAAAAAACCCCCCAAAACGTCTTGTAAAACCCCCGGAAATGTACTAAAACAGCCCCCCCAAAATGCACCAAAAAACCCCCCGACATGTACTACAAAACCCCCCTAAATGTACTAAACCCCCCCCCCCCCCAAATGTACATGAAAACCCCCTCGAAATGTACTAAAACACCCCCCGCCCAAAACACTTCCCCAGTTATACTTAGAAATAAACCCCGGAAGTTTTTTTGGTATACGACGGGGGGGTTTTTTGTGCATTTGGGAGCTGTAACAAGGCCAGAGGCCTAGCCCCTTGGGTTCTCCTGGTCTTGGTGTTTGGCGACCGTTGCCATTAATCTCCGCCTGCTGTTTCGGAAAAGCCTTGCTGCTTTTATCTAAAAATCCTGCAAGCAACACCTGAACCCCGTCAGTGGCATGCACGCTCAACACATTTCATGTCGTGTTTTACATCCTTCTGCCGGAGGTTCATCCATACCCATTGTACGAAAGATTCATAGACCCTTGCCGGGCCTCACCACTGGCGCATACCTGCAGACACGTAACATACAAAGAACAGGGCATGCACCTGGCCGTTTCGTCAACGATCTACTCTACAACATTCGATAATCGTCTTTATATATGCGGGCATTCGCAATAATTATAACTACATCGTTCAAAAGGCTTTTTATACTATAAATCCGTGATTTTTATAAACTCTGTAGTCAATGCTGACGGTCACATCTCTGATATGGCGACCGCGTCTCGCGCTTTGCAGCGCTCTCTGTCTCCACGCGCTCCAGCGCACCAGCGCTCCAGCGCGCTCTGTCGCAAACAATAATAAAATAGAAACAAAATATGCAAAAGCATATATAAAAAGTAGACCGAAAAAATAGAAATATTGAACACGGCGCTGACCATTACGAGGTCTATGCCGAAGACGGTCGTGGGGCAGCCGGCCCGGCTTCACCCCGCTCCTTAGAAGTGAACCAACGGTCTTGGAACCGGCCGTTCACGCACATCCACTCCATCATATCCACTCCACTCTTGTCCGCACCGTACACGCACCTTCAAGTGCAACTGCCACTGACGACTCTTGCGGCATGCAACTCTAGCACATCCGGGTGCATCAGGACTTTGAGGGTGTGGTCACGGATGGTGCAGATCTTGGGTTGGTCCTGCCCATCCACGGGGCTCTCCGTGGTCGCTCCTTCTTTTTGATGTCGCTCATACGTCGCTTCGGCAGCCGGCACGCGTGGACGCCCCTTGCTCACGCTGGAGTACTCGCTCCCCAGGTTTGACGAAATCCCTGTGGCCTGGGACATTGTGCTAAGTCTGTGTGGCTCACGAAGACTTTGCTGGCGACGGCTTTCTTCTACCAACGCTTCCTCAACGGACACTTTGATGGCTGGCTCATGTGCAGGCACATCCAGAACAGATCTGGACCACATATTTTGCAGTGACGCGCTGCATCACGAGTATGCCGCTGGTCCTCCGGGATCTCAGGCATTTGAACAATAGGTGCCCGCATCGGTACCGTCATGGATAGTCGCTGCATGGCGTCTGTTGCATCCTCAACGGACTCTGAACTCGTTAATCCTGCTTCACTCGCCGCGCGAAACTCCATGGACTCCCTTGGACTGGTTTCGAAGAGCTGCTGCAGCATTGCTTCATCCAAATCCGTCCACGAGGGATCTCCTTCGGCTGCGCTGTCACCGGACTTGTTTTCGTACTCCACATGGCTTCGATTGCCGTTGCTCCGCGCATCCTCAGTCGTTGCGGCGCTGCGTGACTCCCACTCGCTACGCGATGACGGACTCGGTGCACGCGAATCTGAGCCGGGCGGTGGAGAATGAAAGTCACCGTCGTCGTCTGACATGCGGTGCGGCCTGGGCAAGGTGGGTGCAAGACCTGACAGACCAATTCTGCGGTCGGTCGGTCGGTCGGTCCGTCGGTCGGTCTGTCGGTCGGTCGGTCGATCGGTCCGTCGGTCCGTCGGTCCGTCGGTCCGTGGGCTTCGGTCCGTCGGTCCGTCCGTTCGTCCGTCCGTCCGTCCGCCCCCCCGTCCGTCCATTCGTTCGTCCGTCCGTCCGTCCGTCTGTCCGTCCGTCAGTCCGTCCGTCCTGCAAGACCATTTATGAATCTTTCTGTAACAGGGCCAGAGGCCTAGCCCCTTGGGTTCTCCTGGTCTTGGTGTTTGGCGACCATTTCCGCTGATCTCTGCCTGCAATTTCGGAAAAGCCTTGCTGCTTTTATCCAAAAATCCTGCAAGCAACACCTGAACCCCGTCAGTGGCATGCACGCTCAACACGTTTCATGTCGTCTTTTACATCCTTCTGCCAAAGGTTCATCCATACCCATTGTACGAAAGATTCATAGACCCTTGCCGGGCCTCACCACTGGCGCATACCTGCAGACACGTAACATACAAAGAACAAGGCATGCACCCGGCCCTTTCGTCAACGATCTACTCTACAACATTCGATAATCGTCTTTATATATGCGGGCATTCGCAATAATTATAACTACATCGTTCAAAAGGCTTTTTATACTATAAATCCGTGATTTTTATAAACTCTGTAGTCAATGCTGACGGTCACATCTCTGATATGGCGACCGCGTCTCGCGCTTTGCAGCGCTCTCCGTCTCCACGCGCTCCAGCGCTCCAGCGCTCCAGCGCGCTCTGTCGCAAACAATAATGAAATACAAACAAAATATGCAAAAGCATATATAAAAAGTAGACAGAAAAAATAGAAATATTGAACACGGCGCTGACCATTACGAGGTCTATGCCAAAGGCGGTCGTGGGGCAGCCGGACCGGCTTCAGAGCAAAGGGTTTTTTTTAGTACCAAAAGGGGGTTTTTTAGCTCAAAAACGTGGGGTTTTTTACTACGCAACACTGCCCATCGTGCCATGGCCTGGTGGAGGGGCTGAGGCGTCGTTGCAACCAGGTTACTAGTCTTGCCCAATGCCGCTGCATGGGGGTTTGCCGGCTTTCTCGACGGCGAGAATGCTAGGCCTGTGCCCTCTATCACGGCCTCCTGCTCGAAGATGCGCCTGCACTTTCCCGGAGGTTCGTCTTCTCCTCTACCCAATGGCTGCATTGTCGTAGTCGCTGCGCTTGCTGTCGAAGATGCAGATGTCGATGCGAATGCCGATGCTGCAGCCAGCCAGGCGCCAACGGAGGAGCTGATGCTGTTGCTGATGTGGCAACCCATCCCAGCGCCGTTGTGTCTGCTGGGGTAGAGGCAAGGGCCACCGGCTTTGGCTTTGGACTTGGTGCTGCCAACGCGCGGTAGACACTTTCCATAGGGTTAGATAACAATACAAAGATAGAGGCTGAAAAGGTGCATGAAGATGTTAATGCACGACAAGGAGACCCTACAATTATTTTCTAAACGCGCCACCATGTTAAAACCGGTACCGGCGTTTGGCGCTCTATTTACAATCCCCGCAAACAACGCGCCACGCACAACCACAAGGGGACACGGAAAAAGCTGTATGGGACAGGAAAGTACGACATCTCAAGAGAGTCTTGGCTACAACGCGCCTACAAGCCGGCACACCGGACGTGTTGAGCAGCTTGAAATTAGATGCGCCGGACGGGAGCAAGTTCCTCGATGCCGCTTTCGCATTGTTTGTTTCGTTGTCGTATTCGATTGAGCATTCGCGTGCGTTATCGGTCAATCGCACGTTGCAAATGCCGTCAAAGTTGATGCCGCTCAGCAAGGAGGAGGAGAAAGATGTCCTTGATTAGTGCCCTATAGATTTTGATGAAATCCTGCAGGTTTTTGATGGTGAAATCCCAAAACCAAAGGAGCAAGTAGAGCAAGAACAGGACATGGATCGAATCAATGAATAGTTTGAAATCCAGTGTAACACAGAAGGGCTGCATATAAACAAAGCAGGTATAAACACAAAGATTCAATCACAAATGGATAATACAAATGATTTTATATGAAAACTGGGCTTACTCTAGCCTCAAAGATAGCATCAAGCACTTCATATGCACTCTTTTGGGTGAAATGGCCTGGTTAGGAATGTGGGGCGAAGGTGTCAGGCCAGACACAGAGTATGACTTGGCCAAGCAACTGAATTCAGAAACAGTTAAAAAGTAGAACCACATTAAGTGGTAGTAACAATCCAGTATAGGGGTCTTGGGGTGGGAGACCACTAGGCTTAACCTCCAAGGCCTAAAGCATGAAATGCCTATTTCATTTCGCTATATCCTCCATGAAGGAAGATACCTCCGCTCAGTTGAGTGGTAGGGGTGAACTTCATGGGGGGCTAGGGTTATAACCCTAGTTACTTTGAGAAAGTGTACTAAAAGCTTCAAAAGAGTGATAAAAATACTTAAGGTAGTCTTAGCATCAACAAAAGGGTTTTAAAGGGGGCTTGGCCTGGATCAAGCCCTCCAAGAAAGACAAGGCAGTGACTTTTTCTTACTCCCCCCTGGAGTACTAGTTAGCTAAGCTAGTAGGACCAAGAAAAAAGGCTCAACGCTGTTGTGGTTGGTGACCACGGACGACCAATGCACCCAAGCGACGGGGCAAGCGCAGCTCCGGGCCGAGTGGGTAATGGTGCAGGCGGGGGCAGGCCAGCCCAAACCCCGTGGGCTCCCCCGTGGCACCGCCCTGCTGGTAGCTACGGGGGTGCCGCACGACCCACACATGGCAGTGCACGCGCTGGAGGACCAGCCGGAGGACACGGGGCACCTGGTGGTGCACCAGCGCGGAGGCCCGGCGTGGCTCAGGGAAGATGTGACGGCACTTCGGTCCTGGGCAAGCACGATCGCCGGAGCGGAGATCCGGCTGCACGACCACCCGGCGATCAGCCCCGGCGACACCAGGGTGCTGAGCGTGGGCCAACTGACCCCCAGCCATCCCGACGTCGGCTGGCACTCCGCCGACCTCAACGCGGGGTGGCTCAGCCCCACCGGGTACTACTGGCTCCCGGAGGCCTGGGGCCACACCTCTTCCGACGTGTCCGGGGGCGGACCCTGCAACCACGCCACCAGCGTCGCTCTCGCCGCCGACCTCACCCGCACGTGGGCGGTGGCCATCTCGGGCACGGTGCCCGACGGGGAGGGGGTGGCCGCCTCCCTCCCCCTACAATACGGTGCCCACCGACCATGGGTCAACACGGTGGACGCCGAAGTCATCCTGCACCTCCTGCGGCACGCAGATCGCGAGCGGACCACGGGGGTCCCCGCGGGCGCAGCGAAGGTGGTCAACCAGGTGCCCTTGCGGTGGCTACGGTACAGCCTGTGCGTGCGAGGGCAACACGCCGGGCACCCGTTCTGGTACGTCGGAGCCACCTCGCACCACAGTGACGCCCTACTGCACAAGGCGGACTGGGCGGCGTCCCAGGACACCGTCCTGCAGAACACGCCCCCGGACCCTGGCCACGCCCAACTCATTGTCGCCGGCCGTGACGGCCATCTCCATCTACGGCCCCCCACAATGCGGGTGCTCGGCGAGGTCGCGCAGCGGGCGCAGACGGACCATGCGCTGACGCATCGGGGACACATACCTTTGGGTGCGGCCCACGCCAAGGCCTATGCCCACGCCCGGGACGTCACCGCGACGGCCACCAACCGCCGGGCGCTGCGAGCCCGAGACGGCCACACGCCGGTGCAGCGCAGGCTCCGCGTCCGTAAGGAGCGGCTCTCCGGCGTCGCCGTCGTCCCACAACCGTGCCTCCTATGCGGCGGCCCGGAGGAGACCCCGGTGCACATGCACGTGGGGTGCGCCCACTGACAGCTCCTCTGGCCCCACTACCGCGAGGCGGTACACGAGGCGGCCCGCCAACTCCGACCCGGGGACAAAGCCCTGTGGGTGGCCTCGTGGCGCTCCGCAGGCGCCACATGGACGGAAGTCTTCTGCTCCGGACTGGTGCCCGAGGACGCGGAGGCGCAGCTCCGCGCCATAGCCCGCTACGACCCACCGGGAGGGACCTCTGTGGACGATTTCCTCCACGACATGCTCCGGCTGGGGGACTTCGCATGGGAGCTTCGCAACCACCGGCTGGAGCAACTCCTCCGCGAGCCCCAAAGCGCGGCGGCCCGGGCACACCGATGGCTCACTGCGGCGGAGGGCGACCACCCTCCCCCTCCCCCGCGCCCTGACAAGGACTTCGTAGCCCCCCTCCGTGTTGTGAATGGCACTCTGGAGTGCCCGCCCCAAGAGGGCCCCCACCCGTACCAGGACCTGCCGGGGGGGTTCTCGAAGCACCTACAAGACGCCCCCTTCCCACCGTGGATCATCGGGCGCGGCACCATGACCGGGTGGGAGGCGCGCATCGTGGTTGAGGAATGGGCGCGCTAGTTGAGCCGGTGGTGCGCCACCATGCGCGCCCCGGAGACCCCTGCGCAACGATACGCCGCCATCCCGCTAGAGTGATGGGGGCCGGACACCCGGACGAGACCCACCGTGATCCGCGGGGCGGGACCTGACCACCCGTGGGACCCAGCGACGGGGGAATGGCTGCAAGCGGCCCCGGAGCCGCAAACGGGATTGACTGGGGACGTGTCCTCACTCGTCAGGACACCCGTCCCCCCCCGCATCGTCCTTCACGCCGCCAACGTACTCCGGGCTACGGAGATACACACATGGGGACACGCCGCGGCCACCGTCCGGTCGCACCCACCAGAGGACGGGGCCGCCCAGCTCGCCGTGGCGCACTTCAAAGCTGGGGGGCCGGTATACGACGACGCCCTGTCCCGGCTGGGCGACACCCAGGGGCCCTTGCTCCTCATGCTCCCCATCGACATTGCAGCCGCGCTGCGCCAGGAGCTGGACGGCTGCGAAGGGCTGCGAGTGGGATGGGAGGCAGTTTTGGGACGGCACCCTGCTGGCCCTCCTCCACCGAGACACCGCGAACGGGTGCCGATGGGATGCGCTGACTCCCCACCTCACCGGGCGCCACGTGTACATGGCAACCCCCCCCCAGGGGCACCCCCGCCCGGCGTGGGACGACCTCATCGCCGCCTTCCACGACCACGGGATTCTCCCCGACGACACGTGGCGGGAGGTCCAGCGGAAGACGCCTGGCAAGGACTACCGGCGCCACGTCCGCGCCCGCCTGCTGGAGATCCTGGACCCCCTCCGACAGAGGTGGGACGACCTCTGGCTCCGCGATCTCGACCCTTGGTCGCCGCCCTCCCACCTCCCACACACCTGCTGGCTCTGCGGGGAATGTGACACGGTGTCCTCTGCAGCGTCAACAGGCGCCAACAGGTGCGCGCGGTGCGCCCAGGTGGCCGCGTGCCCCTGGCCCGAACCTCCCGCAGGCCCGCGCAGGCGCACAGAGGAGGAGGCCCTGCACCGGCGCATCGAGGGGGCACACACCCCCTCACACGAACGCGCGGGCATCGCGGGCGCTGCCCTTCTGTGGATCCACGTGCACCTGCGGGACCCCACATCCGTTGCGCACCTGTCGCACGTGGTTGCGCCCTGACCCCCACCCGCCGCCGCCCTTTGCAGAGCCCGCAGTACCATGCCACGCCGACGGGGGGATGGGCTGGGACACACCAGGGCCCGCCGCAAAGCGCAGGAGGCGGCCGTCCGGGGCCTGGTGACGGACGCGGTGGCGGAGGCGCACGAGGCGCACGCTGCCGCACGGCGTCACCTGACGGGCAGTGCGAGGGCTTTCCTCAACGAGACCGCCCTCCCGGCCGTCCGCGCCCTGAACGGAGCGGGGGCCCCTACGCTGCTCCCGGCGATGCACCGGATCGTGAACGCCGTCCAGCCGGGGCTCATCAGCCCCGAGGCGGCCCTCTTTGGGCACTGGATGGAGTGGCGCGAGTCCAACCGGTCGGGCCAGCCCCTGTCCATGGGGGATACCCTGCAGCTGACGGGAGCGGGGTCCGCCATGTCCCTCCGCAGCAGCGCCCCAGCCCTGCTGCACGCCCTCAGGACGCGCTACCCCGGGGATGCGGCCCCGTACCTGAACCAGGCGCGGGCCACGTACCCGGGGGGAGTGTCAGAGCTGGATGCGGCGCTCCACCTTCTACACCCACCGGACGAGGACCTGGAGGTGGGCGAGATCACGGTGTTAGTGGGAGGCGCGGACGAGGCGTCCGACCGCCCCCGGCTGACCAACCCGGTGTACGACGGCACCAGGCCTACCCCCCCGTACGCCATCGTATGCGAGGCGTTCCCCAGGGAGCCCACTTGGTGCCCCGCCCTCCCGCCGGCGACGCACGCGCCCCGCGGCTGGGCTAACCCAGACCTGCCCCCCCTTTTCTCCAGAACCAGGGGTGCCCACCACAGGGGGCAGGTCCTCTGGCAAGAGTGCCCTGGCACCCCCCTGCTACTCCTCGTCGTCGCGACCCGCGGAGACCCGGGTCGGGTCCTGGGGATCACCCCCACCCACCTCTATGGGGCAGCACCCGTACCCCGCCCCCCCCTCCCGGCGCCTGCGGCGCGGGACGGAGTACACAACTTCCTGCGAACACAGGAGGTCACCGCCGTTATGGGGGTCCACCTAGTGCGGCTCCCCCCGACACGAACCCGACGACCCCCGTGGGCCCAGGGCCCTGGGCCCCGCCCCAGACTGGGAGCTGTGGCGCGACGCATGGGCCGCGTGGCTCCCCCGCCTTCCCTCCCAATGCCGATGGATGGCCGCCGGCCCCCGGCCGTGCGGGGCTGACGCAACAGCCGGCCCCCCTACCCCTCCCCCCCTCCCCCCCCCAGAGCACCGCACGGCACTGCCCACGGCACGGCACTGATGCACCAGGAGGTAGTGGGAAGGGCGCGCCTGCCACCACACATGCCTACCAGGATAACAGTGATGGCAGACTCCGATGGCTCCCCCCAGCGGGACGACCGCCTCCACCGCCGGTCCCGCTCCCGCTCCCCCCCCTCCCGGGAGTGGACGGGGGAGACCCTCGCGGAGCGCGAGGAGCGGAGGCTGGCGGAGGCGGCGGTGCTGGTCGGGCCGCCGCCGCCGGCCCAGGAGCCTGAGCCAGCCGAGGTGACCGCCCCCGCCGCCCAAGCAGCAAGCCCTGCCACCCCGCCCCGGGAGGTGGCCCCAGATGCGCAGGACGCGGAGACCGCAGCCCCAGCGAGCCACGCCGCGGCCCCATCCGCGGCCCCCGGCACGCCGCCGACACAGGGGGTAGCCCCGGCGCAGCAACCGGGCGCATCGCCGAGGGCTGCCGCAGCCGCAGAGGAGAGCGAGGACGGCGCGCGAGGGGTTGCGACCGCGGCGCCGGCGGGCCGCGCCACCGCCTCGGCCGGCCACGCCGCGACCCCCAGCACGCCGCGAAAGCGGGGGACGGACCCCGCACGGGCCACGGGCGCCTCGCCGGCGGCCGCCGCAGCAGCAGCAGTGGGCAGGGAGTGAGAGCGCGAAGTACCGCGCCCACGCCAACCCCAACCACACCCACACCAGCCCCCCCAAGCAGTTCCCCCCCAAGCCCTTCCCCCCGGGGCGGGCGCGGCACGTCCGCCCCCCGGCGCCCGAGCGCTCGCCGCCGGGCGTCACGCTGCCGCAGCTGCAAAGACAGCGGGATGCCCGGCGCGTGATCCAGGAAAGAGGGGAGGGCGCGCAGGCAGAGCTGCGTGCCAGCCACGGGAGCTCGGAGCGGGGGGCATGAGGCGATAGGGGAAGTGCCCAGGAGCGCGCGCAAGGAGCAGGCCAGGGGACGCGCGGCAGGGAGCAAGGGCGCAGCAGCGGGGGGGGGCAGAGCGCAGGCAGCAGACGGCGCGACTCAGGGCAGGGGGCCGGGAAGGGACCAGGGCACGGGAAGGGCGCGCAGGGGCGCGGGCAGGGAGCCCAGGCGCAGGGAGCAGGGCGAGGGGCGGTGGGCGAGCGGGCGGGCCAGGGCGTGGGGGACGGGGGGCGGGACCCGCGGCACGGGCAGGGGGCCAGAAAGGGGCCCAAGGGCAAGGGCAAGGGCACCGCGGGCCCCAAGGGACAGGCAGGACGGGGCATGGGAGCCCGGGGGGGAGGGCGGGACAAAGGGAGGGGGGCGGGGAGCGGGGCGCCCCCGCAGCCGGACGTGCAGCCGGTGAGGTGCACCCCCCTCGCCATCCAACAGATGCCGGCGCACCACACCCACCACCACCACCACCACCACCACCACCTCTACAACATCGACCCTCCTGCCGGCGAGCTCGCCCCCCCCAAACCCCCAGGACCCCAGCACCAGCCGGCCCCCCCCGCGCCGAGAGTGGAGCCGGCGCGGATGGCCTCGGCGGAGGGGGGGCGGGGCTCGGTATCGGCGCCGCAGGCACAGGGGCAGCGAGGGGAGCCGACGCGAGGGGCAGAGGGGGCCCGGCCCTGGGACCGGGACTGGGGCACGGTCCCAGACCCTCTGGGGGAGGAGGCCCTCCCCCTGGTGGGGGAAGTGTACGGGTGGTTGTGCTGGGCCAACCAGGGGACCACCAGGGGGTGGAGGAACCGGCCATTTGATGCCGTGCTCCTCTGGAGAGACAGAGAAAAGCGAGAGGTACCCCCGGGGGGTGGGCAGCCCCGGAGGACCATGAGAGAGTCCTCAGGTCAGTGATCCGGGCGGCGTGGCCCGACAGGGAGCCGACGTGGCCGGCCTTCCTGGGAGGGGGAGCGGTGCTCCGCATCACGGATGCGGACGCCAACAACGGGCTCCCCCGGGCCTTGCGCAGCGCCCTCGCCCACTGGCGCTACCGCCGGCGCAACCCGCTGCCGCCACAGCCCCAGCCCCCACACAAGCGGCTGCGCAGGTGACGGCCCAGACGGCGGACACGAGAAAGTGGGGGGGGGAGCTGGGCCCCCCGACCCACGCCCCCCCCCACGGTACGGCGTGACGCAGGAGCACGCGCCACCTCCCGCGGGAGGGAGGGCGGAGACAACGAGCGCGGGGGGGAACCTGCTGCCCCGCAGCCCGCTAACCACTGACCGCTAACCCTCACGGCCGCCCCCGGCCGGAGTGCCGCGCGACGACGGCCGGGGGGATGAGGGGCCCCAGCGCGGGCCTGCACGAGAGTCTGGCTCTAGGTAGAGGGGGGCGGGGGAAGGGTGCGACCCCCCAGCCGATGGCTGGCCCCCGGGGCCGGGACCGCCATGCCGCCCCCCCCCCCCGGCCGTCAGAAGGCGGCGCCAGGGGACCAGAGGCCCCCCCCCACACCCCCCCCCCCCTCCCACTCAGGCCCAAGAGCGGACGGAAGCAGACCGAAGAAACGGCGGCCCCGCACCCCCCCCGAAGAGGCCGCTGCACCCGGGGCGCGGGGGCACCACGGCCGAGGCAGGCGCCCACACGCCCTGCCTGCTGCCGGCTGACGGCGGACCGGCGGCGCCCAGGACGGCGCAAACGGAGCGGCCTTATCAGAGGCCGGCCCAGGAAAGACGGGGGAGCGAACCAGGGCGGGGGGGTTCCCCCCCCCCCCCCCCCCCCCGCCGCACTGACCCGTCGGCGGCCGACCGGACCACGCCCGATGCCCGCGGCCGCCCGGCAACCCCCACGGCGCGAGTATACCCCGGGGGGGCACGCCGGGGGCAACGGAAGGCAGGCCGACGCCCGACGGGGCGGGGGGGCGGGGGGGTGGCCCCCCCAGCTCCCCCCCCCCCGCACCCCCCCCCAGCTTGGGAGCCACAGGAGCGGCCCTCCGCCCCCCCGGAGCCGAGGGGACGCCCCCTGCCCCCAGAAGGGACCGCGACGCGGGGGGGGGGGATGCGGCTGGACCTGCTCCCGCGGGGGTCGCGGCCGCAGGGCGAGCCCACACCAGCGTGCCGGAGCAACGCGCGCACCAGAACAGTATGGGGGCCGCGCCCCACATGACCCTCCCGTGACCACAGCCCACTCAGGGAGGGCAGAGGGGGGGTTCAGGTCTGCAGGGGCCCCCGGGGGAGCGGTTCACGGGCCGCCCCTCACCCCTCCCAACCCTGGGGCTGCACCGCGACCCCGACCGCACGCGCACGCCGGAGGGGAGTGCGCCGACGACGCGAGGGGGGCCAGGATTGAGTACTGCAGGCCGCCACCCAGAAGGGGGGCAGGGAGGCCGCGGCGCAACCCCCCCCCCCAGCCCCCCCACCGGCCCGCAAGCCGCGGGGGGCCCCGGCCCCCATCCCCCGGGGCAGGGGGGGTTAGTCCCCCCCCCCCCCCAAGAGAGGAGCCGGAGCGCGACCCGCCCCCCCGCCCCAGCCGCTGGCTTCCACAGGGGCCGCGGAGAACAAGCGAGTTCGCGCCAACGCGCCAGGACGCCGCACAGATCGCGCCCAGAGAAGGCGGGCGAGCACGAACCGGAGTGGTATGGGGGGCCAAGCCCCCCATGGACAGAACGACGCCAGTGACACCCGCATTGTTGCCTGCCCAGGGAGGGCAGAGGGACGGAACGAGGCAGAGCGACCCCCCGCCCTACAGGCCCCCCCCTGGCCGCACAAACGGGGGGTCCGGCGCACGCCCCACCCCCCCCCCCAGCCCGCCCCCTGGCACACGAACGCCACGGACCCGCCCCGCGGCGCGCAGCCCCCACAGGGCGTGCAGGCCGAGGGGACAGAGAAGGGCCCCCACACCCACACGCCCGCGCCCACAACACGTGGATAGCGGACCCCAACAGCCCGCCCAGTGGACGGGCAGTCGGGGAAGGGGGAGCGCCTGACCCCAGACGCCCCTCGCAACAGTAGAAGGCACCCCCCCCCCGGGGGGCGCCCACCGCCACCTCCGCAACCCCAAGCCAAGTAGGGGGGAACCGGGACCGGACCGCCCCCCCCCAAGCACGCCAGACGGAGCAAGGGACCGGGGCAGGACACGCGGAGGGGCACGGACCACGTGGAACGGCCCTACCAGCGCCCAGTGCCGAGACCGCGCGAGGTGCGCATGCCACACCACCCAGGAGGGGGGGGAGCGGACGCCGCGGGAGCGCGAGCGCACACACACGTAACGGGCACGCGAGGACTACCAGAAGGGCAACCGGACCGAGGGCGCGGAACGCACAGACCGCGTGGAATGGCGTACCAGCGAGCGAGGGTAAGGGACACCCGGACGGGACGGCCCGCCACACGCAGCGCGGAACACGCGGGGCGGGAAGGGGAAAACGAGAGAGACACAACACCAGGTACCGGCCCAAACTGCCCGAACCGGCCGCGAGCGCCGCGCACACACAGACGGGGCACTGCACCCGCCAAGGCAGTAGTGGCGCACAGCGCCACGCCCCAACCCCTAGGCTAGGCAGCCTCCGCGCCAGCCCAATGGGGTCCCACTGGCGACAAGCCAGTAGCACGGGCCCGGCGGCGCCGGCGCTCCGGGCGACCACGCATTAGGGGGGCGACGCAGTGGGTAAGCGCCCGCAGCCACGGCTGCGAATTGATGCACTGACCGGGGAGTGGCGAAACGGGGAAGCCGGGGAAGGACGGGGCTCCGAGCCCTGTGAACGCGGGGGACTCCGCCACCAGGCAGGAGGTGCGTCTTGGAGGCCCCCCCACTAGGACCCGGTGGGGAGGATATCACCTGGCCCGACCAGGTGGCCCCCCGGGGCCGAAAGGCGTCTAGTACCCGCAAAATCAAACCTCAAACCTCAAACCATGGAGTACTAGTTAGCTAAGCTAGTAGGACCAAGGAAAAAGGCTCAAAAATTCCCAAAATTACCTCAGAAAATGCATTAAACTTACCAAAAACATCCTTATCAGTTCATAGAAGCCTATCACACTGTAGGTACCCTTGAAAAACAGTGTAATGTACCGTGAATGATGTCCCTTCGATGAGGCATTCCTCAAAAGTCGCCAGCGTGCGACGAAAACTTTTGGTAAAAATTTGAGGGTAGTGGGGTTTGAACCCAGGACTCCCTCCCTAGAGCACATATGCTTGCCCACTAGGGTACAGTCGACCGCTCTGATGCGGACGGCCATCACTGCATGAACAGCGTTTTAGTAAACGTCCTGACCAAGGGCCAGGGCGGAGCAATACTCCCAACGGAGGACACAAATCTCCAGGAGCTGAAAAAAATAGAAAATGTAACCAACAGGGAGTGATTCCTGTGGTTTAGCGAAAGGTGTAGCGATTTAAGAAGTCAAATCGCTAAAAAGTGACGAAATCACGCGAGAAATCGTCATTTTTACACCAAAACTCAAAGTGACAGACAAGCGCAACAGAAGCGGACTTTAAAAAAAGGGTTGCGCAAGCGTAAACGGCTCGTGAAAAAGAAGGTATGAGCCGTAGTTTTCAAAGTTCTAAAGGAAATTTTCGCACAGTTGCATCAAACTTTTTATAAACTTTAGGGAAAAGTATTCAAATTCAACCCACACCACAGAGCAGGTGGACAACCCTCCTCTCAGGTATGCCAGTGTCATCTCACACGCATGCATTGCGTTTGTGTTGGTTGCTTCGTTAAAACGTTAGGGTTGTCAACGCTGTGTTCGTTGGGGGTTCGGATGCTCCTCTCTCTTGCTCTGCACAGGTCAAAACAGGAATGAAAGGTATGCTATGCGAATGGAGCGCGCAGCGCGCACGTAGGGTTAGAATATGTGCTGCGCTCGCGATGCATGTGCCTAATTGAGGCATTCACACGCTGTGGCGCTTTCCCTGTACCCCAATTCACCCCTGTCTCTCTTCAAAGGTTAGAAAAGAAAGTGCTTGCTCGTGTTTGTGTTGCCGTAGCGCTAAAGTAGGGTTGCTTAAAACGCTTAGGCTTGTAGTAAGAAAAAGTCACTGCCATGTCTTTCTTGGAGGGCTTGATCCACGCCAAGCCCCCCTTAAAACCCTTTTGTTGATGCTAAGACTAACTTAAGTATTTTTATCTCTCTTTTGAGGCCTAAAGTACACTTTCTCAAAGTAAGTAGGGTTGTAACCCTAGCCCCCCCATGAAGTTCACCCCTACCACTCAACTGAGCGGAGGTACCTTCCTTCATGGAGGATATACAAAAAAAAAACAGGCATTTCATGCTTTAGGCCTCGGAGGTTAAGCCTAGTGGTCTCCCACCCGAAGACCCCTATACTCAATTATTTCTACCACTTATTGTGGTTCTACTTTTTAACTGTTTCTGAATTCAGTTGCTTGGCCAAGTCATTTTCTGTGTTGGCCTTACATCTATGCCCCACATTCCTAACCAGCACCATTTCACCCAAAAGAGTGCACATGAAGTGCTTAATGCTATCTTGGAGGCCAGAGTCAGTCCAGTTTACATATAAAATCTTTTGTATTATCCATTTGTGATTGAATCTTTGTGTATAAACCTGCATTGTCTATCTGCAGCCCTTCTGTGTTACACTGGATTCCAAAACCAATCATTGATTCGATCCACATCCTGTTCTTGCTCTACTTGCTGCTTTGGTTTGGGTTTTCAACTTCAAAACCTGCGAGATTTCATCAAAATCTATAGGGCATTAATCAAGGACATCTTTCTGGTAGCAGAGACAGTCCCTTGTGACCTTTTGAACCGACACTGAGAAGAAGTGCAGCACACAAAGCTCAACAACAAGTTCATCATGTCCACGCCAAGCGTCAGGACCTGGCCCATAAGAACTGTCCAAGTACAAATGGGCAGCATGGCCCACCCTATGAGTGAACCACCTTACCGAGCTCCACATCTCAGTGGCGCATCTGGGTCCCAAGGAGATCCAGATCGCAGAAGGGCGGAAGAAAATACAATCCTTACAACCGAGGCCTTAGCGGCCCACGGTGGAGACAGCCTGCATCATCTCCACAGGCGTGTAGCGGCCTCAGTCTCCCGATCCGCCTGTCTGGCTTCATCCTCAACAGCGATTGGAGGCCCTGAGGAATACGAGGAGCTGAGGAAGAAAATGGATGAATACATCCTCCATGAGGAGTACTACAAATCCATTCGTGGAGAAGATGGGGAGGAGCCATTGGCAGTACACGGATCCAGACCACGTACAGACCTAGGGTCCTACACGCACTCTGGCCCTCCGTCCGACAGAGCCGAGACAGCATCCCTGCGAAGACGACCGAGACCTGAGTATCCAAGAGCATGTTGTCCAACCCCAAGGGCTCCCGAAGTGGGCCCGACTCGAGTTGAGGAACAACATCATCCAAGGCCAACCTACGGTGCCCTGGATCATACGGCCGAACTGCTGGCCAAACTTCTGTCTGGATCAGAAGATCCAGATGTGACGGCCCTATCGGAGGCCATTAAGGCGAAACTGGGTATTGCAGAACCCTTACCCAAGCCAGAGTTGTCCTCCCCCTCTCCCGGACTGAGTACCCTGGCCAAAGATCTTAAGAGACCAAGGGTTTCAAGGCTGTTGCCTAAGGTCACCTGCCCCAGCCCCTTTCAGCCCCGTGCCAGGACAGTGCCCATGGCTGAACTACAGGACGTGCCTGTGACAGAGACTGAGAAAAGAGGGCTGTCAGCCCTGGCACCTCTTGCCGGCGTATCGCCTTCTGGCCTAACTCCGGGGGATGGGAAGACGGGCAGACCTATTGCCCAGGCGAACATCCAGCTGGAACTGCCGGAGTTCGACCCCAAAAATCTGCCCGAATCGGCAGAAGAATTTGCTGAGTTTCTTTTGGTGACTGGCCAATCCCATGTGGATGTGGCCACCAAATGCTCACTGCTGAAACGCTCATGCGAAAAGAAATTTTTGGAAAAAACAGGTGAAACAGATTGTGAAAACCTGTTCCACCTGGGCAGAGGTACTCCAGAGGTTGGAGAAAACATTCCGAGTCTATGAGACTGACCTCAGTGTGCGCACACAGATAGAGGAGCTACCTATACTCCCTGAGTTACCTTCCGCTGCGCGAATCTCTGAATACGTGTGCGACTTGGAGTATCTGTTTTCGCGCATGAACGTGGGCTCCTACGGAGCCATTGAGCCCCACCTGTGGCTCATGATTAAGATCCCCCAACGTACGTGGGATGATTGCCGCTCTACCTCTGAGAGGAAGAGTAGGACCCACTCGTACGATGAACTGGTGGACCTCTTGATTGAGCTAGCTCTTGAGAGAGAGAATGACTCCCACATGGAGAAATTCCTCAAGAAGCATTTCGGTCGAGGTGGTACCCCTACCCCCGAACGTGGCGAAGGGAAAGGGCCTAAAAACCCCACTAACACCAACCAGGGAGCTGGTAAGGGGAGGGGTAACCTACGTGCCATGAATGAGGTTAATCCTGATGCAGGTACACCCCCTCTGTTCTACTGCAAACCTGTCAATGACAAGGGGGGGCCTTGTCATGCCTCTGACTGCGATCACCGCATTAGCTGTATGCTGCAGATGAAACGACAGCAGCATACCAAGGATGGAAAACCTGTGACCCATCACGATCATTTCAGGTGTACCATCACCTGTGGGTATTGTGGCAAACGTCGTCACTACGAAGAGGAATGTCACATAATGAAACGCGAGAGTGATAAACTCAAGCGTCAGGAGGCCGAACGCCAGAAGATCCAAACACCCACCAAAAACCCCCAGAATGGGGATAAAGGTGGTAAAGGAGGTGGCAAGGGGGTGGCAAAAATGGGCCCCCTAACCCCCAGAGGCGCTCATCAGCGCCCGTTGCTACACCCCCTCCTGCTGCTACACCCCCTCCTGCCGCAGGTGATCCCAAGAAACGCCCCCAGGGGGGTAACGCTACTCCTGAGGGGAAAAGCTCCAAGAAGAGGCGCTTGGCCTGGATGGCCAGGTCCCTCATAGCTGCAGGGGTGGATGTCAAGTTCCCTGATGAGGAGTAGGGGGGCGGCTCCGAAGAGGAGGACTTGGTTTTCTGGATCCTCGTGAAAATTGGGGATGAAGTTTTTCGAGCGGTGCTTGACACCGGTGCAACACTTTCCATAGTGGCCCGGCGCCTGCTAAAGACTTTCAAGAAAACTAAGACCGTGGCCATAAGAGTAGGGGATGGGCGTACCATCCGTTCCTTGGGGGGGGGTCGATGTGACTATATGCCTGGGAGACGAAACCGTGACCCAACACTGCAGAGTGCTGGACACCGACGCCTTTGACATCATCATTGGTACCGACTCCCTACGAAGAAACCCCCAGGTAAAAATGCTGTCTCTCCAGCGCCCTTATTCTTTGCACTGCGACTTTGGCAGAGGGCTCTTCTCCATACCTTTGGAGCTGTCAGGACGAAAAGAGTCTGGGCTGCGCTACGCATCCAAGACTAACTATCGTACTGAAAACTACCAATTGGCCCGTCACTTTCTTGAAAATGGACTGGCGGCCCTTCAGGTAAACCTGGATGAGATCCAGGTGGAGTTGTTTGCGAGCCAACAACAGCACATCATGCAGTTGTACTGCTCGAAACAACTGAACAATGCTTTCCGTTTCTTCTGGAAAGCAATGGGCCTAGCGTATCCTAACCCTCCCTTCTCCCTGCTCGCGAAGGTTCTAACCAAAATCGCTTATGAGGGAGGAAGGGTTGTCATGTGCACCCCTGACTGGCGCTGCTCTGGTGAACATGCTTACTGGCGCCGTATGCTAGATCGAATGACCGTGGGAAGAGTGCAACTCCCCGACGGCCCCATCTATGTGCCTGAGGACTCAGACACAGCTATGCAGGCCCCTGAGTGGGCCAGTTTCCTGTCCATCGTTGATGGATCTCTCAATCCTGTACCCCTGTGTGACCTAGACCAGGTGCTACTGAAAGAGGTCATGGCCGAAAATCGTGGCCTGGCCCTTTCTGATCTCAAAAATCGATCTCCTGAGCACCTATCTGCCACACTTACAGGGTGTGAGTCTCCCGATGACTATCTGGAACCTGGAGCTGTAAAGGAGGATGCTGACGACCAGCTGTCTGAGATCGCCAGCACTATCCCTCCTGTTGATCCCAGCTGTGTTGACCTAAAACACAGTGCCTTCCTAGCCCACCTGTTGCTAGAGGAAGTAGATCTAGAGTCAACCTCTGAACCCGCTTCCCCTGTTGGGAAGCCAGTGCTACACATGCAGCCTATGCACACAGGTGAACCGGTGGCCCGGAGTCCTGATGCTCTGGCGTGGCCTGCTGCTAATAACATGCCATTGTCTGAGCATGACACTCAGGACCTCCGGCGGCTGTTGTACCTGAAGGCCGAAGGTATTGAGCGCCAAGAGCGGCTGCAATACCTCAGACAGACCTGGAAATCCTTCATCTGGTCTGAGGAGGACGATGATTCCTATACGCTGCCCGATCCTGAGATACCGTTAGTGTATTCTCTGCACTATGGGCAGCAATGTCCCCCTGAGTGGGACGATGGTTCTGTGCCTGCCGAAACTGCTGATCGGCAGAAAAAGAAAGAACATGGAAAGAGCAACCTCCATGCTGAGGAGGATTTCCTTCAGAAACTTGAGAGTCTTAACCTTGACCCCCGCCTGAAGAAACTGCTGATAAACTATGAGGAGATGTTCGGCGCCTTGCCGCCTCCCCTCTCTTGTAAAAAACTGGTCCAGATGGACCTGAAACTGAAAACTGAATTTGAAAAGACGCGAGTGAGGCGTCGTCCCTATCCCGCTCCACAGGAACAGGTTGAACAAATCGAGCGCCAGATCCAGGAATGTATTGATGCTGGCCTCGTTGAAGAATATAAGCAGGGGGACTACCCCCATCACTGCAGTCCCTGTTTCCTGGTTGCCAAACCAGGGTCGACTGCCCTACGACTGGTTGTAGACTATGGTGAGGTCAACAAGAAAACCCAGAGCCACTCAGGGATTATTCCTAACATGGAAAATACCCTGGAGCGTATTGCCAAATGCAGGTACAAGACCAAAATGGACAAACGATCTGGTTTCTGGCAGGTGGACCTAACCGCCGCAGCTCAGGATCTGCTGGCTCTTATAACCCCTAAGGGCCGTGTGTTTAAGTGGAAGGTTATGCCTTTCGGGGTGGCTAATGCCCCAGCGCTCTTCCACGAGCTAATGAACAAAATTTTGTACATACTGAGGCGCAGGCCTCTAGTACAGGAGTTGATTTCTCAGGGTGCAGAAATGGAGGCTCACATCGACGACGTGAGTTTGGGTACTAATACCAAAGAGGACCATGTCCTTCTCGTCCGTAAATTTTGAATTGTTTGCCAAGAAAACCATCTCCGAATCAAACTCGAAAAATGTGAGTTTATGAAAGAGGAGATGGAATATTTGGGTTTCGACGTGGGGTATGGTTGGTGGAAACCAGCTGCGTCTAAGATGCAGCCCCTACAGGACGTGCAGATTCGCGATGACCCTACGAAGGGTCTACACGATGTGAGGAGTTTTGTGGGCCCCTGTGATTTCTATCGGCGTCACATCCACAATTTTACTTACTCCTCTGCCCCCCTCACTGACCTAATCAAGAAAACTGCTCCCTGGAGGTGGACCGCCAGGGAGGAAGAGTGTTTCCAGGAGTTGAAGAAGAAGATTGCCTCCTCCAACTGCCTGGGGGTACCCCGCCCTGAGGGCGAGATAGTCCTGATCACTGATGCCAGTGATGTAGGGGGGGGTGGTACGATCTACCAATGGCAGGAGCTTAACCCCGCTGAACTAACCCACTGCCATTATCGTACTAGTGGACTGAACCGTGATGGTTCGTTGAAACATGACTATCCTACCAGTGAGTGGCGACTGGTATCACTGGGACACTGGAATTGAAAATGGAACCAAGCGCGTTCCAAATACAGCACCTATGACCAGGAACGCCTGGCCGGTATGTTGGTGCTTTCGTCACAATCCCGACTCCTGGGATCTAACCCTATTGTCTGGCTGTGTCACCAGGAGCCTGTGAAGTCTTTTCAGAAAGGCCCACCACCAGAGAAAGCAAAGCTAAAACGGTGGTGGACTTACATGAGCCAGTTCAGGCTGACAGTGCATCATATCCCCGGAATAAAGAATGAACTGTCTGACTATACATCGCGCAACAACTTCGATGCGCTTATAGGTGAGAGCTCTGAGGCGCTCGCCAGAGAGGCTTTCCAGCGTATGGAAGTCCAGCTTGACCACTCCATGCGCACTGCTTGAATCCTGGAGGGTTGGATATAATTCCAACAGACCTCGCGTCTATCTTTTTTGCTCCTCAATCCTGCAAACGGAGTTTTTTTATTCCCAGCGACATTTTGTTTTTCATAATAAAATGAAAATCCTTCAATCCCAATCTCCCACGAGCACTTGGATAATCTTGTCCGTCAGAATCAATTGAACATCTTGTTGTTACTGCAAGTAACAACAACACAGTAATGCATTGTATTCAGTATAATGAAACAGATTGCAACATACGACATTTATTGTACAGTCCCCTTTTACTCTGTTCATCACTTCTGTGCTGGCACTGCGCTTGCGCTGTGCGCTATGGCGCTTCTGTCGGGGGTCTGCGCTGTTATTACTATGGCTTCGTGTACCTCTCTATGCCAAACCTATTGCACTCCCCTCCCAAGCCACAACTATCACCACCCAGTGAAAAATGGGTGGTGTTGTTGTGTGCTGAAAAAAAAGATATATAGGTTTTGCATGGACCTCACCTGCACATAGACACTCAGATTATTGTCCCCATCTGGGGGGTCACCACCCGGTTTGTCTTGTGGGTGTGGGTACCCCTCTCTATACTTCTACTCTAAGACATGGTATTTACTACTTACCCCGCAGCAATTTCACTGTTGCTGTGTCAACAAAATCACACAAAAAAACACTCACCCGACCCGGCAACCCTGCAGACAAAACTCAGGATATCCTGCACCAATTTCTGGACATCCGTTCATAGTTCTGCTGACAGCCCACTGTACCATGTACAGCCTTGGCTTGGATTGCTGGCCTTGTGGTTCCGGGTATATACACCCAGGCCATGCCTGTATGCCATGCTCTCTCCTCGAACTCGGACATATAGATGTTGAAACAATGCAAAAATTATTTAGGAGGTTCCTGTGGAGGTTGAAAAAAAATAATAATATAATGTGAACGCCGGAAGAGCGTGCAGTGCTCAGTGGCGTGGCTGCAGAAAGTGTGGCTTCAAAGATTCAAAATTATAACCCGGTAGGTCAATAATGCTTAACCAGGACCAAAGCAGGCAGACATGGGCGTGTGTGCTGGCGTTGTTGTAGGCAGCTCCAGGTTGGCGAACCCCATGTCGAGTGTATTCATTGGCGTAGTTGAACCCCCACAGAGACCAAGAGTCCTCTCGTTGTAGTCCCAGGTTTGTTGCTTGCTGGAGTGTGCACAATACAGGTAGGTGTCGGTCATAAGCTTCCCAGGCATCCAGTCCCACCGGATGTTTGTTTGCTGTTCCGTCTCACACGCGTGGCGGTCATGGCCATGGTCACTGGTACTGGTGGATCCCCACTTCAGTCCGCGACTTGCCGCTTTGCGATGTTGCCTGCCATGGCCCGGCTCCCCTGATGGGAGCTGTCTCGGTGCGCAGCCATCCATGGGCCGTCGTCGCACCTTAGGCACACTTCAGCGCGGCTCAAAAAGCAGGGCCCTCTGCAGGCATACCTAGCTCCAGCCCCAGGGGTGACGCTGTCTCCTCTCCTCACCCATTTAGCCATTCCTCTGCCCCAGCTATCCGGCGTCGTCAGACGTGGCGAGGGCCTTGGCGTAAAGAAAGGGGGGCTGGCCTCCCTGTGTGTGTATGCGTGTTGGTCGGCACCCAATCACAATCCATAGTCTGGTCCCGGCTCTCGCTTACAACGTGACCATTCCGCGTCCCACGGCAGACATGGGGTTCACGCCCCAATCACAATCCGTGGTCTGGCGGTGGTCGTACCTCCGCAATGTGATGATTAAGTCGAAATAAACTTTTTTTGTAACGCGTGGAAGTCGGTGTGGCTGATGCTGCACAATGAACTGGTCATCACGTCAGCCCTGTGGAGGCTGTCGTTCTCGTCCTCATCCCTTGGAGTGATGATGGCGTCGGCGCACTGTGTGGACCGCGTGGGATTGTGGCAGGTCCTTGGTGTTGGCACTCTCGCCTGGCGCTCCCTGGACTGGTGTACTTCCGTGCGGCGTGTCTTGAGCTCGCATACGCTCGTCCGGCGCTTCCTGGACCTGGGTACTCTCGTGCTGTATGTCTGGAGCTCCTGTACTCTTGTCCGGCGCTTCTTGTTCACCCTCCTTCTCCTCATCGAACCCGTAGAATCCCACCGACCTCTTGGATTGCCGTCGTTGATGCAGCGTGATTTCCGCTTGTGCTTGCTCCATCTGGCGTTGTATCTCCTTCGCCGCCACGTGGTTGATCGCGGTTAACTTCTCATACCAGTAGCGCCGCCGTGCTTGCTTGTGAATCAAGTCTTCGAGCGACCTCTCCAACGGCGGCTGTTTGGGCGTTGTCGTCTGCTGCACCAGTATGTTCTTCGTGACCAAACAACGTAGGACTCCTCCGTGAATCATAGCCAAAGCACCATGGCACTCTTCATGACGGGCACAGTCATATTGGCAGCACTGGGCCTGCGCGCCTTTGTCAGCGCAAAACCCTTCAAACTCCTGCACCTGTCGCTGGCGGCGCTCTGAGGCAACATGTGGCGTTGGGCCGTGATCGCATACCTGCATGTTACGCAAACGTCCGACAGCCGCGCTTATGCGTCGTTCTCCAACCTCTTCAGCTATTGCTTGCCGTAGTCGCTGCAGGCTGGACGGTGTCTCCTTCAGCGGTGACCTCTTCGTGGTCGTTGGGTCATCCACCGTACTCTGCTGGGCGTTGTCCTCTTTGTCACTCCTCATAGCAGAATCCTCGGCAGCCCAGTAACAACAAGATTATAATTCCAACAGACCTCGCGTCTATCTTTTTTGCTCCTCAATCCTGCAAACGGAGTTTTTTTATTCCCAGCGACATTTTGTTTTTCATAATAAAATGAAAATCCTTCAATCCCAATCTCCCACGAGCACTTGGATAATCTTGTCCGTCAGAATCAATTGAACATCTTGTTGATACTGCAAGTAACAACAACACAGTAATGCATTGTATTCAGTATAATGAAACAGATTGCAACATACGACATTTATTGTACAGTCCCCTTTTACTCTGTTCATCACTTCTGTGCTGGCACTGCGCTTGCGCTGTGCGCGATCGCGCTTCTGTCGGGGGCCTGCGCTGTTATTACTATGGCTTCGTGTACCTCTCTATGCCAAACCTATTGCATTGGAGTCTAACCGACTATCAGTCAGAGTATAAAGAAATTCTCCAAACCCTCAGCACTGGTCTCGAACCCCGTGTCATCGACGGGCACCAGTGGTATAAAAACAATCAGTACCTCTTCTACGAGGACCGAATTGTGGTGCCTGAGGCACGACTGGATGGGTGCCTACAGTGGTCCCATCTCAGTTCTGGTCACACTGGAGCTAATCGCTCAGTGGACTTCTTCCGTGAGTGTTTCTACTCTAGTCTAACCCTGACTGAACTGAGGTCAAGCGTATAGACCTGGAGAACGCTGCCAGTCCAGAGGAGGCAGACGACCTGGAAGAGATGACTGCCGATGAGATGGCAGTCGATGGTTACTACGTGGTTGCAGGTATTGCTCGCCACGAGTATAAATAGGGCTGGAAATTCCTAACCCTGTGGGATGGCTATGGGTTATCTGAGGCGACCTGGGAACCTATGTCAGCCTTCATACAACCAGACGGGAGTATCAACCCCATCTTCTGCACCTACCTCGTTGAGAACAACGAGGGGCAGCTCCTAAAGCGTGCTGAGACTATGTCCCAGCGTAGAAAGCGAAACTAATTTCCCTGTGTCAGTCTACTGACAGGTGTACTGAGCACTGCACTGACCCTGTCTGTGCCCTGCAGACCCATGCCATTGTTTCCAGCGTGGGCCAGGTGGCCGCTTATCGGGATTGCAGCCACCCAGCGAGTGTATGCCTTGTTGACCATGTGTTGCATGGGGACTGCCCTGATGTAATGACCTTGGGGAGCCAATGAAGAACGGTGGCTTACTACACCAGGGGGGAATGACAAGCAAGGTGTTATGAGGCAAGGTGTGTCTTCCCTCCTTAGGGACAAGCGAGCCCACAATCAGGACCCCTGACTGGTCCAGACCCATGGGGTTCTACCCTTCCTTACAGGGTTTACCATACCCCTATGTGTGCTACGTATGTCTGTGTGTGTCTCACTTCTCTCCCCGGCGTGGCTCCGGGAGACCGGGCTTCGCTGACGTCGGACCGAAGGTCCTAATCAGGTACTATTACCACTCCCATGGCGCCCAATTTGTGTGCTGGCGCCTATCCTTGGGGGAAGACGGCAAAAGCCCTACCTACTAGAGGGGAGGGGTGGCCAAGTGTGCTAATGGCATACAAAACGCTTATTTTTGCTACAGGCCAAAAGCTAACGCACTCCCCTGCCCACGAGGAAAAGCACGCAGAACAGGAGACACCACTACACTACACTCACTAACGCCAGCACCGGCCTTCGAAGGCAGGGTGAGCACTCATCACTTGCACTCAACCCCTGCCAGGCCTGCTGACCCTAACCCCTACATACGCTACTTGGTGTTGCTGTCAATGATGTCTCGGGTCCTAATGACCCTCCTGTGAAGAAGACAAGAGAACACAGCGCTGCTAAGCAACTGTGGCCTAACAGGGACGTCACAACACGTTTCCCTGCTAGGGTTTGGAGGGAAGGGGTGCTCTTGTTGCGTGCACAGCGCGGATGTCGATGGAGTTGAACTGCCCACGCCACTCCTGGCTGAGGCGCAGTCAATTGATTGTGTGATCAGCGCCCCTGTTTAGCTGGGGCAAAAAAATAGGTAGCCGCCGAAGGCAGCTGCTGCGTGCACCAATCACCCTGAACCTCTCCCACCTGTACAACAGAGGCCCATGAAGGGGTGTTTGCGGCTGAGGAACCAAGCCACACTCCACGTATTATACGCTTCTCAGTGTGACCTATAATACACTGTCCTCAAACACACGCTGTCAAGTAAGCAAGCGTTAAGAGACTCCTCAGGTTCTCTTAAAGAACGTACCGAGGAGCCCCTGGGTAACCTAAACAAGGTTTACCGTGCGCATTTCGCGTGGCCTACCCTTTAATGCATCGTGTGCACGCATGCAGGGAAAGGAGGCAGAACCATAACCACTTTGACTCAACCAGGGGGTGAGCTCCTCCTGGGCTTACCTACCTTATTCGCCATGCATCGTGTGAATGCCGAAGTGAAGCGAACGCAAAACAACCCTATTGCGAGTTCTACACCAGCCTAAGCGTTTTAAGCAACCCTACTTTAACGCTACGGCTACACACGGACAAACACTTTCTTTTCTTACCTGTGAAGAGAGAACAAGGATGAATTGGGGTACAGGGAAAGCGTCACAGCGTGTGAATGCCTCAATTAGGCACATGCATCGCGAGCACAGCGCATATTCTAACCCTACGTGCGCGCTGCGCGCTCCATTCGCATCGCATACCTTTCATTTCTGTTTTGACCTGTGCACAGCAAAGAAGATGAGCGCCCGAACCCCCAACGAACACAGCGTTGACAACCCTAACGTTTTAACGAAGCAACCAACACGAACACAATGCGTGCGTGTGAGATGACACTGGCATACCTGAGAGGAGGGTTGTCCACCTGCTCTGTGGTGTGGGTTGAATTTGAATATTTTTCTCTAAAGTTTATAAAAATTTTGATGCAACTGTGCAAAAATTTCCTTTAGAACTCTAAAAACTACGGCTCGTACCTTCTTTTTCAAAAGCCGTTTACGCTTGCGCAACCTTGTTTTTGAAGTCCGCTTCCTTTGCGCTTGTCTGCGACTTTGAGTTATGTGTAAAAATGACGATTTCTCGCGTGATTTCGTTCTTTTTTAGCGATTTGACTTCTTAAATCGCTACACCTTTCGCTCAACCGCAGGAATCACTCCCTGTTGGTTACATTTTCTATTTTTTTCAGCTCCTGGAGGTTTGTGTCCTCCATTGGGAGTATTGCTCCGCCTTGGCCCTTGGTCAGGACGTTTACTAAAACGCTGTTTATACAGCGATCGCCGTCCGCATCAGAGCGGTCGACTGTACCCTAGTGGGCAAGCACATGTGCTCTAGGGAGGGAGTCCTGGGGTCAAACCCCACTACCCCCAAAGTTTTGGCAAAAGTTTTCGTCGCACGCCGGCGACTTTTGAGGAATGCCTCATCGAAGGGACATCATTCACGGTACATTACACTGTTTTTCGAGGGTACCTACAGTGTGATAGGCTTCTATGAACTGATGAGGATGTTTTTGGTAAGTTTAATGCATTTTCTGAGGTAATTTTGGGAATTTTTGAGCCTTTTTCCTTGGTCCTACTAGCTTAGCTAACTAGTACTCCAGGGGGGGGTAAGAAAAAGTCACTGCCATGTCTTTCTTGGAGGGCTTGATCCAGGCCAAGCCCCCTTTAAAACCCTTTTGTTGATGCTAAGACTAACTTAAGTATTTTTATCCCTCTTTTGAGGCCTAAAGTACACTTTCTCAAAGTAACTAGGGTTGTAACCCTAGCCCCCCCATGAAGTTCACCCCTACCACTCAACTGAGCGGAGGTACCTTCCTTCATGGAGGATATACCGAAATAAGACAGGCATTTCATGCTTTAGGCCTTGGAGGTTAAGCCTAGTGGTCTCCCACCCCAAGACCCCTATACTCAATTGTTTCTACCACTTATTGTGGTTCTACTTTTTAACTGTTTCTGAATTCAGTTGCTTGGCCAAGTCATTTTCTGTGTTGGCCTGACATCTATGCCCCACATTCCTAACCAGCACCATTTCACCCAAAAGAGTGCACATGAAGTGCCTAATGCTATCTTGGAGGCCAGAGTCAGTCCAGTTTACATATAAAATCTTTTGTATTATCCATTTGTGATTGAATCTTTGTGTATAAACCTGCATTGTCTATCTGCAGCCCTTCTGTGTTACAGTGGATTCCAAAACCAATCATTGATTCGATCCACATCCTGTTCTTGCTCTACTTGCTGCTTTGGTTTGGGTTTTCAACTTCAAAACCTGCAGGATTTCATCAAAATCTATAGGGCATTAATCAAGCACATCTTTCTCTTGTTTTGCGCTGTGCAGTGCGCCACTCTTTCTCCGCTTTCTGCAGGGAACAAGACAAGGGTAGCATGCATGACACACAGTGCATCAATCGCTTAGGGTGGTTTATAATTCGCTGTAGGTTTGTTTAAGCGTGTAGGGTTGTTTTGCGCTAGTGTTTTTCTCGGCATTCACATGATGCGTGGTGAGTAAGGTAGGTAAGCCCAGGAGGAGCTCACCTCCTGGTTGAGTCACGCTGTGATCGGTTATGTTGGGTTAAATTAGGAGAAAGAGTGGGGAATTGAAAGATCAGTGCATACTTGTGCATGTATATGACACATGAAAGCATAGGCCACGCCAAATGCGCACGGTACATCTCTTGTTTAGGCTACCCAGGGGCTCCACTCCACGTTCTGCAAGAGAACGGGTAGAGTTCCTTAAGCTTGCTTGCTTGCACCTGGCTTTGAGGACAACGTATTATAGGGCTACCTGAGAAGCGTATAATACGTGGAGGTAGTCTTAGTTCCTCAGCCGCAAACCCAGGCCATCAGCCTTTGCTTTTCAGGTGGGAAGGTTAGGGCGATTGGTGCAGTCCCCTTGAGCAGCGCTAAAACTAAGGTTTGGAATCGATTTTGGCGATTAATCGATTAATCGGTTAATCGGCGATTATCGTCGATAATTTTTGAAAAATTGCATCGAATCGGTTATTTTTTAAATAAAATCGCTATCGCATCGATTATTTAATTAGAAATGCCGCTGCGAAGCGGCCCCTCAAACGCCGCAAGCCGCAACCGAGAATGTCCTGTGGTTCACAGAAGAAAGAAGTAACATGAGAAATCAAGTACATCTTTGCTAAAAAGTGTAAGCATTTCGAAGAATGCAAGTAATTATCGTTTCGCTGCATTTTTTGTTATCTTCAGAAAACCAAAAGGAACAAGAGGAACGATGTAGGAGACAAGTCAACGCTACTACAGCAGAGGGCCAGCGCATGAGATTCTTCAACGAGGAAGGCGAGCAAGCTGGAGACTTCGCCAGAGAATAGCAGCGAGCAGGAGGCCATCAAGCAGGAGACTTCATCCGAGAACGCCAGCGCGTGAGATGCTTTGCCTGAGAAGCCCAGCGAGCAGGAGACTTCGCCGGAGAAGCCGAGGGAGCACGAGACTTTGCCGGAGAAGGCCAGCGAGCAGGAGACTTCGTCCCAGAGGGCCTGCAAGTGAGATGCTTCGCCAACGAAGGCCAGCGAGCAGGAGACCTTGCCCGGAGAAGGCCATCGCGTGAGAAGGGACTATCGTGACGGAGACAAGCAGAGCACGCCTTCTGTGGGTGTGTCTGCCCCGTGTTTTTGTCTTTGTCTTCGGTAGCTTTTGTTTGTCTTCGTTGCTTTTCGTTTCTGCCGTCATTCTCGTAGATCTGATTTTGTCATCTGATTGTTTGAGTTTGTACCTGTGCTGTGGAGAGCTCTGAGACGTGTAGCATTGCACTGACATACGTGCTTGTTTTTGTTTTCACCCTTCGTTAGTTTTTTGCGTCTTGTGGACTGCTTGGTCTAGGTCTCTGTCGTGGCAGATTGTGTTGTTTGCCATCTAATTGCGACTTCGGATTGTTTTGTTTCGCCATGATTGCGTGGCTTGTGTTACTTGCTCTCGTTTTCGTTTGCTTTTGTGTTCTGCTGTCAGGCGTGTATTGTTCTCTCTTCTTTGGTCTCTGCAGGCAAGACAACGTAAACTTTAGAAGTGTGGAGAGGAGATGTTTAATATTTCCAGTTTTGTACCGTCAGTGTGTTTGAAGTACTCACAAGTGTTGAAAAAAGATAACCCACATGCTGCTTGTGGAAGTGCTGTGTGGTCTTTGCAGTGATGGCCGCAGTTTTTGGATGAGATTTGGTGTTATTTTGCTTTCAGCCTTTGAGCTTGTTTGAGGCACAGTGAATAGACTCAAATTGCCATGTGGTTTGCAAGTGCCATTGGACAGTGTTTTAAGAGGGGAGTGCCCACGGCTTACCCTCAGTGGGCAGTGTGGTCGCACAGGAAACCAACTCTCAATACTTCTCAATTTGAGCCAGCGGGCATAATTGTTTCAAAATCGATTATTTTGATGGCAACAATCAGAAAAAACTGATTATTTGAAGGGGCAATAATCGGAACAATCGGTTATTTTTTGCAAAATGATCGGAAAAAACTTATCATTTGAAGGGGCAATAATCGGAACAATCGGTTATTTTTTGCAAAACGATCGGAAAAAACTGATTATTTTTTTTGAAACCAATTCGGAACCTTAGCCTAAAACATGCTGCGCAGATCCCACAAACATATAACTGCAGTGAGTGCAGTCCGAGTTCACCGCCATCCACGCTGTGCACGCACTCTGAGCACCCCCCCCCCAAGCCGTGACAGGGAAACGCGTAGTGGCGTCCCTGTTAGGCCACAGTCGCTTAGGCGCGCTGTGTTCTCTTGCTTTCTCACAGGAGGGTCAATAGGACCCGAGACTTCATTGACATCAAATCCCAGTAGAGTGTGTAGGTGTTAGGGTCAGCAAGCCTGGCAGGTGTTGAGTGCAAGTGATGAGTGCTCACCCTGCCTTGGAAGGCTGGTGCCCGCATTAGTGAGTGTAGTGTAGTGGAGTCTCCTGACCCGCGTGCTTTTCCTCGTGGGCAGGGTAGTGCGTTAGGTTTTAGCCTTTAGCAAAAATGGGCGTTTTGTATGCCCTTAGCACACTTGGCCACCCCTCCCCTCTAGTAGGTAGGGCTTTTGCCGTCTCCCCCCAAGGATAGGCGCCAGCACAGAAATTGGGCGCCATAGGAGTGGTAATAGTACCTGATTAGGACCTTCGGTCCGACGTCAGCGAAGCCCGGTCTCCGGGAGCCACGCCGGGGAGAGAAGTGAGACACACACAGACATACGTAGCACACATAGGGGTATGGTAAACCCTGTAAGGAAGGGTAGAACCCCATGGGTCTGGACCAGTCAGGGGTCCTAACTGTGGGCTCGCTTGTCCCCAAGGAGGGAAGACACACCTTGCCTCATAACACCTTGCTTGTCCTTTCCCCCTGGTGTAGTAAGCCACCGTTCTTCGTTGGCTCCCCAAGGTCATTACATCAGGGCAGTCCCCATTCAACACATGGTCAACAAGGCATACACTCGCTGGGTGGCTGCAAACCTGATAAGCGGCCACCTGGTCCACGCTGGAAACCATAGGCATGGGTCTGCAGGGCACAGACAGGGTCAGTGCAGTTCTCAGTAAGCAGTAGTCTGTGAAAAACCAATGGCCTTCGGCCAGGGAGTGGTTGTCACGGGGGGCTAACGGTCCTGTCCTGCGATGCAATGCGGGGCAACTGTGACAACTGCTCTTACACCTATACACAGGCACGTCTGCACAAGAGTGCTCACTGCACCTGTGAGGTTAGAACACAGTCAGTAGACTGACACAGGGAAAGTAGTTTTTCCTTTTATGCTGGGAAAGAGTCTGAGCACGGGTTAATAGCTGCCCTTCGTTGTTCTCAACGGCATAGGAGCGGAACATGGGGTTGATACTCCCATCTGGTTGTATGAAGGCTGACATAGGTTCCCAGGTCGCCTCAGATGACCCATAGCCATCCCATAAGGTTAGGAATTTCCAGCCCTGTTTATACTCGTGGCGAGCAATACCTGCAACCACGTAGTAACCATCAACTGCCATCTCATCGGCAGTCATCTCTTCCAGTTCGTCTGCCTCCTCTGGACTGGCAGCGTTCTCTAGGTCTATACGCTTGACCTCACTGTCGCTGAGGCGCCACTCATCCCAAGACAAATAGTCAGGGGAGTGATAGTGCCTCAACTATTTAGGTGCACACAGCAGTTCACCACCTGGACGTGGACTGCACCTGACATCGATCCTGGATCCATCTATCCTGATGATACGACAGGGTCCAAAATAAGGGTCCTGTAGGCAGTTACGTGGCCAGCAGGGTAGGCGTGAATGGTGAACCAAAACAAGGTCACCAACCTTGAAGCTGGCAGGTCGCCGTAGGCGGTTCCGTCGGCTCAGTTCACGGTCACGAATGTTTCTCAGGTTAGTCCCAGCCTGGTTAGCCAGAGACTGCTTGTGTTCCAGCCAATCTCCCACAGGGCTCTTGAAGTCCTCAGGAAAGGGGGATTTGAAGAACCAAGCAGGTTGTCCTTCATGGAACAGTTCGTGGGGGGTGAAACCCGTAGAAGAGCTCCGCTGTGAGTTCATGGTCAGCACTGCCCAGGGCACTAGGCGTACCTAGTCCGTGGTACGCTCCTGTTTCATCAGGATTCTTACGTTTTGCTCCACCACACGGTTCTGTCTCTCATAGAGAGGGTTAGACGTGTGGGTATAGGGCACATCTGTGGTTACCTCTACGTTGAGGGCATTTAGCACTCGTTTGTACCACCCAGTGTCACTGCGGATGCGTACATCTTCATCAGAGTGCACCTGCTTAGGTGCTCCATAGGGTTCGAACCATTGTTCGACCAACATTTTCACAGTCTGCTCACCTGTGATTTTCTTATTGCAAGGGAACACACGGGTGAAGCGAGATAGGCCACAGGTGACCACTAGGCAACTATCATGGCCGCCGAAGCGTGGTAGGCCGTGGATGAAATCCACGTAGAGAAGAGAGTTAGCACGATAGGGTATGGGTAAGCTGGAAATCAGGCCCCTATCCCTACTGTCGCTCTGCTTGCTGGCATGACAGCCACAAGCATCCAGAATGGTCTGCATACGCGACCTCAGTTCAGTCAGGGTTAGAATAGAGTAGAAACACTCACGGAGGAAGTCCACTGAGCGATTAGCGCCAGTGTGACCAGAACTGAGATGGGACCACTGTGGGCACCCATCCAGTTGTGCCTCAGGCACAACAATTCGGTCCTCGTAGAAGAGGTACTGATTGTTTTTATACCACTGGTGCCCGTCAATGACACGGGGTTCGAGACCAGTGCTGAGGGTTTGGAGAATTTCTTTATACTCTGACTGATAGTCGGTTAGACTCCGACCCTCCAAGATTCCAGCAGTGCGCATGGACAGGTCAAGTTGGACATCCATACGCTGGAAAGCTTCTTTTGCGAGCGCCTCAGAGCTCTCACCTATAAGCGCATCGAAGTTGTTGCGCGATATATAGTCAGACAGTTCATTTTTTATACCGGGGATATGATGAACTGTCAACCTGAACTGGCTCAGGTAAGTCCACAACCGCTTTAGTTTTGCTTTCTCTGGCGGTGGGCCTTTCTGAAAAGACTTCACAGGTTCCTGGTCACATAGCCAGACAATAGTGTTAGATCCCAGGAGTCAGGATTGTGACGAAAGCACCAACATACCGGCCAGGCGTTCCTGGTCATAGGTGCTGTAATTGGAACGCGCTTGGTTCCATTTCCAATTCCAGTGTCCTAGTGACACCAGCCGCCACTCACTGGTAGGATAATCATGTTTCAACAAGCCATCACGGTTCAGTCCACTAGTATGATAATGGCAGTGGGTTAGTTCAGCGGGGTTAAGCTCTTGCCATCAGTAGATCGTTCCAGCCCCCCCTACATCACTGGCATCAATGATCAAGACTATCTCGCCCTTAGGGCGGGGCACTCCCAGGCAGTTGGAGGAGGCAATTTTCTTCTTCAACTCCTGGAAACATTCCTCCTCCCTGGCGGTCCACCTCCAGGGAGTAGTTTTCTTGATTAGGTCAGTGAGGGGGGCAGAGGAGTAGGTAAAATTGTGGATGTGACGCCGACAGAAATTACAGGCGCCCACAAAACTCCTCACATCGTGTAGACCCTTCTTAGGGTCATCGCGAATCTGCATGTCCTGTAGGCGCTGCATCTTAGACGCGGCTGGTTTCCACCAGCCATACCCCACGTCGAAACCCAAATATTCCATCTCCTCTTTCATAAACTCACATTTTTCGAGTTTGATTCGGACATGGTTTTCTTGACAAACAATGAAAAATTCACGGAGGAGAAGGACATGGTCCTCTTGGGTATTAGTACCCAAACTCACGTCCCCGATGTGAGCCTCCATTTCTGCACCCCGAGAAATCAGCTCCTGTACTAGAGGCCTGCGCCTCAGTATGTACGAAATTTTGTTCATTAGCTCGTGGAAGAGCGCTGGGGTATTAGCCACCCCGAAAGGCATGACCTCTCGACTGTAGAAACTGCTGATAGCCTATAAGGAGGTGTTCGGCGCCTTGCTGCCCGCCCTCTCTTGTAAAAAACTGGTCCAGATGGACCTGAAACTGAGACCTGAATTTGAAAAGACGCGAGTGAGGCGTCGTCCCTATCCTATAGACTAGCGGGAGCAATACCCCTTGTGGTGAGAGATACCCCACACGGCTGGGCAGCCCCCAGAGCTGCCGCCCAAAGGAGGGGGCATGTGGCCCTACCCATGGACACATGTGGGGACACCCTCCCACCTGGGACACATGGACCGGGTGGCCGCGACAATGCCTTCCCAAGCACATGCGGGAGCGGCTCAAGAGGCACCTGACATAGGGCAGTGGGAGGGACAGGACGTCCCCTTGGTAAGACCTTCTTCCTGCAAAGTCAAAGGAGGCATCCGGAGCTCCCGAAGATACCTACCTACCTACCTACCTTTGAAAAGACGCGAGTGAGGCGTCGTCCCTATCCCGCTCCACAGGAACAGGTTGAAGAAATCGAGCGCCAGATCCAGGAATGTATTGATGCTGGCCTCGTTGAAGAATATAAGAAGGGGGACTACCCCCATCACTGCAGTCCCTGTTTCCTGGTTGCTAAACCAAGGTCGACTGCCCTACGACTGGTTGTTGAATATAGTGAGGTCAACAAGAAAACCCAGAACCACTCAGGGAGTATTCCTAACATGGAAAATACCCTGGAGCGTATTGCCCAATGCAGGTACAAGACCAAAATGGACAAATGCTCTGGTTTCTGGCTGGTGGACCTAACCGCCGCAGCTCAGGAGCTGCTCGCTTTTATAACCCCGAAGGGTCGTGTCTTTAAGTGGAAGGGTCAAGGTTAAGACTCTCGAGTTTCTGCAGGAAATCTTCCTCAGCATGGAGGTTGCTCTTTCCATGTTCTTCCTTTTTCTGCCGATCAGCAGTTTCGGCAGGCACAGAACCATCGTCCCACTCAGGGGGACATTGCTGCCCATAGTGCAGAGAATACGCTAGCGGTATCTCAGGTTCAGGCAGCGTATAGGATTCATCGTCCTCCTCAGACCAGATGGAGGATTTCCAGGTCTGTCTGAGGTATTGCAGCCGCTCTTGGCGCTCAATACCTTCGGCCTTCAGGTACAACAGCCGCCGGAGGTCCTGAGTGTCATGCTCAGACATTGGATGTTATTAGAAGCAGGCCGCGCCAGAGCATCAAGACTCCGGGCCACGGGTTCACCTGTGTGCATAGGCTGCATGTGTAGCACTGGCTTCCCAACATGGGGAGCGGGTTCTGAGGTCGACTCTAGAGCTACCTCCTCCACCAACAGCTGGGCTAGGAAGGCACTGTGTTTTAGGTCAACACAGCTGAAATCAACAGGAGGGATAGTGCTGGCGATCTCAGACAGTTGGTCGTCAGCATCCTCCTTAACAGCTGCAGGTTCCAGATAGCCCTTCGGAGATTCACACCCTGTAAGTGTGGCAGATAGGTGCTCAGGAGACCGGTTTTTGAGATCAGAAAGGGTCAAGCCACGATTTTCGGCCATGACCCCTTTCAGTAGCACCTGGTCTAGGTCACACAGGGGTACAGGATTGAGAGATCCATCAACGATGGATAAGAAACTGGCCCAGTCACGGGCCTGCATAGCTGTGTCTGAGTCCTCAGGCACATAGATGGGACCGTCGGGGAGTTGCACCCTTCCCACGGTCATTCGATCTAGCATACGGCGCCAGTAAGCATGTTCACCAGAGCAGCCCCAGTCAGGGTTGCACATGACAACCCTTCCTCCCTCATAAGCGATTTTGGTTAGAACCTTCGCGAGCAGGGAGAAGGGAGGGTTAGCATACGCTAGGCCCATTGCTTTCCAGAAGAAACGGAAAGCGTTGTTTAAATGTTTCCAGCAGTACAACTGCATGATGCGCTGTTGTTGGCTCGCAAACAATTCGACCTGGAACTCATCCAGGTTTACCTGAAGGGCCGCCAGTCCATTTTCAAGAACGTGACGGGCCAATTGGTAGTTTTCAGTACGATAGTTAGTCTTGGATGCGTAGCGCAGGCCAGACTCTTTTCGTCCTGACAGCTCCAAAGGTACGGAGAAGTGCCCACTGCCAAAGTCGCAGTGCAAAGAATAAGGGCGCTGGAGAGACAGCATTTTTACCTGGGGGTTTCTTGGTAGGAAGTCGGTACCAATGATGATGTCAAAGGCGTCGATGTCCAGCACTCTGCAGTGTTGGGTCACAGTTTCGTCGCTCAAGCATATAGTCACATCGACTCCCCTCAAGGAATGGATGGTACGCCCATCCCCTACTCTTATGGCCACGGTCTTAGTTTTCTTGAAAGTCTTTAGCAGGCGCCGGGCCACTATGGAAAGTGTTGCACCGGTGTCAAGCACCGCTCGAAAAACTTGATCCCCAATTTTCACGAGGATCCAGAAGACCAAGTCCTCCTCTTCGGAGCCGCCCCCCTACTCCTCATCAGGAAACTTAACATCCACCCCTGCAACCATGAGGGACTTGGCCATCCAGGCCAGTCGCCTCTTCTTGGAGTTATTCCCCTCAGGGGAAGCGTTATCCCCCTGTGGGCGCTTCTTGGGGTCACCTGCGGCAGGATGGGGAGTTGCAGCGGGCGCTGATGAGCGTCTCTGGGAGTTAGGGGGTCCACCTTTGCCAGCCCCGTTACCACCTCCTTTAACACCTTTATCCCCATTTGGGGGATTTCTGGTGGGTGTTTGGGTCTTCTGGCGTTCAGCCTCCTGTCGCTTGAGTTTATCACTCTCGCCTTTCTTTATGTGACATTCCTCTTCGTAGTGACAACGTTTGCCACAATAGCCACAGGTGATGGTACACCTGAAATGATCCTGATGGGTCGCAGGTTTCCCATCCTTGGTATACTGCTGTCGTTTCATCTGCAGCATACAGCTACTGCGGTGATTGCATTCAGGGGCATGACACGGCCCCCCCTTGTCATTGACAGGTTTGTAGTAGAACAGAGGGGGTGTACCTGCATCAGGTTTAACCTCATTCATGGCACGTAGGTTACCCCTCCCTTTACCACCTCCCTGGTTGGTGTTAGTGGGATTTTTAGACCCTTTCTCTTCGCCACGTTCGGGGGTAGGGGTACCACCTCGACCCAGGTGCTTCTTGAGGAATTTCTCCATGTGGGAGTCATTCTCTCTCTCAAGAGCTAGCTCAATCAGCAGGTCCACCAGTTCGTCGTACGAGTGGGTCCGGCTTTTCCTCTCAGAGGTAGCGCGGCAGTCATCCCACCTACGTTGGGGGATCTTACTCATGAGCCACAGGTGGGGCTCAGTGGCTCCGTAGGAGCCCATGTTCATCCGTGAAAACAGATACTCCAGGTCGCACACGTATTCAGAGACTCGCGCAGCGGCAGGAAACTCAGGGAGCATAGGTAGCTCCTCTATCTGTGTGCGCACACTGAGGTCAGTCTCATAGACTGGGAATGTTTTCTCCAATCTTTGGAGTACCTCTACCCAGGTTGAACAGGTTTTCACAATCTGTTTCAACTGTTTTTGCAAAAATTTCTTTTTGCAGGAGCGTTTCAGCAAGCAGCATTTCGTGGCCACAACCACATGGGATTGGCCAGTGAGTAAAAGAAACTCAGCAAATTCTTCTGCCCCTTCAGGCAGATTTTTGGGGTCGAATTCCGGCAGTTCTAGCTGGATGTTCGCCTGGGCAATAGGTCTGCCCATCTTCCCACCCCCCGGGGTTAGGCCAGAAGGAGAAGGAGATACGCCGGCAAGAGGTGCCAGGGCTGACAGCCCTCTTTTCTCAGTCTCCGTCACCGGCACGTCCTGTAGTTCAGCAATAGGGACTGTCCTGGCGCGAGGATGAAAAGGGCTAGGGCAAGTGACCTTGGGTAGCAACCTGGACACTCTTGATCTTTTGAGATCATCAGCCAACCTGCTCAATCCGGGTGAAGGTGAGAGTAGCGCTGGCTTGGGTAAGGGTTCAGTGATACCCAATTTAGCCTTGACAGCCTCTGACAGAGCTGTCACATCCGGGTCTTCCGATCCGGATAGAAGTTTGGCCAAAAGTTTGGCCGTACGATCCAGAGCCCCATGGGTGGGCTCTGGGCGAAGGGGATCCATTATCGGCAGGTCTGGATGCCTTGCTCTCGGGTGTTCGTGTACTCTCGGTCGTCTCCGCAGTGATACTGTGTCCGCCATGTCTGTAGATGGCCCGGAATAGAGGAAGGAGCCCATCTCAGTTTGGGGCGGCGACCGGAGAGCATCAAGAGGTATTTCTCCATCTTCTCCTACGGTGGACTTGTGGTACTCTTCGTGGAGCATGAACTCGTCCATCCTCCTTCGTAGGTCCTCTGGTTCTTCAGGACCAACTCCAAGTACGGTAGAAGACGAGGCCGGACAAGCCGACCGGGCGACGGAAGCTTCGACACGCCTGCTGAGCCTTTGCAGGCTGTCTTCACCATGGGCCGCTAAGGTTTCCATGGTTAATGGGATTGTTCTGGGCGGATTTAGTGAATTCCGCCCTTCTGTGCTCTGGATCTTCCTGAGACCCAGATGCTGCTCTGAGTGGCGGTTCACTCTTTGGGTGGGCTACAATGCCATGTTGCACTTGTACACTTCTGATCGGCCAGGGTGGGAGGACAGTTGAGTGGACATGTTCAATGTGCTTTTCAGTGTGCTTTTCTTGTGCTTCTGCTCAGAGTTGGTTCGAAAGGTTCTCAGGGTTTGCCTCTGCTACCGGAAAGATGTCCTTGATTAGTGCCCTATAGATTTTGATGAAATCCTGCAGGTTTTTGATGGTGAAATCCCAAAACCAAAGCAGCAAGTAGAGTAAGAACAGGATATGGATCAAATCAATGAATAGTTTGAAATCCAGTGTAACACAGAAGGGCTGCAGATAGACAAAGCAGGTATAAACACAAAGATTCAATCACAAATGGATAATACAAATGATTTTATATGTAAACTGGACTGACTCTGGACTCAAAGATAGCATCAAGCACTTCATGTGCACTCTTTTGGGTGAAATGGTGCTGGTTAGGAATGTGGGGCATAGGTGTCAGGCCAGACACAGAATATGACTTGGCCAAGCAACTGAATTCAGAAACAGTTAAAAAGTAGAACCACATTAAGTGGTAGTAACAATTGAGTATAGGGGTCTTGGGGTGGGAGACCACTAGGCTGAACCTCCAAGGCCTAAAGCATGAATGGCCTATTTTCTTTCGGTATATCCTCCATGAAGGAAGATATCTCCGCTCAGTTGAGTGGTAGGGGTGAACTTCATGGGGGGCTAGGGTTACAACCCTAGTTACTTTGAGAACATGTACTAAAAGCTTCAAAAGAGTGATAAAAATACTTAAGTTAGTCTTAGCATCAACAAAAGCGTTTTAAAGGGGGCTTGGCCTGGATCAAGCCCTCCAAGAAAGACAAGGCAGTGACTTTTTCTTACTGGAGGTGCAGTTGTTGCGGCAAAGTAGAGTGCTATTGAAGAACATGCCGGCAATCGGTATCATAGCAGAGACTGTAGTAATGAGTATAATAAAGGAAACGGCAAGGGAAAAGGTAAAGGTAAAGGAGCCTCTCACCAGACATTTTTACAGCGGCAACGATCAAGAGAACGGAAAATTATAACCATCCCCGAAAAGCCACGACATTTTGCCGATTTGCTCGCGCTTGAGCGTATCCACTGCTATGGGGACAAATGGACAACATTGATGGATGCATATGCTTTGCAAATGATGAGGCATGGGTTGTACTTCGAATGGATACCTAAAATGGTTGGCGGATGATCCGCCCCTGGCACAAAAAATTACAAAAGCACGGAGGGCAGGCGCCCTAAAGAAGGAATCACGGGACGGCGTCAAGTGTGCATCAGGCATGTTCAATGAGCCGAAGAAGCGGAACGCAACAAATCCTCAGGGTTCCTGGAGGCTGTGCACAGAATTGAAGCACGTCAACGTGTTCATACGCACAAACTTTCTTCCTTTACCCACGTCGATGAAGTTAACACCATATCTCAGAACACGACTATGGGCGACCACAGTAGATTTGGAGTCCGCATACTTTCGCTGTCCCAATTCGTCCAGGGATCCTCCGTGGCTCGCGGTTCAGCATCGGCAAAAGTTCTTTTAATGGCAGGCCCTTCCTTTGGCCTGAACAGCGTACCAAGAGAATGAGAAGGAATGATGCAAGCGATTTTCAATCGACTTCGTCACAGAAAAAAAACCTTTATGGTGCTGCCTTGACTATTTTCTAATGCTGAGGCGTTCTGAGCACGAAGCGTGTTCCCTTGTACGGGACTGGGTGCCACTTGTTCGCATGTTAGAGTTGGAAGTAAAATATCTTTAGTCAATGTTATCACTGACGCAAACCCCTGTTTGGATAGGGTTGGAACTTAATTTCCTTCTGGGGATAATGCAAGTGTGACGAGACAAGCTAAAGTCGGTCCTAAAAGACCTCGATCGGCTTTGCCGAGCGGATGGTCCATCCACGAGAAGATGCGCAATGTCTTGGAATTGATGAAGGCATTGTCTGCCACATTTGAGGGGTTGCACGGACACTCTGGCTATACACGGGGCCAAGAATGTACGATACGGTTGGGAAGCTTATCAGTGGATGCATCGACGTGTGTGAACTCAGCTGGAACATGCTTGCACACACTTAGCAACGTAAAAAGGCAGACCATTTCAGACTGCCATTTGAAGTGAAATGCACTGCTTCAACCACGCGTCGGAATGGGCGTGGGGGACAACCTCTCCACGATATGGAGAAGTCTTCGGTTTCTTCACAAATTCTAATCTCAAGCTCCATATCAACGCAAAGGAGTTTCAGGCGGCCATCTTTGCCCTACGCTCTTACATGATGAGAGACCCAGTAATCCAATTTTACCCATCTATGTATCTTGTGATGTGTGTCCACTTCGTGCACTCCCCATCCCTCCTCATTTTTCGGCTGAATGTGAGAAACTGGTTTTCGATCCGTTTTGGATTTTCGGTACAAATTCCTGGTCGGACCCATGAGATCAACCAACCTACCAACCAACCCATCCTCCTACCCTCTACTCTAGCCTCGCATGTATGCGGGGATGGAATGAATGAGCCTTCTCTTTCTTTTTTCCATTACATGTTTTTATCAAACATCACTTGGGTCATCCCCTCTCCCCTTTTCTTAAAGTCCAATAATGTTTTATGCAAGAACTGCAACAGAACAATAAAGAGTAGCACTATTAACCTTATCCTCTTGACCTCTTGACGTGATGGGATGGGATTATAGGTTTAGTAGGAAGCGCCGGCATAAGCGCATGCACATTAAGATGGACGCGCGCGCTGTGCCATACTTGAATCTAACTCGAGATTCATTGCGAGACTGGGGATTGAGGATAAAAGATTATCCCTTTTAGCTTAGAGTTACAGCGCCTGTGGACTTATTTTAGGTTATGGTACTAGTTCAGATTTTAGAGAACACTAGGATAGGTTTTGTATTGTAATTGCTTTTGTATTTTGGGTATGACTGATTCTAAGTTGATTTCAGCTACGCAGATACTGTGCGAATAACAAAGTATGGAGATTGATGTGTATTTTTGCTTGCTCATATTGCTACTGTGCCTCTGTTCAGTGTTTGCTGTGGTTGTAGCTGCGCCGGTGGTGTGCCTTGTGGTGCTGTGGTGTGTTGCAACGTGTATAGTCGTGCGTTGTCACCGGTGTGGTGTGTTGTGTCGCGCCTTGTGTGCTGTGGTGTTGCGTGGCGTGTGCATGCTCGGGCTGCTATGGTGTGTCCTACGCTGCCATGGGGTTCTCTGGGTTCGCCATGGGCGTACTACGGGCATTCCCGCTACACAATTTTTCCTGCTCCCTTGCACGGGCATTGGACCATACATATTCTTGTAATAAGCCGGAATTTTTTAAGCCTATTCTTTGCTACGGGGATTGAATCCAAGGTTTCCAAAACCCACAAATAGCAGCATACGGGCAAAGAGAAGATGAAAAGATCGATGATGCGGAAAAGATCAATAAATATGCTAGTTCATGCCCTAAAATAGATGATCAGACAAAACAGCGCATTTTACGGAAAGCTTGATAGAAACAATGCAAATAGAAAAATATCTGCTCTATCACTTCATCTACACGTGCGCTCCGCATTCTGTGCTGCTCAGCGCATTCTGTGTCCCGGGATACAGGCATTTCTGCCCGATCCCATTACAACCCCTTCCTGAAATACTTCATACCCTGAGTGCTGTACACAACACACTCAGTGTATAAAGTCTTTGATTATAAGCATCAATGGGAGCGGCAGCAATGACTAGCGCATATGCTGCCTGGCTGCCTCCCATGTCCCAAAGAAGTGATGTTTGATACAACCATCAGAAAAGGCTGGCACCGCTCCGGCAACCAGCACTGCAATACTTGAATTTTGTGCAAAAAGAGGTGTTGTAGAGATCGTTTGCCATAGCCCTATGCTGAGATAGGGAAAAAAGGTGCACTATGTGGTATTTGTACAGTGCCTCTGGGGGTGGCCTGAGCGCAAAATGCCTTTATGTTAGGCGGCTCAAGTTGCATGGTCAAAAAATGACGGAAAAGGTAGGAAAATGACAGGTTTACAAAGGCAGAAAAAAATAGTTGTTTTGATGGCTATTTCTAAACCGTCGCAAACAAGTATGGCGAAATAAATATTTCTGCAAGAATGCCGTGTCCCATGGGCGACACGGGGAAAAGTATTGTTTTGCGCCTCTTCTTTGCGCGAGGCCTCGCGCAAAAAGGTTCATTTGTTTCGGATTAATGTACTACAGTACAACGCATTAGGCAGGGTGTCGAGAAAAAGAAACCTGTCGTATTTATACACGTAACTTTGTACCATTATCAGGATGGAGTGATAGAGATGGATCCATGAATGAATAAATTTCAACAATTGCGTACCCAGCAAACTTGAAAAGTATAGATGTTCCGGAACAAACTGTAGTTTCAAGCGCGAGGCCTCGCGCATGGAACGGCGCATGAGAAACATTAAAGTTTCGGTGATCATTGCGCGAGGCCTCACGCAATGGATCTGATAAGCGCTCATAGAAACCAAAAATGGAACAGATCCACCAACTACACAGCATGTGCATTCCCTTGATGCGGCGCTGCTGCATGGGCGCCCACACAGGTCCTGCCGGCATCTCCAGTTTTCATACTGTGGTCACCGCTGGCTTCACTGCCCAACAGCGATGGTAGCGCGCCGCAACTGGCTACCGCAATTAGGATTAACTAGTCAAATGTGGGATCACCAGACAGTTACAGTTAACCGAAAATGGTGCATGGACAAACGAATCACAGAATAATTGGTCGCGCGAAAACTGTGTGACAGGTTGATGTTTCAAAGCAAGAAAGATTTTCAAACATCGATTTTTACGCAGATACAGTTACGCAATTATTTTTCACAGCAACAATGCCCCTGCGAAAAGAGGTGGGCCTTGAGAAGACAGTGGCCGCAGCATCTCGAGTTTTCCGCGATGTCTGCTCAGAGGAACCGCCGTACCACACGGCAGAAGAATTGTGGGAAGGGCTAAAACAGGGGGACGAGGGCGCGCGATTGGTGTTTGTGTTTTTTCTGCGTCTGCGCAAAAATGAACGGACGCGTTGCAGCGTTGAAAAGGCGATTGCGGCAGAAGGCAAGAGATGGGTTGGTGTTTTGATAGAGGCACCTTTATTTGCTGATGCGCCACCGCGCAGTTCCATACTACGGAAAACCAAAGTCAGTTGTTGCGATAGAGGGAAGTAGGGCGCATCGTCGCATTTTAGCAAGGTCAGGTCTGGCGCGATACAGCGCACCTTCGTTGAAGGAGAAGGCCGCAGTCAGGTTACAGACTACATGGAACAAAATACACCAGCAGTGGGTTCTGTTATGGATGGACAGCTGGTACAACAAACAGTTTACCACAAATCCTGACAAGAACGACAAAAGCCTAAACGCAACAGCGTTGGCTGTGTTGCTACTGAGGGATGCAGCGCGCTACTGGCATGGCCATCCTAGCCTGGAAGAGCTTGAAAGGCGTGTTCCTGTTGTTGCACGCATGCTGGGGAACACCGAGGGAACGTTTGCGCGTATCCTGCCTGATCTAGGATTTGCAAGCACGCGGCCTGTTGTTCGAAACATTAGGGCGCCGCTTGACATTATTCGCCCTGTACCTGCCAAGAGACCACATTGGCGACCCCTTTGTCTAAGCAAAGAAAAGGTGAGCGGCAACGTCTCGCTGCTTAACCTATTGCAATTCACTAGGGACTTGGCGCAGCACACTCGAACAGTTGTGCCTGTTTTATGTGATGAAAACATTCATTACCGCATTTGTAAGATGATGTACGGTGAAAAAACAACGGGTTGGAATGTCCGGCTTTTCTTGCGGTCACACCCTATATTGTATGGTTTCTGGCACGCGTACAAGTTTTGCGTTACACAAACATTTCGCTCATTTTGGCCGATCGTGACTTTCTTCCGTAAAGGTTTGTTGCGCAGCGGTGACACAGTCCCCTGTTTTCCGAAGCTGATCACAATGGAGATAACTGTTGGCGCACTGCTGCTGGGTATGGGCCCCCACATACGCCGCCTCAACAGAAAATGTCATTCCCTTGGGCTGGCACGTCCTGTAAATCGGCGAGGCCGCCTCCGTTACGCTGTGTGTAAGGCCATGCAGGTTCTTTTAACACAATACTGTCCTATGTTACTATACCTAGGACACCTTGTTAGACAGTGTAATTGGGCCGGGGAGACGGCCAACACGGGTGTTTTTGCTTCTGAGGGATTGCAGATCGTTATGTGTCTGTTAGACTGTTTGAACTTGGGGGACACACTTTTAAAATACGAACGCACTGTTGCAACTGCCCTATTGTGCCACACTGCATGGCACACAGCCATGCCTGGACAGGCTTTTGCCGAGGAGTTTTGTGAAAGTCTGCTTTCCAGCCTTGTGACAAAGAAGGGCCAAAACAGAGGTGCAGTGACCATTGAAGATGTTGACGATCTGTATCATCTCATCACTATCGGCAAAGAAGGTCACAGGGTGAACGTCTGCAAAATCCCCAATTCCTTTGTCAATTCCGTGCGTCAGCGGTGAACTGCTTACTTGAACGCAGAGCGTGTATACGTGCCTTGGGTTAGGTGGTGTGCTGAGCCTACTTAAACAATCCAGGCGCATTGGCCGCGCAGGGGTGTACCTAACTTTCCACCGTCTCTTCTAATTCCAAAGGGTTCTAACCACTACAAACAAGTCCTTGTGTCTGTGTTGTTAGTGCTAACGCAGCAGGGACCGCTTAAGGCTGGTTTTGAGCGAAAATTGTCGGTGCTGATCCCCCAACGCAGTGTGTTGGAGGAACAGAGAGAGGCCGACACGCTGTGAAACGTTCGAAGAAGATTGGAGACCATGCAGTGATGCGCGAGGCCTCGCGCAAACAGCATGAAACAACAGGTTAGTACACCCCCTCTCTTGCGCGAGGCCTCGCGCAAGGTTGACAGTCAAAAACAGTGACGTGCCCTTTCAGTTTTGCATTCTCAACCGTACTGTACTCGTATTCGCTAATAACGCCTCACATATGCATTATTGACGACGATTTTAACCCTTTTCAATGTTTCGTTTTCTGCAATACAGGCTTTCTCCTTATCGCAGAATGGCAAGCCCCGCCAAAAAAAAGCCGAGGAACGAGAAGATACCGACTATGACCCTGGGACCTCAAGATCGGAGGCTGGAACACCAAAGAAGGGGCGAAAGAAGAAGGAAACACCAGATCCTGGCCTAACCTTGGGTATTGACATCGAGAACCACCTGAAGCCGGATGGGAGGCAAGTGGAGGTTGAGCTGGACAAGGTGAGAATCGACCAGGAGAAGACAAAGGGACAGATCAGAAGGAAAGATACGAAGTTACTGCAGAAGCGTATTGAGTCACTCGAAGCAGCACCGCCAACAGGCCCATTACACGTCGTTCTCTGGGAAGATAATAGTATGTTGCCAACCAACTGTTCGCTCTTCTCGTTGCGCGAGCCCTCGCGCATAGACGTGTCTCATATTTACAGATGGCAATTATTGCTGTGTATCTGGACAGCACACCGTGGAAGCAATTGCGAAGATTCGGGAGAAGCGACGCACACAATGTCTGGATCTGCAGTAGTGGCATACTACATGCATCGCCGATATTCTGAAGCCTACGACACCGTGGGCCTTCCGTGCAAAGCTGGCGGGACAAGCACAAGGAAGCGCACAAGACGTTGAGCCACTACCGCTGTTTGAGGCAGCCGATAACCTCATTCGATGTGTTGAAGATCAGCGGCGGCGAGGCCTGGCTGACACGTACAGCAATCTCAAGATCGCCATTGTGGATGCTGTGCAGATGAGTGCCCTGGTTCCAACCGCTGAACTGAAGCAGCCTGGTCAATTCGTATGTTCATTAATCGTTGTTTCGATGCTCTTCGTTGCGCGAGGCCTCGCGCATAACGTTGTCGGTTTCAGGACAAAACGTACAAATTGTGGAAAGATTTTATGACGTTTGCCTACTATGCTGGTCCGGAAGCTGTGAAAGGTGTGCAGAAGTTCCACGACAAAGAGGAGAAAGTCACGAAGAATGCGATGAAGAAACTGGACGGGATCCTCTTGCCGGGGTTCTACAAGAAAGTGGCAAAAGTGATGCAAGAAGAAAAAACAACCCTTAAGTCCTTGCCGAATTCGATTGACGACATCATCCTTGACCAGTGGGTCTCAATGCACCTGGACCAGCCGCACAACGGCCAGTACGTTCGACCTGAGAAAGGTGTGTACCATCGACGCAACGTGGGTTCCCTTTCTGCATTGGTGCGCTGCACTTTCTCCATTTCTGTTCTTTAGCCAAGTACATGCGCACCCACAAAGAGGTTGCTGCACTTGGAAGGCCTGCCCTGAAGGTGACTCTTGGTACATGGGGCTATTGGCGTGAGTCTGAAGGCAAAAGTCGCGGTCCATGGCCTGCATGGAAATCCATGCTTCGCGCACCACTGTGGCAGGTGGCAGAGAAAGGCAAACCCGCCTCCCTGAAAATCCTCAACGTCCAAAAACTCCTGGGTCAAGAGCCTACCAAGAGCCCTGTGGTCCCCCCAGCTGCTGGCTTTACTGGTGACTTCAAGACAGTGGAACAGCAGGATCCATTACTGGCAAGTCAAACTATCACAATTAAGGCGACCCGTATTGCAGCGTTGGCCCACGATCCCCCGAGGCGGTTTATTGAGATTGACAAGAACCTGATTGTCATCAACGGCGACATATTTGAACATCTTGCTCCTGAGATGATGTGCCCAGCCTGGCTGTATGAAGAGATGGCGCATGCCGATACCCTTATCTGCGGCTCTCAAACTGTTGTTGACAACATGTTCGACGTGCTGGAAACGGAAACAGAGAGGCGTCTCAACGATGATTTCAACGCGCCGCGCATGGCTAACATGTTGCGTGTTCCCATCTTCAGTTGGCCAGTCAAACCGAAGCCTGCAGGGGATCCTACAACGTTTGACGTTTGCTGGTTGCTGATTTCGTCACCGGATAACTGGACAAGAAAGGTATAATTCCCTCATTATGTTCGCTCTTTGCGCGAGGCCTCGCGCAATAACTTCTCCCTCATTGCAGATTCCGAATTATCTGACGTTTGGACCTACTCAAGTTGAGGAGATGGATCCTGTTGAATTTGGCGGTCACCTTCCGATTACGACGGTTATGTGGTACTTCGACACTCACCTCTTTTACCTGAAGCAGGATAAGAGCTTCAAGCCTGCGTTTGTGTTCATTGATCATCAGCCGGATCTGGTGTGCAAGATCGCGTCCATCGAGCCGGATTCTCGCATGTACCTTCTTGGTGTCACCACCGACAGTCTCTCCGATTGGGTCAACACAGTGCAGAATCAGTTGCACCACGTCTTGACACAAGGGTCAAAACTGGACGCGTCTGGTGATTGGGACCAGCAGGCCAACTGGGCAAACCGTGGTATTCCCCTTTGGGTTCGCGATGAGAAGTTGGGTTCTGAGGCGTTGTCGCTGAAGGAGGAAGAGACTGTTGAGAAAGGCCAAGCTGCAGAAGCACTGGCCCCTGCAAAGCGGAAGTCTACTGGTGGGGAACCAGCTCCCAAGATGAAGAAGACTGCTTCCAAGCCTCAGGCAGTGAAGTCAGTTACTGGTGCAGAATCCGACGAGAGCGATGGGGATGAAGAGGAGGAGAGCGAGGAAGAAGAGGAGGAGGAACCGCAGGTCTCCCAGGGCAAGGCAGCAAAGAAAGTGGCAGCGAAGCCGAGGTCCGAGGAAACCGGGGCCCGAGCTCCATTCAAGCAGCCAGCCCGTCAGTCCCAACCAAGAAGCGAGCCCGCAAAGCCACCGCCTAAGGGTAAGACGTCCGTTGCTAAGGCACTGGGTTCTAAGATGCAAACTGTTCCGAAGAAAAAGTAATTTCTTCGTTTGTTCTGATATATTATGCGCGAGGGCTCGCGCTATACATTCCTCTTCGACGACCTTTATGCTGTCACCTTGTGCGGCACATTTTTCTCTGTGATGCATTTTATTGCGCTGTTGTGTTGGTGTTTGCGCGAGGCCTCGCGCAAAGAAGGGGTGCCAAAAAATGCTTCTTGTGGTGCTGCGTGCAACATGGTTTTCAAAAACTGGTTTTCGAAAAGATTGAAACCTCATGGGTGTTTTTATTGCAAAGCATAAGTGGTAGAGGAAACAAAAAGTCGTGGTTTTCCCAAAAAAGTACTTCATTTTGGGAGAAATAAATCATTTTCCCGGGCAGTCGGTTTTCTTGAAAATAAATGAAAATGGACCTGTTAATTGCTTTTCACAGGATTTTTGGTTCTTGTGTTTTAGGTCCCCCCCAAAAGAACTATTTTTTCGCAGTGCCGCGGAGAGGCAGTTTTGGGCGCATTTTGACCATGCAACTTGAGCCGCCTAAGTTTATGCACTTGGTGCCTGTAGTATGTAGATACAATAAAAACCAGCATGTGGGACTCAGTCTACTTGGGTTCCAAGAGGAGGATCCTGCAGTATTCCCCACACTCAAGCAAAATTGTTCATCGGGGCCCGGAGGCCATTGACTCCATGCTCTTTTCTACCCCAAACCCGACCAACCCTTCTTCAGGACCTTCCATGGTCCTGAAGGACCATGGAAGGTATTTCTTGGTGGGCTTTGGATGGTTCCTGATATTTGCTGCCATGCAGGGCATTGACCGGGCTGGGGCCAGGGCGGATCCGGAGCCAGTTGAGCTGGCTCACACCCTGTTGGCGATTGCTCTTTATGAAAAGCACGGACACTACCTTCCCATTCCGGCTTGTAATCTCCCCACCAATGTTGTGATGGTTCCACCCCAAGTGAGGAGGGTGGTCATGAAGTGACGGTTCCCCCCCTTGGGGGGGTGGGAGAATTGGATCACAAAACTTTACCATAGTATCGAGAATATGGGTTTTTGCACCATTTTGGGAGGAGGCCACGCCGAACAAAATAGGCCATTTTTGGAGGCATCAGGGGGGGGGGGGACAGTTTTGCACCACCAAGATTTTGTCCTGGAACCCACCCCAATTGCTACCGAATACCCTGATTAACTCAATAATCACCTGCAGACTTGAGATTCATCCAACCGCAGGTCACCCCAAGAGATTCTGTGGGTAAAGGATCAAAGACCCCTGCATTACACAACAAGCCTGCCAAAAGCAACCACAAAATCATCACATATTGACTGCACATAATCTCTGCTACAACAATCAACACTTGACTGCATCTCGAAGAAACAGATGGTGCAGTGCTGGCGACGTGTCAACCACAGTACAATGGCCAGTGGATGGCACGCCTTGTTGTCATGCAAATTAAGGTGTATTGCTTTTCATATTGCCCAACATTGCAGTAGTCCAGTTAGCCCAGCAAAGCGGACAATCATGGACACCCCGCCTCTGCTGGAAAAGCCCCAGCAGTCAGGGTCCATCTGTGACCAGTGAAGGGGTCTGTGGCCTCATAATTGGAGCTTCCATGTGGACAACACACCTGTCCTGAGTCACTTTGTGCCCATTTGGATCGGGGTCCTCAACCTCTGAGACGTTCCCCCATCCCTAACCCTTCAACCCACCACCACCACCACCACCACCACCACCACCACCACCACCACCACCACCAAATAGCTGTGGAGATACATCCCATCCCTCCCTTTGATAGCGCTTCGAGCAGTACTTCCCGTCGTCCTGGTTAGGTCCTGTTAACAAACGCTGGGATTTTTCGGGGATGAGCAGGTGGCGGTGTGCCAGTAAACAAGGAACAAATGAACAATGAAAGGGGACTTGAGAGGAGCACTCCGAGTCTCAGAGGGGCATGGGTTCAGGGGCGCATTCGCTGTACTCTGGCTCTACATTGGTGGTGGAAGGGGTCCTGCCTGCGATGGGCATACCGCTGAAGACATGGGTGGAGGTTCAAGTACCAGAAGATTCAGACATCGCTTTGTGCTCCTTTGAATCATCCACTGCGTGTGCATGAGGGCTGGGCTTAGGGGCAACCACTTCATAGATACGTCACACCACAGCACAATTCCTCTAAGTTTAACATAGAGGGAACACATTATCACCAGAACCAGCCCCCATAGAATGCTCCCACAATGGAAAACAAATGGCCCACAACAAAGCATACACCCTGCAAGGCACAGTCATCCACCTGGGGCCTTGACATGGTCGATAGCAACAACACCCCGCATGTAATTGATTAGCTCGAACTCATTACCATGTGGCGAACGCCCAACAACGCATGCTATAACAGCATCACCAGAAACTGTGAAAGCAAATACAGCAAAACGTGGCTCCCTACCGTCCCTCTTTGCAACACAGCAACATGCCCTCCATTACAGACAGTGCCCAAAAGATGCCCCGTGTGCCCCCGTGCGGGCCCCACACAGCAGGATTCCCTCATTTTGAGCTCGGGGGAAATAATATTGAAGCCTTGTTTTCAGGGTTCCTCCTTAGGAACCAAGCCCATGGCACCAGAGGGTACTGCTAAGGACCTTGGCCCTAGTCAAGACAAGGCCATAAACATGATGCACTTTATACTTCTACCCCAAAGCGCCTTGTAATGGGTTACATACCCGCAGCAGTCCTTCGATGAACCTCGCAGTCCTGCAGGGAATTTCAAATGTGGGTGGGGGAACCCACGAAGCATATTAAAAAAAATAGGGCCAGGAGGTGAATTGTTCTATGTGCCATTCCACAGAGGGAACAGAGTAAATGCGGGGAATGAGCGCGATGACTGCCTGGCTGATGTGCGCCGCATGATTGCCCTGCTCTTGTATGAGATTTCCGTCAGCCCCTTCCCGGAAGACTGTAATACATGTCTGCGACTGTGAGTATGAATCCGTGTAGCAGCTGCAGAGGGATGGCCTTTCGGAACATCGCAGTGATGAATCGACCGAAACGGCGGGAACCTTCTTTCACTCAGCACGTGCTGTGCTCATTCGACCCAACAGTGCAGACGAGTGGTGTGTTGGTTGGGTGGGTCTAGATGGCAGAGGAGAGGGTATAAAACCCATGGGAGGGATCCCCCGCGTCACCTCCGCCCCCTCCCTAGGTTGGTGCGGAGCACCCTACCAGCTTCGTGCTCCTGTGGCTAGGGAGTGGATACCACGGTGGCAGTGATGTTGCCATGGGGAGCAGTGGGATCAATGTTCCACTCTAACCCGCAAAACTGCTCTCCCACTTCCATCGACACAAACGACCTTGAGCCACAAAAGCAGATCACCGATGAGACAAAGCAAAGCAGGGCACGCCAGTAACCAACCAGCCTTGAGGCAGCGACTCCCGCCTCCGGGGGATGGGCAGAGGGTCTGAAGAGCGACGGGCATGACAGGGGCTGGGGACTGCGGCACTCCACTGAAGCCCAGGGCGCTCACAAAGTGCGAAAAACAAAAAACCCCAGCTCGACGGTTGAAGGGTAACCGACGGCGGTTGGAGGGCAATCCACGGCTGTTTGACGGCAGCTTAACCGGTCCCTGGGGACGGTCCTTGATGCGACCGCCCTGCTCAAGACAACTCTCAGCAAACAGCACATTCTTGGGACTTGGACCACTTGGGTGGAGGGTTTGTGCGTGGGGGGAGGGGTCGTTGGAGCCCTTTTCCAGAGCCCCCCCCCCCCCCCTTTCAGGGCTCATGTGACGGGGACCCCCGACGGGCCGACGGGGGACGTTGGGGGTGTCCTGAGGTACACATATGTGGCTCAAAATGATCCCGAAGATGCGCTGATGATTTTGAGGTATGTATCATGGGGGGAATTTTTTTTTTTTGGAAAAAAACTTCTTCTGGGCCGCTTTGCGGCGCAGGTGGTGAGTCATCATTAGAGTTTTTAGCTTCTTTGGACTGACCTGTCACGAGAGCCCCTTTCCCAGATCCCCACCCCCTCCTTCAGGGGGCTCGAACGACCTCCCCCGCCGCGCGCAAACCGTTTTTCGCCGTCCCCAGCTGAATAGCTACTACGCAGAGCCCTGCCGCAGAGCTGCAGTGACCGCTGGCACAAACTGCTTCTTGCGTGACGTCAGGCGGCCAATGTCCAGGGCAGACCCTGAGGTGTACGAAGTCGCCTGCGGGAAGGCCCGTGAGGCCAGGTCTCGATCTTCGGCTGCAAGGCCCACCAAAAAGGAATGCGGCTCTGCGTCGGGGGAGATGTCCGTGACGCTCAGGAAGCAGTACCGCAGCCCTTTTGCCAGCTTGACCTCGGAAATCGCGTCCTGGAGCCGCGGCTCCATCGCGATCATTTTCTCGGGCTCCACAGTCTCCACGGCGCCCCATCCGAATTTCGAGCCTCCGACGGCGAAGGTCTTGAAATCTTGTAACACAATCTGTTTGGGGGTCAAATGCGAGAGCTCGGACTTGGCCAAGAACATCCCCTTGGCCAAGGCATTCACGTCCGTGACGCCCGCGATGCCCGCGAGATACTTCATGGCCGCTTTGTCGTGTTCGGTGGTGGTGGGCCCCCGGGCATTGAGGGTGTCCGACACGATGGCGCTGAGCATCAGCCCCGCCACCGCCGGGGGCGGTGTGACGCCCAACTGAGAGTACCGGTACGTCAGGATGGTGCAGGTGCAGCCCCACGGCCGCGTGTCCACGTGGATGGGGGCCTGCGTGGCGACTTGGTCCTCCGACACTTTGTGGTGGTCCACGACCATCGTGATCCGGGACTTGTCCACTTCTTTTGGCAGCTGCGACTCACTCGCGTGGTCCACCAACGCCCACTTGGCGGGGGGTGTGGACAGCTCCCGGGCCAGAGGCGGGACTGGGACTCCGAAGCGCTGCAACACCCACATCGTTTCTCTGTTGGGGGTATTTGCGATCACAGCAGTGCCCCCCCACAAATGCGCGGCTGCGATGGCGGAGCACACTGCATCGGTGTCAGGCGCCGTGTGCCCGATGATCGTTGTATCCTTGAGTGACACCACTGTGTCCCGAAGCGGGGCATTACGGCCGGATTGCGCTGAGTAGCCATTGGTATGGAACACGGCAATGGTAATGGTGATGATGATGACGATGACCGAAGGCGACAATCGGGATTTCACCATCGCGAAGTCGCAGTGGTCCACCTTGAGTTCCATTCTGGCAGTGGCAAGTTCATGCGTTCGTCTGGAACCAATGCATTCAAAGAAAAGGGGGCGCCAAAAAATGAACACTCGAAAAGTGCGGGAAAGGCGCGCGTGCCGCGCAGTGCCACTACCACAACCTTCGGACACACGACGCCAGTCCACTCTTGGTATGAGGGCGGCGGGGGGGGGGGGGGTAAAAGCTCGTTGGTTGCTGTTGGTTGGCTGCTGCGTATGACCGTCGTCCAGTGCCAAGTCTTTTGTGTCACCTGCTGTTGTTGACCGAGGGCCCTCATGTCCCACAAGAGCGGGGGAGAACGAAAGCAGGTTTGTGGGGGAGAGGGGAATGTTGATGCCCGACTACTTTTCCTGTGAGGATGTCACCCCGATGAACTGTTTTGTCCTTTCCTCTGCCTCGGTGGCAGGCAGGGGAACGGCGGGATTGGAGCTCACCACACATGAACAGTCACGCATTCTACCATCGTGCCCGCCACTCCCCTGCTGGCGCTGTCAGAGGCTTCGCATCTACCCATTCCCAAGGTCCGGGAGTGCTCTCCACTACATTTGATGTGGGAAGTCAAACAAAGGGCCTTCAGATCTTCACGCGTTACCCAGCAGTGACGCACTGCATGTCCAGGCATTTTTGTTGCATTGGTGTTGCTGGTGACGCGTGATCCGTCCCCTGAGCTAAGGGCACTTTTGGCCAGGCTTCTGCGAGAAGAGAAAGGCCAGGGTATCAGCTACGATGGACGGCGGCTCTTAATTGAAGAGGTCGATTTGCATGGCGCCACTGAGACATGGCAAGAAAAAGGGTTCGCCCTTGGCCGCGGGTTGGAGCCACAACAATCATCTTTCGTGGTTACACCCTCACAGAAATGTTCAGGTAACATGCATCCATGGACCAGCCATAGCATTTATCGCGAAGCTGCGGACGCATCGCATTGGAAACGAGCAGAGGCTCTAGTGGTGCATATGACAGCCATAGAGCAGTCAAGGGACAGGGGTTTCGATGATAGATGCTTCGGTTGCCAGACCCCTGTGGCTGCCATTCATCATCTTCTGGGTGGCATTACGCCCCCAGATCAAAGCGTGGTTGGTCAAGGGGTTTAGAACGTCAGTTGCGAGGGTATCACCTGAGTTCAGCATCTTTCTTGTAGTTATTGAGGATATCGATGTCTTGGGGTTCAAAATGTTGGTTGTTTGTTCATCCTTGTCGTTGCGCGGCGGGCACACCTGGTCCATATACAGCAGGCATATGGACCATGTTTCTTTGGGTCCAGGCCCGTATCTTGGACAACAGGATAGTGATTTTATTGGTGAAAGCGTATCGGTAAAAGGTGTCCGAGGAGAAAGGATGACTAGGACTAAGTTCACCAGCCTCATCTCAAGACCAAGGTAATGCAGCGTACATGGGAATATCGCTTCACTCATGCTGAGAAGCCATGGTGCGTCCCTCAATGCATGTACCAGAAAATATGCCGCCCAAGTTTAGCCATGACCCCATAGAGGACAAGCTGCAGAATGCACTTGGCTGGTGTGCATGATGGGCCATCAATAAATCCAAAAAACAAAAACACTTGGAGCCATGAGGGAAAAAAACAAATGAAAGATCACACCAACACCAACTCCAAAGATTACGCTCATATGCGCAGAAGACGGCAAAATGAAAGCCAATACTTGGTCCTGAGGGAAGAAAAAGCCAACAGAAAAACCACATGGACTTTAACACAGAGGGTTGTGCTCACAGGTGATTGTGCTATGTCCTACATAGGTTATTCAATGGTGTGGGGAGGGAGGGCGGCTGTGGCATATTCTTTCTCTTTGTGGTGTTTAGGCTGCTATCGATGGCTTTCTCCTCCCTAGGAGCAATTCATTGTCTCCCAATGGATCCACTTCTTCTGGACAAAAGCACCCGAGAAAACTGTGCCATGGAGTGTACGGAAAACGAGTGGCTGTGTACCCACCCGCTTTGCAGCACATGGGCATAACTCTGCCAAAAGGGGGCAGCTATAGATTGTGTGCCCACTGCGTGCATAATTGTTGCTGGAATGCATGATGTACCCATCAGAACCAGGACCTCCCAAGGGCACAAAACATGCGCCAAGATACAACTTATTATTGTTGTCATCTTCTCCCGATCATCCTGTGAAAATTATTGTCTGGGAATGTGATCCACTAGAAAGCTAGGAATCCACAGCTTGGGCACACAGTATGTCCTTTTGGTATGAGGGATCCCACCATGTCTCTTGGACCCATCCTATGTGTGTTCTTAGTGTTGATCATGAATCTATTTACGCAAGGGGGCTGCATCAGCTGTCATATTGATGCTCTAGGGTGCAACGTGTGTTGCATACCTCAAAAGAAGGTCGGCCCCCGGCTTTGCCACAACATTTGCACACTTGTTTGGTTGTACACACTGCTGCTGTGCCACTGTCATGCACCAAGATTCTTGATCCTAACCCTGAAGCAACCGGCTCGCTGGCAAGGTGCACCGTAGGTGGCGCTTCCATAGGCGAGAGGGTTGTTGGAGAGGAAGATGTTGGGTGTGCAAGGAGTCCTGGCGTGTCCAAGGCGCTCTCGGCCATGGGGTAAGGAGCTTGAGGAACAGTCGCTGAAGGGGAGGGCTTCGCAGCGGAGGCAAGCTCGCATTCATGGTTGTGTGCTGTCTTGTGTACTCCTCCTTCTCCGGCTTTCCCTTTCTCTTAGCCTTCAGGTGTGGTTACACTCAATCCTTCGAAGGCAGTACCCAAGCCGCTCCAGTCCAGCGACTTGTCCTTCACTCCAGTGCCACTTAAAAGGACTGTAGATACAGGCTCAGGTTCATGCACAGGTTCACCAGGTGTCCGCTTCTCTGGATGCTCTTCGGGCACAGGGGGTTCATGTTTTGGCGCCGGCATGGCTGGTGTTGCTCCTCGCATTGTTGTCTCAACAGTATCCTTGGTGTCCATAGCTTTTTCTCCGCCCTTCAAGGAGTGTACATGTTAGTCCTCGACGGTCTGATTGTACTGCACGGGGTTGCACAGGACCGCAAAGGACTACTGTCTCTGCTACCAAAAAGAATAATTGAATTCAAATCAATCTTGATGATGTTCTTGTGTGTCCCTAACCACTGTTTGTTTCTTGCTGCTTGCCTGCAGTTTCCCGAATTTTGATTGTTTGGTGAAACAAATTGTTTTGTGAAACTAGGGAAATTCCAGATACGACCAACAGTCCAAGTGGGGCACAAATCAGGATCACAATACTCCAAACATGAAGGGCTGTACATAAGAAAAGCACGAACAATCACTTATGTACAGCAGGGCTCAACTAGATTCGGATAGATAGTTAGAAACACTTAAGAAAAGAATAGAAAACTGCCCTCATGGGCACCCTCTTTGAGGTAGGGTCACTCTGAGATGTGAGCCCTTTGTTTTTGGTCCCAATGTTGCTGAGGTGGCATGGCTTGTGGCACTGAGGTCACTGCCATGTCACTTGGGATGTTCCTACTTTGCTAGGCTGACTGGGAATGGAACCCAGGAGATCTCAAAAAGAGGTGCCCCAGCCCCCTAGGGTGCACACCACTAGGATAAGTAGTCATGCATGAAAAAATGGAGACAAATGTATAGGCTCTGAACCAGAGCAGTGCCTCAGTCAACTCAAGATATCCCTCTAGATCCTGTGATAACATCAACATAGTTGGGGGGGCAGGGGTCCTCACAACATCCACTGATTAGTGTTTGGTTTTGTAGGTCAAAATGCATTATCCTCATTTTGGTGGTGGCAAATACTAAGATAAAATGTAGTATGCCTCGGTATATTTCTAATACAACTAAAGCTATCCTATAGGCATTGAAATACACTTTTTCTTACTAGTCCATAATCCCAACTCAAAGGGCCACGCGACAAAGCTTGGATTGAGAGTGTCTAACCCCAACTCAAGGGGTCACACAACAAATCGTGAATTGGGAGTCCCTAACCCCAACTCAAAGGGCCATGCAACAAAGCGTAGATTGAGAGTCCCTAACCCCAATTCAAAGGGCCAGGCAACAAAACGTGGATTACGGGTCCCTAGCCCCAACTCACAGGGGCCTGGCAACAAAGCGTGGACTGCGAGTCTCTAACCGCAACTTCAGGGGCCACGCAACAAAGCATGGCGAGCGCGTAACCCCAACTTGAAAGGCAACGTAACAAATTGTGGATTGCAAGTTCCTAATCCCAACTCAAAAGGCCACATAACAAAGCGTGGATTGTGAATCCCTAACCCCAACTCACGGGGCCAAGCAACAAAATGTAGATTGCAAGTCTCTACCCCGATTTCAAAGGGGCCACGCAACCAAGCGTAGATTGCGAATCCCTAACCCCGACTCAAAGGGCCACACAAAAAAGCGTGGATTGTGAATCCCTAACCTCAACTCAAAAGTATGGACGCAACAAAGCGTGGATTGCAAATCCCTAAACCCAACTTAGGGGGCCACGCAACAAAGCGTGGCGAATCGCTAACCCCAAGTCAAAAAGCCACCCAATAAAACGTGGATTTAGACTTCCTAACCCCGGCTCAAAGGGCCACACAACAAAGTGTAGATTGCGAATCCCTAGCCCCAACTCAAAGCGCCACGCAACAAGGCGTTGATTGCGCTTCCCTAACCCCAAACCAAAGGGACACACAACAAAGCGTGGATTGAGAGTCCATAACCCCAACTCAAAAAGGCCACGCAACAAAGCGTGGATTGAGAGTCCCTAACCCCAACTCAACGGGCCACGCAACAAAGCGCGGATTGAGAGTCCCTAACCCCAACTCAAAGGGCCACACAACAAAGGGTGAGAGGAAAAAAAAGAAAGAAAGTGTGAGGCAAAATTACATTCTCGGGGATCCCCAACGAATGGGAGCGAAATCAGAATTGGCTGCCTCACCCCTACGTTCTCGGGGGCACAAAAAAGGGCGGAAAAATTACGTCACCCCGGTATTCTCGGGGATCTCTAACATAGGGGAACAAAATCAGAAGTGGCTGCCTCACCCCTGCCTTCTCGGGGGCCCAAAAAAAGGGCGGAAGTGCTACATCACCCCCGCGTTCTCGGAGGTCCCCAAACAACGGGACAAAGTCAAAGGTGGCCCACAAGTGGGCGGAAGTGCTACATAAGCCGCACGTTCTCCGGCGTCCCCGAAAAAGGGTTCAAAAATGGACCGCGCCGGGCTCCTGGAAAAAATCCCATAGTGGGGATCCTTAACAAAACAATTTTTGTTCCTCAAAGACCACCCTGCACTGAAGCGTGGTTTCCATATCCCCAATTCAAACGGCCACGCCGAAGCATGGGAGTCCATGATCACCCCAACTCAAAAGGCCTCCAACATGGAGGAGAGAACTATTAACCGGTTATCCTCAATAGCACTAGAAAAATGAAAACCCACATATGGGCTGATTGGCTACATCACCTTTGCCTTCTTGGGGTCCCCATGGTGGGGAGAAATCGACCTAGAAAAAAAGTGGATGTGGTTGGAATGAGCAAAAGGTAGAAATGGGTGAAACAGGGTGAAATTCCAAGTGGCTACATAGCCCTTGCCGTCACGGGGTCCCCGCACGCACCACTTTCCCCCACACGTACGGCCGAATGCTCTTCACATATCCCCTCCGAAAAGATTTGTGGACAACATAAGAGTGGTAGAATGTCATGTGTGCATTATTGCACTTGTTGTTCCAACCCAGCTTGCAAGATTTGATTCTACATTCTCAAAGTGATTCTGATTCTGACAGTGCATTGGATACCGTCACGCCCTACTCGGAGATCAACAACTCAAATAGAAAGGGTGTTGTTACCAAATAAAGAGCAAAAATGAAACCGACTTCCTATCATGGCGTGCACCAATCCGTGTTTACAGGGAGCCCTCCCATGCAAAGGTACACACCCACCCCAGGCCCCCCCTGAAAAACCAGCCCATACTCCCCGCTTTGACCCCACGTTGGAGTGTATGGTGCTTTGGGAATTCCAAGGACGGCAAAATTCCCCCCTGTCGAGCTTGTCTATGTCCGAGTTTTCCACCCACACCCAGGAAATCGCCCATGACATTTTTTTGACCACCTCTAAAATTTGCAGCATTCGCGCTAGAAAAAAACATACTCAACCTGGAAAAAAATGCCTAGGCATTTTCTTAACGCAAAATATTTTTTAAAGTGGAAAATTTTTCTTAGTGCAGATTTTTTTTCAGCTAAAAAAAACCAACTTCAACAAAAAAAATCCGCATCTAAAAAAAACAGAACAAAAAATCTCCCCAAAGGGTGATTAACCCGCCACTGGGATACCAAAATGGCCAAAAACAGGCCTGAGGGGGGTTTATCACCCCTTTTGGGGGGGTTTATCACCACAACGAGGGGGTGAGGGGGGTTACGTCACCCCCTTTAGTCTTTTATTGGTACCACCCAAGCGCCCCCCCTCCACCACCAAGCAGCACTTTGGTGGACCTAGCGAAATGGGGCTGGGAATTATGGATTTAGAGTCTGGCTCGCCTCCAAGAATGTGCTGCTGTTTGGCAAACCCCCAGTTCAGATATCATGGAACAGACCATACTTCCTCTTTCCTCGTTCTGTTTGGTTTTGTTCATGTGGGTCGATGAACATTGGAAGGTTCAGGCTCTGCTGGCTGTAGTATTGAAGCAACATGAAAAGACCTTGGCTCATTTTGGGGATAGGAAGGTGCTGCCAGTACCATGCACACGCCATGTGCGCTGTGCAACTTTGGAATCCTTTCTTTTCCGAAGATGTCTTGTAATTGCCAGTGAAGAAAGCATCCTTGAATCTGCATACTGACCAAATGGACACAAGGCATATCGTTCTTATTCAATCCAGTATGTAACAGTGCAATTAGGATGTATCTTGTTCAAGGGTGGCATGAACACAGCTATACATATGTACAAGTTGCAACAGCGCACAGAAGGGACTTTGGACACACACACACAGACACACACACACACTCCAGCGACAAACAGAGCACAAAGAAGACTGGTCTGGATGTACTAGATCTCGTCCGGTGCAAAGCAGAACAAAAACAGTAGCATGTCCCGCCTGCACTAGGCGCCTTTCTGTGTGAGGAGAAACAGGGCCAGCAGCTCAGCGGCAGCCTTGGGCAAGCCCGCAGTCACGCCTGCATAGCAGACAGAGCGTAAGTCTGTGCAAATTTTACCTCAAGGTGGTTCGTCCCTGTCCCTGCCCACTGTCCTCCCTCACCAGGAACCCGGACGATAGACCAACAGCGTTCGCTTCTGGTTAGACTACCCTGTCACTTTTGCTACCGGGTCCCCGCGCCTCTCAATACCTTGAACAGCCTTTGAGACAGAGCATATGGAAGGCAGGAAGTCCCGTAACTGGGACTCCACACACACAAGCATACAGGGTGGCTGCCGGCATAGTGAGTCCCGAGTTCGCGTTGTACTATGTGTTGCTCATTTGTGCGTGCTGTACCCTCGTACCTGTCCTGCCCCGTCAACAGCCGCCAAGGCCAGAGGGACATTCTGGGTACTCGGATGTGCTGTACGTGCATGTCCCCTATATTGTGTTGTGGTGGGTGCTGTCTCAGTGGTTGAGTCACCGGGCTCGTGCCAAACAACATTGGTCCCACAAGTGTGGGTGTCAATACATTCAGTACAATAGTGCTCCTTACACTCATCACAAACTGCGACGGTGGAGCGCTTCTCGCAACACAACACACACAGCTCTGCCTCATCCTCCGCCTCATCTTGCATGCCACAACCGAGCAAACAGCTGCTCAATGTGTGCCCTATACCACCCGTGCACGTCATTGTAACATTGTTGGCGGGCTGTCAAAGTGCCATTCTTTCTTCCAATGAATGGCACAATGACATGAATCCGGCCTTTATAAGCACCATCATGGCCCTCAACTTCGAAATCAAAGAAATCACATCGGGTACGAGAAGGCCCATACCCATCCCAAATCAAAATATCTGCTGATGTCCCGGGGGCCAAGGGGCAAATCCATATAATGTTGCCCAACATATCAACGGCAACAGTCCACCGGTGGGGCACGGGTCACAAAAGATGCCCGGCGTGCGCCCGGTGCGCTAACGTTCCCCCACACACGCAATTCGCTGTCGTTAGCCTACAACCCCACCTTTCGTTTTGTTTATCTCAAGCGGTCATAGAGCATGTGCCTTTAATCAGGACTAGGAGTCAGCTCAGGCGTAGGGTCACAGCGCCAAACTCGCGCATTGAAAACCGAAGCCCAACATACAAACAAACAACATGTAATACTGCCAGCCGCAGAGATAGACCAGGCTGTAGGAGGCAGCTCCTGCCATGTACCGCCACCAACCCGTGGTTGTAGGCAAAAGGCAGACCTAGCAGACCATGAATGCTGAAACCGTTCCACAGCCCATGTCCCAGCCCCAAGTGTACAACAAACATCGTGTGCATAGACATTGTGTGGCCAAACATGCCAAGACCATGAACACGGTGGGCGCCGGAGCAACCGCATGGCACTGTAGCCCATATTCCAGCCCCGGGTTCAGCTTCTACACAATGGACATTATGTGGGCAGACATTGCGTGGCCAGACATGCCATGACCATGAACACGGTGGCCGCCGGAGCAGCTCCACGGCGCACGAACGTAGCCCAGTCGCGCGCCTCAGGGGCACACTACACAGTGGCTGGCCTCGGTATCCTTTGTAAGTGGAGCTTGGAAGGTAAGCACGCGGCCCACAGTTCGGTGGCTATGGCTTAGGACACGATGGGTGCCGGTGGCGCTCCCATGGCGCCGTGATTTTTCGGTTGCCTGCAAAAAAGTATTCATACACATACACACATACATACACATTCACATAGCCCTCCCCCCTCCCTTCTTATCAGTACATCACTTCCGGTGAGTCTTCACCTTCAAGTAGTGTGGCATCAAATGGCGCCAACTGAAAAAGCGGGCAAGATGAAATCTATCAAACCATCACAGGAGGGTTGGCCACCAACAATCAGTGGGGTATTCGTTTTGCACTAGACCTACAATTATTGAGGCCATGTTACACCAGATGTCCTCGCCGTTCGTAGCATACTAGAGGCACTTCTGTAACAGTGAAGGAAAGAGCGAGCACCATACCAACCTGGAATTGGTACTAGCCACATCCACCCATCTATTGCATTCATCAGGGACCACCCGAGGGTGTAGTGTAGTTCCCTTTCGTGTTAGGCGCAGGCGGTCATTGATACAGTCCACTTGTCCCTCTCCCCACGTGGTGACTTCTGGATGCATTTCCCATTGACGTTCAATCCCATACATAGCAGCGAGGAAGGCTCTTATGGCGATGCGTGCATCATGCTCCAGTATGGGAGGAATGGCCGTAAGCATGATATAGATGTTATCCCTGTACCGGGACAGCAGGATTCGTGGACAGTCTCCATGTATTTGGGGTGGGGGGTAGAGGCATTCATTGACAACGTCCCTGAGGACGTCGTAGCCCTTCATAAAAGTCCGTGCAGCTGCATGGCAGTACCTGGGAGTGAACCACAGGATTGTGTGAGTTCTTCCCCTTGAGGATCCATCCCATGGTGCTGTTACCAAAATAGGGACCTCAACCTCCCCCAAATGTACAGAAGCAACACGTGAATCCATAGGTTCCTAGATGGCCGTTGTTGCCACTGGGCTATCCTCAGGCAGGTTCAAGAGCTGTGACTCAGAAAATTTAAGTGGACCTGAAACACACACACACACAGACACACACACACACACGCACACACGCACGCACGCACACGCACACGCATGCGCACACACACACACACACACACACATACACACACACACCGCCACATGCACAGCCAAGGCATATGGCATTGCAGCAGCAAAGTAGCAATTTCCATCCAACATTCTGGATGGAGAGATGGATGTAGAGGGCAGAAAGGGTCATGGCTGGCAACTGCACCCCATAGCCGAGACATCCCATGTACCCCATGTAATCTCCGTGAATCAAAAAAGAGCTGTATGCCCATGCCACGACCGAAAATGGCATGCTGCACAATTTGTCACTTGCACTGACGTAGGGGGCGTTTTCGCACAGCGCGCGCACAGCGCGCACACAGTGCGCGCACAGCGCCAATTATTACGGTGATTATCCGGGTAACAGCCCCGAAAACCACCCACCTGCAGAATCATGCACAACCAATTCAAATCTCAAAAATTCAAACATCTGATGCTTGCCATGGGTCCCAGGGACCTGAATTCTGCCCCCTATAGCCCCGTCCACTGCAGCAGCCATTCAATGACATCCTTCCAATCTTCTGAACTTACAGAACTCCCGGTGGTGGAGAACGGCCAACTTTTCGCACAGCGCGCGCACAGCGCGCGCACAGCGCACGGTACGCCCCCGTACACAGGGATGCACAGTTTGCAGCAGCGGCAGCACATTTTACTGCTGTGATACCCCATTCTATCCTCCGTATTAAGCTCTTCAATTCGAAAAAAATGAACGAAACAACAACTGCTAACTGCTGTGAATCATGAGCTGGAGCATTCTTTGCACTCCGCTGTCCTGAAAACGGTCAGACTTGGGTCAGATTACCTGCCATTGAAATGAAGATGTGAACCCTGGTCCAGGTTCACTGAGGAAGCACACACAGCATGCTTCATATTCCTGCCATGCACTACTCAGGATTACACATCCTAGGCCAATATGTCACCAAAAACACCAAATCGAGGCGCTTGAGATATGGTGTAAAATGTGGTAAGCCGAATACACTTCCCTTTGCAAAACAAGAAACCACTGTGACACATTCTTAGGATTCATTCACTGACCCATGTGACTGCTTTGGTGGATCTTTTGTGTTATACAGTGGGGCTTTTCCTTCCACTCTCTGTGCACTGCAAACTGCTTTCTGGCGCCCAGCCTGACCCCTGATGGGATTCTTGCACCTGGAAGCAGACCCAAGAAAATGTCTGAAATCCATGCATGCGTACAATACAGTCTTCAAATTTGGCGTTTTTTGTGGATGCGCAGAGAATACACATTCCTAATTCCACTGCAAATCCCAGATATGTGGACCACTGAAAGAAGGATTGTCGGCAGCCGGGCGCAGGAAATGAATCACAGTGGGGGCTGCGGGCAGGCATTGTGTGCTGCATACTCTGAATGAAGTCTGTTCTCAGACCACAGTGGCGTCACAGAGTACCGATCAGTGTGATAGACACTTGCAAGCACGTTCTTGCACAATGTGCATGGGGCAGGGGCATTCTACATTTGGCGCACATACAAATCCATATCGCTGATCATCTAAGGGGGAAACACTGCAGGGTAAGAATTCCCATCGACAAAATTTGGCGCCCTCGCGAATTTGCAAAATAGTCACCAGTGATGTGTGTCACCTGGGTCCGACCATAACCCACAGGGCCGCATTTCGTCGAAAGCATCCACGACAGTAGATGAGCTCAACATGACAGTCCTCACCTGGAGCAACTGAATGTAGGTGCATCAGCAACACCCCACAATACTCTGGGAAAAGGGTGTTAAACCATCGGCAGAAAAATACTCTGATGGACACCGGCTACACCCACCTGGACGGCAACCCATGGCAATTGGGGGGGAGTCACGACTACATGGCCATGGAAAAGGGGATTGTACCCCAACACACCGGGGGAGGGGGGGTTACTGATGGTGGGACAATCGACAGTGGCAACGACTGGCCTTGGGAACAGGGTAGACACTTTGAATCAATGGTCAAATGTGGTACAGAGCATGGGGGTTGATGGTCACATCAGATGGCTTCATGGAACGTTCCAATAGTTCTGTCCTGATGTCCAGGGCTTGTCGTAGACCTCCATACTGCCACAGAATGAGGACCTGTGCCATGGAATACAGTGGGCCCATTGGGCTGGGATCGGGAGAGGCGGCCGAATTTGGGGTCAGATCATGAAATGAAAAGCGAGGCTGAAACGGTTGACCATGCAGGTTTCACAAACAGCACATGAACAAACGTGTGAATTCAGGCATACCGTCATGCGTGCCTGTGCGCCCGCGCATGGTGTATGTGTGCATGCGCAAGACAGATGTAAAGGTGTGACTCCACATACTGCTTTGCCAGCTCTGATGCCATCCGGTCCATTTGCAGCGTACAAGAAATACCTCACAGAAAACATGCATGCTTCGCCGGCCAGTGGGTCCACACAGCGCACAAATCTGTTGCCAACATGTCCTCCACGACATGGTAGCATGTTTTTTTCCCAACGTATTCAACAATGCGGGCTGGGGTCATTTCAGGGGACACTGAGAGGTGTGTGGTTGGGGTCGAAGGTCACGGAGGTTAAAAAAAAAAAAGCAACATCAGAGGGGAAAAAAAATCTGCTGCAAAAGACGACATTGGGAAGCGAAAGCAAGCTTGGGTGTAATTGGAAAACATCACCAGAACGCACGACATATGATTCATTGGGGCAAGGAAAAGAATATTAAGAGGAGGATAAATTTCATCTGTCCTCATTTATCAGCTCCTCCTGCAAGTCGACCTGCAGGCAATGGCATACAGCACCCACAACCTCAGCAAAGGGTGGGCAACGGCAACTGACCGAGGGGTGTGCAGCAAGCAGTCTCACTGCACGATGCAAAGCCACCCAGCAGATGCTCTGTGACGGCAAATGCACCAGGCAGCTCATGCACCAGGCCTCTCAGTGCAGGCCCCCGAGGGACGGAGCAGGGCTCTTCTTCGACACGGACTCAAAATTGGGACGGTAGACAGGACCGGGCGAATCCTTGCCAGCGTACTGACGGCCTTTGCTTTCTTCTCCAGGCAGCAGCCCTCTCTTGCTGTTGCCAAACCTGAGCATTGGCGCGCGGGCAGAAATGTGGACGGGCGGTGTGGGCAGGTGTGGGCACGAGAGGGGCTTGCGCCGAGGGCCGTCGTTGATATAACAAATACGAAAAAAGTGTTGAGCCCCCATCAACGAGGAAATACTGTCGGTCGACCACCAACTGCTGTTCCCAAGCCTTGAACTGCTGTCAACTGATTGCCAACCCCATTGGTATGCCACGATGCCTCCCTGTCAAAAAACGAGGAGAGAAGATTCCTTGGAAGAGCACCCTGAGGGTGCTTCCTGCATGCCGCCACCGCATTCGTGCAAAAAGGGTTCATGATGGTGATGCTGTCACGGCGGTTGGAGTGTTTGTTCTGCAAATCTGGGATTCTTGTACTTTGATCTTGCAGCAGTAGAAATAGTCATAAGTAGACGACACAGGGGGACAATCAGAGGCACAACTCGCAGACCTTGTGATTGGGGCATTGGGGGCAGTGACATCCTTCTGGGGACCCTTGGCCTTCAATTTTCTCCGCTCCTCGTCGACTTGTTGCTTGGTTGCTTTGGGTGTTTCCTTTGACTTCCATTTTCCACCTGCAGCAAAGGTGTATGTGTGTGGTGTGCGCGCACGCGCAGACGTATGTGAGTGTGACGCCCAAATGTTTCAATTCAATCTCTCAAACTACAAACTGCGGTTCAACATCCCACATTCCTGCACATTCAGCCGAACCACTGTTGGACCGCCTCACTGTCAGGCTTGCGAGCACACTGATACACAGCTTCCTGCCCTGTCCCTGATAAACATACAATGTTCTGCACGGCATGCTACACTGATACCTTGTCGCGCACCTTTGTCGATCCCTGGTCGTGCGCCCTTGTTGCTATACACGACCACAACTGAGTGGAATGGCATGCTTGTACTGTGTCTTGAACGCAATGGCACACTCAGACATACGACAGGTTTTGCAACAAGTGGAGAGTGGCATACTCATGGCATGGGCAGGTGTGCGCTTCATGACCAGGTCCTGGCTTGGATTGTACTTGGGCCCTGGAGAATATTTACCTGCGGAACAGGAACACGACAATAGCAGCGTGACTGAGCAGAGTCACGGTGCTGCCCTCAAATGCTGCTCTTAAATGGTCTACAGCCATTCCCACTTTCCCATTAGACATCTTCATTCTTCCCTGATTGCTCTTAATCCATCAATCCAGGATCCTTTTCAAGAACGAACCTGAAGCGTTCGGTACAGGCACCAACGGTCCCCAAGAAAAATTTGCTGTGCTGCGGCATGCTTCACCCGTTGGTGCCGAATTTCGGTACAAAAGAAATGCGAAGAAATAATTGGGCAACGGTGCTTGGCGTTCAGCCGACAGCTGCATTGCAGCAACTGACTGCGGCTGGCGCTAGCGGTTGGTGTTCACCAACGGCCACCGGCGCGTAACAGCCGGTTGGTGGCTGGCGAGGCAGGAACGATCATCCTCAAACAACAAGAAGAGAATCCTGTCCCACGAGACGACCCTGCCGCAACCCTCTCTACGCAACGAGCAGTGCTATGGGCGCTCACACATACCAAGCATGCTCACCTTCTGCATTTCTGGAGAATAGAAGCGAGCCTCCCACGGCGCCGTGTACGGCTTCTCGATGGTCCCCATCTTGTCCTTCAGCTCGATAGCAATGTCCTCGAACTCCCGATCGCTGGTCCCAAACGTGTACTTCACCGAGCTCTGGTCTCCCAAATGGTCCGGCACTTTGTACTTGGGTCCAGGAGAGTAGGCTCCAAGGTTCTCCTTTGCCAACTCTTTGGACAGAAATCGCGCCCGCTCCGGGCCTGGGCAAATGCTGTGGTCCAATGAAGTGCACTGTCAGAGTGCTTCTGTCCATGCCCCCACCCGCTGCATACTCAAAGGCACCCATTGTACTGTGGCATAGGCACTCCGCAGGGCTGTGCTTGAACAGAGGGAAGGGGGGTCTGGGACCCAAGGGTTTGTGTACAAAGGCCCGAAAATTGTTCTGTAAAATTGACCTTCAACTTTTGTGCCGGACCCGGAGGGTAGGGCCCTTCCAATTTCCCCAGGGGGAAGCACGGCACTGTGGTATGGGTACTCCTGGGTACCACCAGACTTGCCTCTAACGTCCGCCAGATCAGGCATGATCAGGAGGAGCTGGGGCCTAGTGAGTTGGTGACACGCCACAGACACTCCCCGCTCACTTCCGCTTGCGATTGCAGAGGATAATACTGAGTGGCACACAGCACGGGGAAAATCAATTCCGCTGCTGTTGTGTCTGGCATATCTGATGGGGAACTTTGCACCTTCTCGTGGGTACTCATGCGGTCCCATCACATCATGGCATATCCCTGCCCATGCCCTTGCTCTCTCGGCCCCTGCTCTGGATATCTCACCAATCACAAGCCAACGCTTCGCAAACTGAAAGGGTGGCCTGGCACACCTCTCATCTAGCGTTGCACAAGTGGTGAGGGTGTTACAGTTTAAAGGACCCACTTCCAGCATGGATCCCTTGGAGAATGACTGGATGTTTCCGACAAGGCTGGCGGTGGGTCCAGGGATGTGCGTGCTTATCTACGGGGGGAGGGGCAGGGGGGGGGATTACGAGACCCACCCCCCGAGATTTTGGGAACACCCAGGGACCCAGAATTGTCCCACCCCGCAGGCGGGGGGGGTTGGACAGCCACCCACCCACCCAGCCACCAAAGCAGTACGCAAGACATGAGAGGGGGGCTGAATGTGCCCGAGCAAGAGGGCAGGAGAGGAACTTACAGGCTTTTATTTCTACATCCCATCTTGGTTAGGGTTACATCCCATCCTTCTCTCTTGGACCCCTTGGGTGTTTGGGCGTCCTCCTGCCCCCCCTTACGCTCAGAAGTGAAACCTGCCAGCCTAGGTAACCAGCCATCACACAGCACCCGTTTAACAACGCACTAACAGGCCATAGAGCCATCAGCACCCATACACAAAACGTCTTGTCCCCCATGGGAGGGGGGGGGTGTCTTATATTCTGGGTGGGTGGGTGGCCAAACACTAAGCATGTCCCTCGGTGGGTGTGATTGTTTGCATGGCTTCTTCAGGGTGGTCGGCCCGGACAAGTGTCCTTCGAGGGCTGGTGCCACCACTAGTGGTAGTGGTGTTCCATGTCCTGCATGCTTTTCTGTGTGGACATGAACGTGTGTTAGTTTTCTGGCCTCTAGCAAAATGGGCGTTTTGTATGCCCTTAGCACACAGGCCACCCCTCCCCTTTAGTAGGTAGAGACCTAGGAGGGTGGCGAATGAGGTCATTCATCAACGTTTGGACATGGTTCCGCAAGGTTAAGAAAAGGCATGTTTTCATTCAAATGTTAACATATGCTCTCAATGTGTCTGCCTGATTGAATATGTGTTTTTGCGCACCTTTGGGCGTCTTGTTGATGAATATTGCATCAAAAGAATCCGTGGCTTGGTTGTGTGGTTCAGTTTTAAAGGGAGACTGCACCGTCCCAGTCGCTCCCCCTTTCCGCTGGTCCTCACAGGGCTGGGTGTGTGCAGAGTTGTTCTCATGCAGGGGGTCTTGGGCTTTAGGTTCCTCCACATCGGGTGTGCACTATGCACAAAGATGTTCGGCAACAGTTGGAACGGCGGGCACACCACAAAATGATAAAAAGGAAGGGGAAACATTTTGGGAGGCCGGCCGCAGGCCCAATGCATGGCACAAGAAAAAAGATAAGGAAGTAGGGGCCTCAGTCAGTTGAGTACCCGAGTGATTCTGCCCCGAGAGAACGAACAAATGTCTGCCGGCCTAATAGGGCTGAGGCGTCTTGAAAATTGTTCCCCGGGGGCAGGGGGCGGGGGGGGGGGGTGAGTAAAGGTATGGATGGAGTCCTTGCGCTGAGTACCCAGCGAGCACCACCACATGTCCCATTGTACTGCGGTTGCTTCTTCAGACTCATGAGGCATCACTGCATAGCAGGTGAAACGGCGGGGGGCCTACTTGCTATGCGAGCGCACAGGAGGGCTCTACTGGTAATTGCCAGGGTGGGTGCCTTGCACAGATGGTGTTGACAGGGTGGTCCATGTATAGGGCTGGTCCCACTGTAAATCCTCACGAGTTGAGGGATGAACACTACGTGGTCCATGCTCTCCCAAGCCAATGGCTGAGAGTCACAAATCCCCTCTGGTAAGGGTACCTTGCTACCCTTAGAGGACTGACCTGTCAGGGCAAGCCACATACTCCTCGTGAGCATCCATGGGCTCCAAGCCACTTAGGACACTCTGAGGGTAAACCCTGCAAGTGAGCAAGACCTCTTGTGACAGTGAAGGCCATTGACAATCCCTTTGGGCTGTCCTGCTCATACACAGCCGCAGTTCAGTGAGCTGAGACACTGGGCTCGTGGCCACTCGTACCAGGATACACCGAACTGAGGGTGGCTGAGACCCCCACCCTACTGTACTAAAGCCAGGCTGTCCGGGAGACCCTGACAGGCAACCCCTATTTCTTCCAGTAGCAGGGCTGCCCGGTTCAGATAGGACCTTCCCCAGGGGGTGGAAGTCCTTGGTGGTGGAGGCCCGCTGTCCAGGCCATCTGACCTGGGGGCCCGAGGGGGTGTTTGAAATTCGCCTCCATGCTGGCCTGTCTGAGGACCATAAGCTCGATCAAAGGGGCAGCAATTTTTGGAAAGGCTTTCCCCCATGATACATGGATCAAATGGTTGCGTGTCATGGCAAAGGGGGGGAGGTTGCAGCTTGCGAATTTCCACAAAATTTCGGCAAATGTTTGTGTCCATTTGACTTGACACAAAGGGACATAGAGGAAAGTGTTGATTTGATAGCCACACACAACATGGTTCATTGGGCCCTTTTGCACCCACAAATGTTGTAACACCTGTGCCTAGCGTTGTTGCATTGTTGTACTCCTCCGCTATCTGCTCCTGCAGATATTGAAATTCAATCGGCGACCTTCTCACCCTGCACCATACATCATCCATGGTCGTGGGGTGGGTGGGTGGGGCGGGGGGGGGGGCTGTGGGGCATGTATGAGGCTACAATCCCCATGACATCCCAATGACATGGGTGTGAGGGATTACGGTCCGTCTGTATGTATGCATGATACTGTTGTCCCTACATGCCATGCAGCCACCCCCCCCCACCCGCTCCCCCAAGGGGACGACCCCAGGTCCCAGACGTAAGCAGGTTGCACATTGTACTGCAGGCTGGAACAAGCAGTGCCAATGGTATGACAAATGTGATTTCGACACAGCGCTGAAGATGCCAGGGAGACCTGAAGGTTTCCATCCACAGGGCACCCAGGCATGACCCGCGATGGGTAGGGGCCGCCCTCAGTGGGTAGCCGCGTGCGCCTCTTGTGCACTCACAAGCCTCCTACGTCCCATGTGTCCCACCATACCACCAATTCAACCACTTTAATCATCAGCATCACCCCTCCTCCCCCCGCCCCCCCCTTTTGGTGTCGAATTCCACACCTCCCCAGGTCAACAACTGCGGTGGTACCGAAGAGGTCCCAACAGCATGCATGGCCGCGCGCGCATGTGACGTGGGTGGGGCCACGGCGTACAACAGTTCCCACGACAGTTGAGCACGTGGCGAGCGCACCCTGCGGCCATCTTCATCAAATTGCTCCTCGGTGCCCCTTGCCATACCCGTGTGCCCCTCTCTATCCCACTGTGACCTTCTCCATCCGAGGGTGGCGAGCCTGAAGTGCCCTGCTCTGGATGGGAGTGCACACCGTTTCACTAACACTTTCTCTCTCCGAGCCATTGAATACGCAGGCGCCTCGTTCTCATGGACGTTCACAGGATCATAGGCAGCAGGTCCTGGGGAACAGCTTCCTGTCAGCCCGTTGGACGCCAGCTGGTTGCCCAGGAACTGCTTCTCCGCAAATCGGGAACCCAATTGAGCCACGGCAGGGTCCTTGTCCGCAAATACCGCACCTTTGTGAACCCAAAGGCAGATGCAGTTTGAACGGGACAGAGCCGGGGGGGGGGCTCATCTGCTCCAGTGCAGAAGAAAATGGAGCAGTCGACAATCATTAGCTGACAGAGGTTGGCTGGTCACTGACGGTGGTTGACCGCTCAAGCGACATAGATATTTGCCAACAGGCTGGTAACTGCGGGCAACATGGATAACTGCCGGCTCTGAGAGCTGTACTATTAGCTGACGCCAGGAAACACCAACATGCCCTCAAAAAAAATCACAATCCTCAAGGACAGCCCTTGAACATGCAGGCGTCGGTAGTTGGGTGCTTGGGCTGAGGGCCCATGGGCCCTCAGTATGGAAAGTGGGGGCACACGTTGGTCTACGAGCCACATACAGCGCATGTCCCCAAAGCGGAGGGACCAATCGGGCGCAAAACTCATGGCAGTGAGAGAGTGGAACGGCAGTACCACAGCTCACATCGGCATTCATCTGCCGCAATGGCGTCCACTAGCCTGCACAGCAACAAGGCCCGTGTTGGGCCTTTTGACCGACACAAGTCGTGATACTCAGAGGGTGCCCTACACCCCTGACGCGGGTTGTGTAACACAGGGGCAGAGTCCAACAGGGTGGGGTCCATAAAGGCTGATTGGTTGCCATGAAATGAAGCCAGGGTCCAGTGCTTTGCTTTTTGTGTGAGCTGCTTTTGAGGCTCATGGTTGTTTGAGTCTGTCAGGAGGGGGAGGGGGGTCAGAGGCAGAAGCAGTGTGGGTCCCGCCACGCACAACGTATCATACCACCTCCTTGGCCTCCATTCCCCTGCAGGCGGCGGAAAACTGCACATGCAGTCATTCCCATTTCGGAGGGTACTCTCCACTGAGGTCTTAGGGATTGTTAATACGGTCTGCTGATTCATTCCCCGAGTCATCTGACAGCGTTGTTGATTGGGGCAACAGTTGTGGTGCCCGAAACAATTTACTGAAATATTGGCCTCAAACATGAAACTTGGACCGCTGCTGACTCGCACACACCACAGCGTCCTGGAGTGGCAAACCACCACCCCCTCTCCCGTTGAGGAGATTTGTAGGGTTCATTGGGGGTCCAAGCGAGTGTCCTATGGGGCCCCTATGCTGCGCCCCACACCCCCCAGGAACGCTCCAAAGCGACGTCCCATTGGCACACAGGGAACAGCAAACACCTGGGACGTTCTTCATCGTGTGCTTCTCATTGGGATTGTATTGCGGCCCTGGCGACTCTTGTCCGTATTGTACTGCAAAGCAACAGAGCACTTGAAATACCTCTGCACATCAGCAATTGCACTCTGAACAGCCAGAGGGCAGTGAGCGACTCGCCCTCTCTGCGCTTTCGGATGCCACAAAGCCCTCTGGCACAGCTTCACAGGGGGTAGTGCAGTTTAGTTCAGTTCTGAACCCCAACTCCCACGCATTGAGCGCAGGGGAGGCGTGTCAAACCATTTTTTGGTTCTGGGGCCCTTTCTGAATTCAGGATCACGCCGCCGGCCAGCACCAGGGACGCCGCCGCCGCCCCGTCGACCCTCGCCTGGCACCGTTTTTGTGGGCGGATGTGCCCCTTTTTGGCGTTTGGCGCTTGTCTAGTCGCCGTAAACGACTTTCCGTTAGCCTGAGTTATCTACGGATCTGGGTACCATCGGCCCCTGGTGTGGCATCCCTTTTCTTGATCCAAGCATCAAGGTCTTAACGAACGCAAGGCACTCACCAAAATGGCTTTTGTTACACAGCACTGTATCCGCCTCACAACTTTGCACATTTTTGTTTCCTTGAGCCACATCCATTCAGCTCTTTGTTTTGAAACGCCTCCTCGACAAACTTCTCTCCTTCACACGTCACAACATGCAGAATGCCGGGATGCGCAGGAAAATCATCGCAGACCTAAATCTCGGGAGATGTAGCGGTTGGTGGAAGAGTCCAGGTGCCCAAACGTGTAGGCGCTCCCCTCCTTGCTGCCCACAGGATTGGGTGTGTAACGGCCTGGTCCAGGGGAGTCCTTGCCTGCGACGCAGTGCAGATGCAGACGCAATGGGCGGAGAGCAGATGCGGCCGTTGGTGCAGAGGCGTTGCAGAGGGGGCGGCAGCTTGCAGAGGCGTCCGGAGGAGGACAGGGCAGAGGGAGCATGCGACTGGGCCCCAGAGCGTGTACAAAATGTGAAACTGGTTGAAGATTGGCCGTCTTTTTGGCGGTCGTTTGCTGGCTTGCTTTTTGGCATTTCAGTGGCTTTTTTTTTTGTGATGGGGCTTTCGCTGGAGGCCCTGTCAGCGCCGATCCTGCTGATGGGAGGGCTGTTGCAGACGATGCTTGCCTCTCGGGCTGTCAAGATTCCATCCTCACAAAGACACATTGCCCACGAAGGGACAGGCACACCAGGCTCCAGTTTTGCATGCTCTCTTGAGATGAAGCGTGGCCGGTCGTGCCCCTTCTTCCGTTTGCCCGTGCTCTTCTCCTCCTCCGCCGATGCGGCGGTCCCGTCAATGGGCACGGACTGACTTCGCGGCGGATGTGAATCTACTGGACGGTCCGACATGCCAAATGAGAAGGCCGGGCCCTGAAATGTGGGGCAAATGTGATTGCGGCCTGGGTGGTGTCGTCCCCCCCAAAAGGGAGCGGCGGCAACCATCCGTGCGCACTGAGGAGGGTAAGGGGCGCGCGGGGGGGGGGGGGGGGAGGGGGGCAATCGACCCCATCAATCCCATGACTCCAATCATCACGTTTGCGTTCCCTGTATTCCGCAACGTCCAACAGGGGGCCGGTACGCCATTCTGGGCCAGGGGTGTGTGTGCAAATGGACATGGGGTGTCCATGGCATGGACAGGTGCTTGCCATAAACGCCGAGGAAATGTGCCCGTTGGGACTTTCGGGTGTACACACAGGTTTGGGTTTGGGAAATTGTGTACATTGCGTGTCCCAATCCACCGTGAAAAACTTTTTTTTGGTGGGTGGGAATGGGACAGTTGTCCCTCTGCTCATAAAATCTGCTCCTGCCCCTTGGCGTCCCTGCCACGCCGGAGCCAGCATGCTTCACATTCAACCATCCCCATGGCGGTGAGGTTTGCAGCAGGGCAGAACTGCACTTGGAGGGGGGGTCCAGGGTTTTCTTAATCACTGGGGGGGGGGGTTGATTTGAGGGACCCACCCACCCAGAGTTTTGGAAGACCCAGGGACCCAGAAATGTCCCATCCCCACGAGGGGGGGGGGGGGGTGTTGAAGCCCCCCACCTACCCACCCAACCTGTCACCTACTCACCCAAAAGCAGAAAGGGCCAATTTTATCTTCCAGTGCCTTGGGCGCCAACCCACCCACCCCAAAATATTCCACCCCCACGGGGGGAGGAGGGGGGGGATTGGACACACACCCACCCATCCCCGCCATCCCGTGGGGAAGGATACACACTAACAACAACCCTGGGGAGGGTACAGCTTTGCCAGGGCGGCCCTGAATGGAGTGAAAAAAAAACCTTCCGCACTGCTGCACGCCTGCACGCCGACAGAGCACTGACCGACCATTGACTGCCGTCAGTAATGACCTCCAACCGCCGTCGGTTAACCACCAATCCTGTCGTCTGACCTAAATCTGTCTCACAGTTGACGTCTTGGGAGAGAGGGGCGGGGGGGGGGGGGGTTACAAAAAAAAGTAGAAATACATTATCGCCTCCTGCGGGACCGCGCGGCACTGTGTTCTGGGGCGCTCCGTGGGGGTTGAGTGGACCTCAAAATGCTCGCCATGTGGTGCTGGTTAACTTGAGGGGGACATGTGGGCGTCAAGAATTTTGTTGGCCAGCAGTCGATGGGGCGATCTGCGACCATGCGCAACCCGTGGAAGATCGCACTTTATGGGGGGAAAATATGGGGCCCTTGGCGCGCATTGGAGTCGGGGCTGCAGGCAACCGTGACCCTGTGTGCCAGACAGAAGCTCTGGTGCACACACCAACACACATACGCACACATGACGGTGATAATTGATGGTCCGGACTGGGGGACTCCCATCAATCCAGTCCTCACAGTGCGACAGGGAGTCTCTGGCAGAGCTCTCCGCCATGTTGCTCCCGCTCTGTGGCCCCCCCACGCATGGCCCCTCAGCAGTGCAAACACAACGCACCTTGCTTTTGGTCAACTCGGTTTTCCAGTTGTACATGGGACCTGCAGCGCAAGACGGCACCGGCATGCCCTATGCACTGTTGACTCAGTGACGATCGGGTGGTAAGACATAGACAAGCCAAGGCTTACCTTTGGCAGCCCGGGCTCCTCCGCCTGACCCACCCAGAGTTTTCCCTCAAAAAGAAAGAGATCTATCAAAAGGGCCCGAAATTGGAGGTCGATTTCAGGTACACAAAAAGTTCGCCTCAAAGCTGTGGCCTGGACATAGCTCACACAAAGCAGGCCCCGCTGGAAGGGGCGGGTGGGAGCCGGGGGGGGGAGGGGTCAGGCACTCGCTGACCCAGCTGATCAACCCACCCACGCACATCAGAAAACTTCTCCTCCGGGGGCAAGAAAGTGTACTGAATGGCAGAAACTTCAGGCCGATGATGGGTATCCACATTGGGGGGGAGGGGTTGACCCCCCAGCCCCGCATCCACCAGGGGTCGGCGCGGGGATGGGTATTGATGTCACCCAGCGATGGCTGGGCCTTGCAAGTGCCTCCTTTCGGGAGGGAAGTTGGAGCACACGCAATGGTGGCCGCGCATGCACTTTGCACGTACCCGGCGAATTGGTCCCAGTGCCATCGCGTTCTGCGTGGGCCTTGGACAAGAACAGTTTGGCACCGCCTGGGGTGCGGGCTGAGAAAGAGTACGCCGGGCCTTTCTCGGCGTCCTCGGGGCTGTAGGTGTTGGGGGCTGGGGACTCCGCGTTCATCATGGTCTTGCTGTGGGCCTTGGAGATGTACTCTGAATCTGTGAACCGGGACGACTGACCCATTTTGCACGTGGGGGCTGAAGCCCGGGCCAGCTGCCGGCCCAGCGACCCTGGGATATCGTAGTAGGGCCCTGGGGTAGTCTGCACAAGAGCGCCCAGAGTATGGAGGATTCCCTCCACAAAACTTGAACACGTGCGCAATCCCAGTCATCCGCCCTCAGTAGGTTTATATCTAACACTCTTGCACTATTTTGGCAGGACAGCGGGGAGGGGGGGGGGGGGGGGCAACCCCAGTAGAAGCCCCCTCTCAGCCTAAAGAAAGCCCCACCTTCCAAGTGTCAAAGTTCAGCACTAAAGTCTCACAACACTTTTAAGGCCTAAATTGTTGACACTTCTCTTGCACACAGTACAGGGGTGGGGGTGAGGGAGGGCTGTCGCCCTGGGTTTTTTCCGCCTGTCCACTGGGTTCTTTCTGCGGGGAGGGGGGGATTTTGCACCTGGCTTATTTCACATAACATCCCCAAAATTCTATGGTAAATTTCGCATCCACTCCCCCCTTCCCGGGGCAACACCACATGGCCAACGGGGCGAGGAAGAGGGTGAAAGATATTCCCATGGCCGCTGGGACAGTACGTTCAGTCAGATACATTGTTGGGGGTGGTTTGGACAACGCAGATCCCGTTTGTGTGTTGTTGTCAGGTCTTCTCATTGTCCTGCAACCATCAACAAGCATCACCATCAGTGTTTAAACAATGGAATCTTACCGCATGGGGGTTGGGCAGTGAACGACCTTGGGCGGTGTTGCACCGGCTTAGGCTGTGAGAGCGGAGCAAGGGGAACTCTGAAACCCCCCCCACACTGAAAATAAGGGTGGCGGTGGGTTTCAGGAGGCCCGTGCAGCGCCCATGACTGACCTCCACTCCCTATGGGGTATCAACAACCACGTTGGCGTCCTCTGTCAACTGGGGCTCCAATTTTCAGAACACAATTTTCCATATGGGGCACACCCGAGGTAATGCTATATCCCTGGCACAGTTCTGAGACAACGTCTTCCTCGAGTTGAGTGGGCCCACTGCGCGGTGCGAGATGAAATATTGTTGTGAAGCACTCACAGAGATGTGGGGACTCGGAGGCCTCTGCGACTGTATCACCGACACACAATTACTTTGCATGACCACATGCATGACACCCACTTTCTGCATACTTACTGCATACTGACCCAACACTCCCCGTATGGTGACGTGTGAGCTGTCACGTGTTGGTTGGTTGAAGCAAGATCAGCACAACATATAGCACATGCAGTCACAAGAAGGAGAGAAAAAGCTTGTCAAGAGATTCAGTATGTCGGTTGTCGTTGATTGCATTTGCGCTCTATGCAGTGACAGTGAAGTTTGATGATCAGTTGCTAGTTGTAGTTGTTTTGAAGCCTTATTGCTGAAAGCTTATTTTTGATTGACCTGTTTTGACTGTGTGTGTTGTACACTCCCCGTACTCTTCCTGGTCCCAACATACTTGATGCCCGCTCTAGCCACAGGGCCACAAGTTCAGGCAGGGGGCAGGGGGGCAGAGTTAAGCTCGTTTCTTCTTGTTGCTCAGAGTGCAGATGCTGTAGGTATGTGTCAGGCGAGTGTCTTCACATATTGCTGTCACCGCACCGTCGGTTTATCGACACTACACACTCGCTCACTCCTACTTCCAACAGAAAGGCGCCTATGGCCATGGTTTGGTTACTGACGAGCCATCTTTTCTGCTTTGTGTTCTGACGTGTGCTTACACCTTGTCATAAATAGTGTTGAAGGCACACGGAGAACATCCAAAACAAAACATCACCCTCCCCAGAGCTCCATTGAAGGAGTGGGGTGTGATGGGTTGGTGCCCCAAGGCACACAATCGACAATGGTCGTCACTCGAGACCCACACTACCAGAGAACACCAGCACTGCATCATTGCAGTGCAAGGAGTCACAATTATGGCTGTCGGTTGGTTCTTCTCATTCCTCCGCCCCCCCCCCCCCCTACACGAAACCAACCCCAAGGCAGCCAGAATGGGACAATGCACCATGGGCCTTCGGTTGGGTCTCGCGTGACACGATTTCACGAGAAGATCAGCGAGCACAAAACCACGTGACTCCACTGCATCGCAAACACCACAACTCAGCAGACAGCAGACAAACCACAACTCTAAGAAACAAACCATTGAGTCGAGACACACGGTAGATCATGTGGCATCAAGAATAAAACAGCGCACTGAGCGAAACATGACAGGGCAGTCTCACGTTTCCCAGCCTGGGCTCCTTTTGTTACTTTGGTGGTGGCAAACAGATAATGGCAACCTCACTCTTCTTTGTTTTCTCGTCCTTTATCCTCTGGGCTTTTGGGATTGTCTGCGCTTTGCTGGGGTGGTCCGTAAAAGACATGGGTGTGTAACAGGGTCCAGGGGACTCTTTCCCCAAGAACATGTACGCACTGAGATCGTTGTTGTAGAACTGCTTGTCATTCTCCCCAGATGACGTACCAAACGAGTATCCTGGGATCGTCTTGAGGGGGGTCCTAGGAAGGATGGGGGAAGGGACGGAGGGAGGGAGTGGATGAGGCAGGTAGCGAGGAAGGCAGGGGGGAGGGATGCACAGGCAGGGGAAGGAGGGAAGGAGGTGGGCAGGGAGGGAGACGGGGGCAGGGAGCAAGGGAGCGAGCGAGCGAGGGAGGGAGGGAGGGAAGGAGAAGCACACAGGCAGGGGAAGTCGGAAGAGAAGGATCCTGACAGCAGGAACAGGCCTGGAACCCTGTGATAGGTTCTGTTGAGAACAATGCCCCCCTTGAGGAAGACGGTCAATCTTTGTCCACAACCTAGGGGGTTGCCATGCTACGCCATGGCGATTAACCTCAATGAGAATATGCCTTTGAAGAAATGCGGTGCGCGCATGTCCTGCGCAGTCACAGGAAGAGCACAGAGACACACAAGGGGGATTTCGGTTGGGGATATTTTTGGGACCCAAATTTTGGTGCCTTGTGGACATTCAGGTGTGGGAAACGCATGTCCAGCCGCTGCTACAACGAAAAATGGTGCAAATGCAGCGGCTTCACTGTACGTCGAGCAAACCTCGCCAATATTCTCGACGACGAGCACATCTCACTCACTTACTCACTGACAAGCGATCCCGCAGAGCGGGTGGGGGCAAAAGGAATGCATAATGTATAGATGTCCATGGGATAGGGTGGTCTTTTGTTCCTGCTATACAGTTGTTGCACCGCTTTGTTGTGTTAGGTCAGTTTTGGCCTGTTCATGCTGCTCTTTGGTTGGATCAAGAGAGGTTGGACAAAGGGATGCATCACGGAATGATGCATGTGTGGGGTCATTTGAGGTGGGTGATGACAATTTGCGTGCGTTGCTACACATCGCTCTCCTCCTCTCCTTCCTCTGGTGTATTGTTGCAACACACTAGGTCAGTTGCTTTTGATGTGGGTAGGCGGGTGATAATTGGACAACTGGATTGGTGTGCAAGGGGATGGGGGGGTGCCGTGCCTAGCCATCGACTGACGATGGTCGTCCCTCAGAATGCATCACCGAGTGAACTGCAACAGCAATCGCTTGCTAAGTCCAAATGGCGGTGTTAGGCGCCCCCAGCTACCTGGGAACCAGCTTCGACAAGCATCATCTCCCACTTGCCCATTCGGTGGCAGTAGGATACAACGTCAAACTGTGGGACCGTTATCCACATAATTAATCGGTGCATGGTGGCACACTGCTACGGATTGGCAGCAAACGCTTGAACATTGGGCTCATATATGTAGGCTAGGCAGACACCCCCTTGTAGACACAACATGACCCTGGGGCCGTCTATCAGCCTCCAGACACCCTATCCTTTGTTGATGGACACACCCTTGGAGTTAGCAGCATTGAGGTTCTCTGCATTAAACCCCCAATTTTCTCACCGCTGCTGCCTTTGTCTCAGCTCAGGCCTTGTCTACACTTCAGAGGGCACAGAAACCGCATTGGATTGGGGCCTAATTAATTTGGTACCAAGTAGTAAAGCCTCATAAGGCCAAATTTTGGTGGTACAAATTGCATTTCTGGTGTTATGACCTGATGATTCCTATCTGGAACCTCATGCAAATAACCAGATCCAGATTTCCAGGTTCAAGCAGGTCAATTGCACCTGCCCAATAACAACCGTATGCTTGATATCTTCAGCCCAAATACCATGTTTGTGTGCAACTGCTGCAGTGGGGTGCAAACGAGTTTCAGCACAAAAAGTACCTCATGTGGTGGTGGGCAACAGTGGAGGGACACTGGCTGTCAGTGCAGCAGATGCAGTGGTGTGTGCATGCTTTTACAGGCCACAGATCTCAAGTGCAGAGCACCTACCTACAGCCTTTTGGCAACGGTGAGGGAGAAAAAAGGGAAGGGGATGTGGGAAAACAGGGGGGGGGGGGCAGGGGAAAAATGGTGGAAATGGGGGAAATAGTGGGGGAAAGTGGGCAGATTAATCGTCCCCGGAGGTGTGCTCCGTCATCACAATCTTGCCACATGGCGCAAAAAGATTTTTGCGCGGAAAATTTCGGCAGCAACCCGACAATCAAACTTCTCCCCACAAAATTGACCCCTGCCGAAAAAGGTCCCATCTCTGCATGCCTTTTGTGCATATGTCTGCCTGCTTCATGCAAACTCGTGTGGAATCCCTGGTCGCCCTCCCAAGCCACCCACACGTGTGCACCAGTGAAGAAAATGGCAGCCGAGACCGATGCATCACACGACTCCACAGGCCCAGTCACGAGAACAGACCTGCTTTGATACTCCGGATGGGCCTTCTTCTCTTTTCCTGCTTCATCCAGACAATCCTCCACTTCTTGTTTCAAAGCCTTTTTGGGCATGGGAGCCGCCTGCAGAGCAAATAGCATGGGCATATGCGCCACCTGCGTAATCAAAATGAATCAGAAGAAGAACTGGAAAATTCCCCAAAAAATTGAAAACAGACTGCCCCCACCCCCAAGTACGTACAATCGGAAGTACCAACCAGCATACTCACTCAGCCTTGATGACACACCGGCCACCCCTCTGGGTGGACCCTCCGGATTCTCCACTCACGCCACGGGTGTTGAACTACCCCTGTGTGCTTGTGTAAACACAATGGGGGTTAGAAACCCATTCACCATTCACCATGAGTGAAAACAAAACATTGAAGCTGCACAGACATACAGACCCTATTGAACACACTGCTCATCCCGTTGGCATAGGTTGAGAGGTCTGGAGCGGGGGGGGGGGGGTCCTGGCGTACACGTAGCTACCCCCGTGCCCCAGCATGTTACTTCAAAGATATGGACGCAGCCTGGTAGTCTGTGGCATTTAACAGATGTTGACACTCCATTGCTGGCCTGAAATGCTGAGTCTAGTTCTTGGATAGTCCAGGACAAAGTCAGATGGGCAGATGGGAACGTAGTGGACCAGGGATACCTGAGACACAGACGATCAGGAGCAATTCCTGCTATACAATAACCGCAACCCTCCTCTGATGACAAAAGCCGCCCCCCCTCCTTAACCCTTTGCTAAGCGCAGTCAGCCCAGAACCCAATGACAATGCATATCACCAAGGCACTGAGGGTGTACTGCCCCGCCGACAGAAAGGTCCTAATTGTGTGATGACCGGGTGAGAGCTGTTGGGAGTCTTGGCTCTAACGGGACTGAGCAGCTACATTTCGAGAACGTTATCGCCCCCGGTGCAGTCCCGCTCTGTTGTTGAAATTGCACTGTGCCCCCCCCCCCCCACTTGATGAGACTGACCACCGCAGCTGCCCGTCTTATCAAATTCCCTTCATTCGCCGTCCCTCTGCCTCTCGAAACACTGTCGCAGGTCACCTAAAGCCAAGACAACAGGGGCCAGTTTTCGGGTTCAATTCTCACCAACTTCAACATCACCTTTGCCATATTAGAGGTCGTCCACTTCTGCATGAGCTCCTCAACACTCTTGGACGTGTCCCCAGCTTTGAGGCCCTCCATACGGTCCACCATTTCTGCCGCCTCCTCTTTGGAATCCATTGGGGCCTCCCGCACCATCCGTCAACACTCAGAGGCCCTTGAGCCCACAGACTTGGGTTTACACACGTCGAAGCGCACAAAGAGACACAACAAATGACTGGACAGGCCAAAAGTCTGAGGAGCGAGCGGCAAAAGGGTTAGGCAAGCATGTCCACAGTGTATCACTGGAAGTAGTGACCCTGAAGACCATAATGACAAATATTTACAATTATCGGTTGAAGGAGGGCTAGGATCAGCAACAGCAGGTGTAAATCGGGGCCTCTCATTCTCGCACGCAACCTCCTCATCCTCCAACATATCCTACATTCGCTATTCTGCCCACATACCCCGCATTTACCATCTTCATGCGACTGCAGAAGAAAAATGAAGGCCACCGTCATGGCATTTTAATCGGTATGGTCATGGCCATGCATGAGCATCACATGCTTTCCAATCACATATCTGCCTTAGTGGTCAGTCATCACATGAAGGGTGTCTACACAGCATGCAGTCCCACTTCATGTACTGCTGGTGCACTACCCTCATTTTTACCGAATTTCATTTTGCCACAAACCTAGGAATCATACATGTTGAGGGTCATGGGTCAATTACCACCTTTGGTACCTTTTTTAGCACAGGTCACAGGGCTGCTGGGCCATGGTGGTGTTCGTTTATGCATTCACTTCGCCCCCTGTGACTGCAGGTGGGTGGGTGCCTCTTGCAGCAATGCCGGGAGGCACGGGGAAGGGGGGGGGGAGTCTCACCTGGCATGGAAAATGCATCAAGATTTGTACTGGGTAAATATACTACCTTTCGCTTTCACTATGCTTTGTGGACATCAGGCAGGCCAAAAAAAAGGTGTGGATGGAGCCTCTGGTGGGCTTACCATGTTTAACAGAGTCATTCATGAGGTGCTGACTGCAATGCTTTCACTACGGGGCACATAAGTGCCGTGCAGTTGCATTCGCATCTAGCACCTCAGACTTGTGGAGAACAGGTTTGCAGGAGGGCCATGAGCAACGGATACAGGACTCGCATACACCCCGTGACACAGGTACATGGTCATAGTCACAACTCCCAGTTCATTGTGTCAATTTGTCGCACTGCACCACGATCTAGTTCTACATCGATTTTTCCTTGGTACCGCTGCACAAATATTCCTTGAGCCATCTGGGTCAGCTCTCACCCCTCCCACAGGCGCTGGTTAGTCATGCACATCCCATCTGCAGCCTGCACGACCTGTGGCATATCCCGTTACGCCTACAATATATATCTCGCATCTTCATGCAGGTGTCAAAACACAACGCCGCCGGTAGTAGCCGGCCCTATCAGGGCATGGTGGATACAATCCAGTGCAGGCCCCATCCCTACGCCCACAGCCACATGTCCCCGGTGACTTCGCTTTTTTTTTTTATCAAAAAGGCCAGTTCTGAATGTGCCAGGTGCCGCAAGGGCAAAGTTCAGCAAATAAGTACAGATTTTGGCAGTGCCAGGGTGAGGATACGGGCGTCAGCTCTTGGCTGGGCCCCCATGGTTTCCCGTTGATGTGGATGTAGTCATTTTAGGGGGATTTCCCACTCGTTTGGATCCCAGTGCACTTTTTGTCGTTTTGGTAATGGCTGCAACGGGACTTCCCACAAGATGGGGTCCCACTGCTCTCGTGGCCGTTTCCGTATGAAGTAAATAGTCTGTCGTGCTTGTCTGGAGGCGTCCAAGTGCAGGGCTGCCTTCAGTCGTTTACTGTTTGCGGTTTCCTGCGCCAATCGTATGATGTGGTCCTGTTGTAGCAATGTGTATAGGGCTTGTTGTGTGTGGCATGTGAGAAGCACAGCCGTGTCTGTGCGCAGTCGCGCGAACCTCTCGCATGAGAAGAGTGACATTTTCATGTCTGCATACTGACGCATGTTGTCGTGTTTTGCATGGTGGTACCATTGTCGGCGCTCCATACACATTGCTGTGTATGCGTTTTTAAGTCGCTGCGTCTCTATGTGTTCCTTAAGCAGGTTTGTCACCAGCAGGTGGTAATCCTTCTTGGCTGTCAGTGTTTTGGTGTACACGGCGCGCAGCTCCCATATGTGTTGTAGTGCGGTCTCTGTGGCTTGGGCAAACCGGTAGGTCTCACACGCACGGTGTGCGTGCTGTAAAGCCAGTTTGTCATAGAACAAGAGATAGTGCTCGCACCGTAGGGTTAGGTTGTCCATGCGTCTTCGTTTTGACGTGCACTCTTCGTGTGTCTGTTTTTGTGATCTATGTATGTTGGTAAACCAGGTCACTGCCTCCCCATCGTTTGCAACGTGAGCTGCTTGGAGCCACATTTCGGCGTCTACAGGCACAGATGTTGTAGTCTCTGCCTTACGCTTTCGGTTCCGGGTGGGATACCGCATTGGCGCTCCGACGGGATCGCGTAGCTTCCGTGCAGTTTCCCGTGGTGGTAGTGACTGTGCAACAAACCTGGTCAGCCATAGGGGGGATGGTGGTTGCTGTGGTGTGGGGTTGGCTAGTTTCTGTCTCAAGGTCTGAACGGTCTGGATCATTCGAAACAGGAAGAGACCAACCTCTGCCCGTAGTTTGTGTCTTTCCGTTTGGGGTATGGTGTCGATGAGAGACAGAGGGATCAGTAACCTGGCGCATAAGCAGAGTTCATGGCTGGTGGCAGTGGTCTGCCATTGGCAGGCGTAGTGGGTCCAGTCGGTCCAGCCCCTGCACCACAAGTCCCAGAATTCACCACAGGCAGGGCAGTATGCTAGTCTTGACTGTACTAACGCCCCGTGATGTTGCCCGCAAAGGGCACACAAGACAGGTAATTGCTCCTCGGGAGCGCCAATTCCCCACCATCTTACCTGGCCCCAGAGCCAGGGGGTCCACGTGTTTCGCCAGTAGTGTTTAATGGGGAGCCAGCTCACCCAGTGTACGTCTACGGTGTGTTTTTGTCTACGCACTTGCATGATCCATGCCTTTGCAGGAGTGGGCATGATCTGTCCAACGAGGACAATATCGTGAGGTTGTGGTTGTTGGGAATCCATGGGTAGGTTGTCACCCATATTTGCTAGGACGTCGGAGTGGTTGTTCCCTTGTATGTCCTTGTAGTCGTTATAGGTGGTTGCTTGCTCTAGTGTACGGTGCCCGGGGTCCACCGTATGGTGAGTTGTTTTGTAGAGGCGTTGTGATAGCCTATGTCGCGGTAGTCTTGGTCTTTGACCACTCCTTTTCGTTTTATAGGGGTTGCTTTGACTACGCCTTGGTTGTCTAAGATGACCTCGTCCCCCTTGCTGGCCAGCTCGGAGGCCAGTGGTATACCTGTTGCGGTCCGTGTACGCGGAAGGCCGCGCGGAAGTTTCTGTTGTATATTCCTCCCCCCGCTATGCCATGTCGTTTTGAGCCGTCAGTGTACCACCATGTGGTGGTGGGTTCGCCCGTGTAATATAGGGTGATCCCGTGGAGTTGCTGCCGGTAGGGTAGTGTTTGAGACACCTTGAGAGTTTCCTCAGGGGTTGGTTCATGGGGTGGGTTCAGCCAGCCATAGTCCAGGCGGCTGGTGGCCCCTAGTGTCTTGCCGGCGCTAATTTCCTGGTCCTCCTCCGAGCTTTCTGAGTCGTACAGGCCCTCGGCTAAGGGGCGGTGCTGTCTGGGTTGGGAGATACGGTGACCTACCGTACCCCCAAGGGCCCGGACGGTGTCGATATTTTTGTTGTGTAGGGCCGTTGTTTTGTAGCTCTTGCTGCCCGAGTGTGACCCATCGGGTGATGTAAGACCACCACAGCTGGCGTAGGCCTAGTCCCCCGTGACTCAGGTTTGTAGTGAGTCGATGTTTGTTCATTTGTTGTTCAATTCCGGGTGTGTCCCTCAGGTACTGTAGGAGTATGTCGCCCCACATAGCCATCTGGGATCTGTTCCCCAGGAAGAGCCCCCTGTAAGTCCATCGGGGGATGAGGACGGCGTTGACAATGGTTACCTTCTCGTAACCATTTAACAGCAGGGTTCTGTATGCCGCTATGTGGGCGTCACCAGAAATCTCCACCAAAAACTTTTTCAACATAGGGTTGCCAAAAAAACTTCAAAAGCAGGGTTTCATCTGAACACAATTCGCTACGTGGAGCATTTGTTGATGGATTGTGTCAACGTTCTACACCTTCAGTGATGCAGAAACACAATGGCATCAGTGGCAACCCGGCGAGCACGGACTGGTGATTCTGCGCCACAGAAACTGGGGCCTTCAACCCCAAAGAGGTAAACGGGTGCATCCCCCTCAATCTCGGAATTAGGTTTGCACCCCTCGCCCTTGTTGCCAGTCAAGAAGTGCACCCCTTGTCCTTATGCCAGTCAAGAAAGGGCATTCCTAAATCCATATCTCTTCTCCTCATGGTATAGTTGTGTGGTCACCATGTCCCAGGCTGTTTCTTCTTGCGTGGGGTGGGCCAGAACGTGGCCTAGGTATGTGAGTATGGGTGGGCGCACGGGTAACTGTTGGTGCTGCCAGGTGATTGGCTTCAGGCAATAGTGTTTGGCCCAGTGATACACTTAGGTCTTGTCTTTGTTGAAACGTAGCCCCCATCATGTGCGCCACTTCGTGTAGTGTGTCAAGGGTTTGCAGTAGTGCATCCGTCGTGGGTGCTCGCACTGCTATATCGTCGACAAAAACGTAGAGGCAGGCTTCCAGACATCGTTCCTTGGTTTCCCTCAGTAGGATGTCGTAGTATAGGAGGAATACTGTGGGGGAGAGGGGGCATCCCTCTTTCATTCCCCTAGTGGGGCGTATAGGCAGGTCCCGTCCGTGCAGGGACACTACGGCCGGTGTGTGTTGGCATATTTCCCCCGGCATTCTTATGATGGTTTCTGGTGCCCCTGCCTCCTTTACAATGTTGGTCAGCATCGGTCGGGGGACCGAGGGGAATGCCTTGGCTACATTTAGGAGGGCCACGTATCCGTCTTGTGTGTGTAGGTCGTTCAGTAGCTTGGTGGCAAGGGTGGTGGTGTTTCAGCCTTGTAACGCCCCGTGTTGTATGTCTAATAGCCCTGGGGTCATGGCCTTTGATATACGCATCAGGAGGAGGCGTGTCAGTATGCTGTATATGGCGGTAGATATGTATATTGGCCTGTAGTTGCGTGGGTCCTGTGGATCCTTTTTTTTTTATATAGATGAGCACTACACGCGAGCGCAGCCAGGCGGTGGGGATATGTTGTCCAGACATCGAGTATTGCCTGGTATAGTTGTTTCTGTATGTGTTCTGGTAAGTGCCTCAATAGGTGTGGGGGAACCCCGTCGGGACCCGCTGATTTGTTCTTAGGTGCCCGTAGGCACTTTAGGTATTCGTCGAATGTAGGTACTGATGTGTTCCATGTGTGGTGCCGTACGTGTTTCCGAATCGGCCGTTGGCAAGCGTCCTCGTCGTATGATGGGTCACCGGCGAAATGGTTGAAGACGTGTTGTGTCCCCCCTATTGGGGGTTGTGGCGTGTCTTGTGCTATGAATCCGGTACGCCATCGTTTGACCATTTTGTAGAAGTATCCGGATCTGTGGACCGCTACTCTGCGGAGTTTGCCTATCTGTTTTTGTATGTGTTGTTCTTGTGCCTCCCCTGGATCCCGTGCCGAGGGATCCGGTGTTTCCGACCATGTCGTTGTGGCCGGCGTTTTCGTGCGCTTAGGATACCTTGGTCGTGCCGCATGGGCGATAGCAGACAAGATGCGTCGTGCCGTATACAGGGGGGGGTTTGTTGTTTTCACGGGTAGGGTGGACATGGTGTTAGTAAACCGTTGGAAGTGGGTGGCATACCATTTAGAGACGGAGGGCTGCGGTTTCCTATAGGGCGTGTCAGGTGCTCCAATCCTCCATCGGATGCCGAGCATTACTAGGGTGTGGTCCGATATCGGCATTTGTATGGTATCATAGTATGTCTGGGGTATGTTGGGTATTTGTTGCCTAATCAATATGGCGTCTAGGTGTCGCGGGCGGCCGTGTCGAGGTATGCGTGTGTAGTACTGCCGGGGTTCGGGTGGTTGTTTATTCGCGTGCAGCGGGTCGAGGAACTCACCAGTGGCAAGGGCGTGCTGCCAGGGACGTGTCGGGTTGGGTGACCATATGTCATCATTGTAGTCTCCCATGAGGATGTCGTAAGGTTTCATAGTCTGCAAGAAGAGGTCTACCTCTTGTTTGTCGTGTCGACTGAATTTGGAGCAGACACAGGCTGTGGTGCGCCGTGGTCCGTTAGGCAGTTGGAGCCTGAGGGCCCCCGCTTATCCGTTGGGGGAGTATAACGTTTCGAGGACGTGAGGGACCATCACGTTGCGGACGAGAAAGGCTATCCCTGGCTCCGTTCCGGGTGCCGCGTAACACCTGTAATCATTGTTGAGTGCTGTGGTGGCCGCCTCCGGTAGGGGGAAACCCGGGTTGTATTCCTGAATACCACATAGGTCTATGCGGCATCGCTGGATGAGGTGAAGCACACTGGCCCAGTGTTGTAGGCTAACGGTGCCATGTGCGCCTTGTATGTTCCAAGCAGCCAGTTTCATGTCCCGGTCCTGGCTGCGTTGTCCAGGGTATTGTACTGTCGGTTGGTGTTCACCACTAGGTGCTGGGCGTATTCCTCTATGTCGAGGAGGGGGACGGATGGTCCCGGAACGAGACGACAGTCCCGGCGGAGCTGATATATCCTACGGTGTCCTAGGTTGGGATGCACGTCGCCACATTGGAGAACCCAGTTGCTCTTGTAGCGCGTGTTGTAGGGGCTGGTGACAGATATGTTTAGGGGTAGTGTGTTGTAGTAGTGGGTTTGAGTGATCGTGGTGGGTGCAGTTGGGGTGGTGAAGAAAAATGCAACGTAGAGCAAAAGCAGGCAGGGCCGCCAAGTACAGAAGTTGTGGAGATAGCCTGGGGCCTGCTCTGTTTGGGCTTGGAGTGGTGTGGTAGGATGTACCGCCTGCGTGCCCGTCGTATTATAGGCTGCAGATACACAGGTCCCCCCATATGTGTGTTAGGATACACAAGTAGTTGGAGGGCGACTAAGGCGATGAACGGCAAAAGAAAGAGGCCTCCAAAGAAAGTGATGGAACCGGCCAACGTCGTTGCGACACCACCAAACTTGCATGTTCTCCCACACCCTCTACTTTAGCTGCCACTGCGTTTGTACCATCACAAAGCATAGTTCCTGGCCGGACATGCTTCTTCATGCTCCCCATACATATTGATCACCTCACACAGCATGGGGGCCTCCCCATGGATGAAAAGCCGTACCCACACCTGCCGATTGCAACGCCATTGCATGGGATCAAATACATAGCGAAAGGTCCCCATCCCTTCATCTTCTATCTGTTGCACGCGATGGAGAGCATGTATCTTGAAGCGCTTTCATACTTACTGTGGCTTGGGCAGCCGTTGCGGTCCCTTCGGTGGCATGACACCAAGGACAGAACCTGTGACAAACCACAGGTTAGTCGATCAGCAAAGCAATATCACTGGCATGACACTGAGGCAAGACCCGCGGTATGACACGGACCACACAGGGATCCACCATTTCTCTCCTATCCCCATATCAACCTGCGGACCCACTGTCACTCCCCCAGTACCCATACCACTACATACCCATGCAGTGGTGGGGATTGCCACACTAAATACATCCACTCCTCGCGTCCGTGAGGTATGCTTTGTAGACCGTAGGGCGTGCGCCCTGGTGGCAGCGCAACCGGCTCCAATGCCATCAATGCCTGTTCAAATCCCACCAGGGCCCTCCTCTCCTACCCTCCGTAAACCGGCAAGCAAGTGAGGAGTACAAGGGAGGTCACACGCCGCCCCGCCACCGGTGGGCTCGGTGGCGGGGCGTACTGTTGCAGGCAAAGGCTTGTTTTCCACCATTCCCCCCATCATTCCCGTGAAAATGTCGTGTTTAGGACGAGCTGAAGAAGCTCAAAAAGACGAGACACACCACCTAGCAACCCACGGTATTGGTGGTGGGGCGCAATGCTGCAGGAGCCGGTGGTGGGGACCATTCCAACTAGCCCCCTGGCCATATCGGGGTTCGAACCAACAAATATGGTTCCTCATCCCCGTAAGAAGACGACTATGGTGGACCACGTCCCTCGTCTCGGACCACGCCCTCGTCTCGCTTTCTGCTCTAAAAGGGGCACCAAGGTACTTTTGGTGCATCCCCATCCTCCTCAAATACCACAAGAATGCGGGATTTGAACCGCCTTGGGCTTTCCAATGGCCCCAACGGATACCACTCAACTACGGAGGAATCATACACTGCTGCTTGCCCACACCGCCCCGTCTGGTTGGCTAGGGCCAGCTTATCCCTTCCCAAGGAGGCCGGTTATACACTCACCCCTACCCACTCAACGGGCAGGGAGTTTCACGCGTTTTCTTGAGTCACTGACATATGTGTTGTAGTTTGATGCCTCGCCCGAATCGAGGTCCATCACCTGCAATCCAACTACCTGTGTTGTTCCAATGTCCCCTCGGCCACTACTGTCCTCTTCCGTCTTCGGCTCACTCATTTCAATGAGCCCAACGAGAGCCAGACTAAGCCCAGATCCTCACACTGCAGGTCCGTTTCCACTTAGCCCTGTGCCACACCCGTCCCTGAGACGATTGGTTGTGCCCCTCTGGTTGCGGCAATCGCTCTAGTGCGCACGGGGGGTTCCCCTTCCCGTCTAGCTCCGGTACAAATGACGTGCATGGCTGGGACCACATCCCACTCGGACACATACGTTCCATGGACAACCGATGAGGCGTTTCGTTTCCTTCCATCCCCTCATGGCCTGGCACGTAGATCCATCAGTGTTCCCTGCCCGGCCGCTCAATTTCGTTCAACAACTCCTCCCAAACAGGCACGTTGTTGATAGGTACCCCTTGCCGCACCACCCACGTGCACCCTGCTATTGCTGTCCTTTCCCTTGTGCCCCCATGATCAGGTATTCTTGGGTCCGATGCGATAGCCAGCTTCGGCCCCGGCACTTGCCGCGGCACTTGCAACGGCACTTGCAGCCCCCCCCCACCCCAGTTCTGCCGTAGTATTTGTTTGTCCGATATTTAGAGGCAGCGATTCCAAAATTTGCAGGTCCGGGGAGGTGGAGTTAGCCTGCGAAAATATGCCAAACCAACCTGCCCTGTGTTTGCTCCCCTTCCATAATTGCATAGATGACCCATCCATATACACAAGTCTCCATCCCTCTTCCGCCGCTTGCTCAACCTGTTGCTAGGCCGGCTCCTATGGCAGAATCTTTGCACTGTGCGTGCACTGCGCGCTACTTTTGGACGATGTTCCCCCCGAAGAGCCCCCAAGCACACCCCTTGGAAACACCCTTAGAATTAGGTGACCCAAACTGCCCCAGCTCAAGAAAGTTGCAAACTACCTTCCCTTCACCTAACACACATAATGCACAACTGGAAAAGCCACGAACAGCGCATGGGTTGCCACGCTCAACAACACACAACTTTCTTTCTGTTCCATCGTCGTTTCTCCCTTGAAAATCGTCTCGTTTCCCCAAAACTCAACAACCTCTCACAGGATCTTTCGGCGGGGCGCCAATTCGAAACCAATTCCACGATCCAAAGATAAACCCTGTTTAAAAGATATGGAAGTATCTTACAGAACTCGATTGAACGGTTCCTTCACATGACGATGTTTCATATCAACATCTGCAGACTCGCGCGTGCTCGTTTTGGCATGTGCACGCCCTGCCCTGCACCGCCCTGCACTGCCCTGCACCCCTCTGCACTGCGCACTGGACATGGACAGCTACTGTATTTGCAGGCCCCCTGGGGGCACGATGATGGCCTTTGGCCGCGCTTATAGCGCCACATAGTGCGTAGTACAACACCTCCCGGGCGAGGAGTCCCCCCGAAAGCACAGTCAGAAGAAAAGCATCAACTGGGAAGCACAGGGGGGGGGGGGGCGGTCAGCCTCAGTCTGTGCCACTGCCACTGCCACTGTACCCCCCCCCCCTCCCAAAACCTCAGTTTTTATGGAAAACTTCGGTTTTGGCATGTGCACGCCCTGCCCTGCACCGCCCTGCACTGCCCTGCACCCCTCTGCACTGCGCACTGGACATGGACAGCTACTGTATTTGCAGGCCCCCTGGGATAAAAATTTTGACTGTCATCCCCCCAACCAGACAGGAAGGGGGACCGTGCACGGTCGCACCGCCTTGTCGCGGTCTGCAATAGCCCCCCACGCTGCCCATTGCGGCGAGCTCACCCACAGGCGCTCTTTTGCCGCCGCCTCGATCACTGCCGCCCTGCCCCCCCTCCCGTCCCATGCTCGGCTGATGGAGTCTGCTGGATTTAGTGCGGACTGTACCCAGCAGAGGGTCAGCTGCAGCCCCGTCCAGCGGAGGCGGTGGGCTATCCTCCGCAGTATGCGCTGCTGCTGGACCTTGCCTGCCCCCGCCCTCCCCCAAAGGAGCTGGGCCAGCGCCCCCATGTTGTCCCCCACGAGCACCAGGCGCCGCGCTCGTCGCGCCTGCGCATCGTCCAGCGCCACCAGCGTCCCCCACAGCTCAGCCGCCTACTGCGTGGTCACCCACGCGGGGCACAGCGACAGATCCGCCCCCCCCGGTCCCCAGGAGCCGACGCAGTAGGAGGGGTCATTCCCCGTGGTAAGGGCACACCTGGCCGCGTCCACAAACACGCGCACTGCTGGCCCCCCTGCGGTAGTGTCCGGCTCCCAGCCCCGGTAGCACTGGGCTATGGCTGCGCAGAGACCGCGCACCACTGCCGCCGGTGTGCGCCAGGCCCAGCGCGGGCCCCAGCGTAGCCATGACCGGGCACCCGCCAGAAAGCACCCCCCCAGGTTCCCTGGGCGGCCCAACCACCCTATCTTCCCTAGTAGCCGCCTCAGGGCGAAATAGGTGTATGGCCTGAGGGCCAGCTTCACCCATGCCGCCACCACCGCCGCCACCGCCGATGCCGCCGGCGCCACCCTGCACCCTGCAAGGTCCACATCCTTGCCCATCCACCGCAAGGAGCGCTGCGGCGTGAAGACGGACTTCTCACTGATGAGGAAGCCCGCCTGTCGTAGGAGGCGTGCCGCACTGTCGGTGACAGTGGCCACCTCCCCCGGATCATAACCGACGAAAAGGATGTCATCCAGGTACTGTACCACCACCACCCCCCCCTTCCCCAGGTCCCGCAGCAGGTCGGAAATAAGGGCCTGGACCAGCCCAGGCGCCTGGTGCCAGCCAAAAGGCACCCGCAGAAAAGCATACGTGTGCCCCTGGGCCGCCACCCGGATGGTGTTTGCCAGGGGGGGGGGGAGCTCCACACTCCAATAGCAGTTAGCTATGTCCAGCTTGGTGCCCCACAGCCCCCCCCCCCCTGCCCCACCCACCCTTCCCCCCAGGTCCCTGAGGAGGATGGCCAGGCCCTCCAGCGACGGCAGCTTGAAGGGGCGGGCCTTGTACTTGCATCCCCGGTTGAACATTTTCATGTTCACAATCAGGGCGCATTTGCGCTCTGATTTCCACTTGACGAAAACCTCCGCATTCGCTTCCCCCCCCACCACGCTGACCAGGCCCTGGGACGCGAGGGTGGAGAGGAGGGCTGCGACCCGTGGGCAGCGGGAGGGGGGGAGGGGATGGACACGCCCCCCCGCCCTGCCAAACTCGGGGTCAGCCCAGTCCTTCCAGACGTGCGGCGGGACTTGTACGCGCCCCGCGTCCCCCAGCCCACGCGCCGCGAGCTCCACAGTGACGCGCGACTGGTCGTTCAGGCGGGTCGAGGAGCCCCCATCGAGCGGGATCTCGCCCCCCGCCAGGAGGTGCAGTGCCTCCTCCGCCAGCGCCAGGTCCGCGGCCGCTGCCCTCTCCTTCCACGCCGGGCGATCCACAGCCCACTTGATGGACTCCGCCCACCACGCCTGCAAGAGGGGCAGGACATTGTCAGCAGGGGCCTTCAGGCTGCGCCCCATGTGGCGCGCCGCCGCCTCCAGGTGGTCGTTCCAATCGAGGTCGCACCTGGCGCACCGGGCAACTGCCAGCTGCATCCCCAGCCGCTCCGCTGCGCCGTCTCGCCGGCGCCCCGCCGGGTGCCTGGGTGCCTCTGGTGCTCGCCCTTGCTGGCGTGACCCGGGGCACAGCCGCGGAACGGGGGGCTGCGGTTCGGCGGTCGGCCGCTCCATTTGCGGCCTGCTTGGCCCGGGGCTTTGGGGCGGGCTCAGCCCGCGGTGCCCACGCTGCGGGTGCCGACCGGCCGCGGGCCACGGTTCGGTGCACGTAGGCCTTGCGCTGGCCTTCGCGGGGGTGTCTGGCGGCCCTGCGTGCCACCGTGCCGGGCGACTCGTCACTGGAGGAGCCCAGTACGATGGTCTCCTGCATGTCGGAATCGCCACGCAGGCCGGTCCCTTGGCCGCCATGGTTCCCAGCGCGGACATCGGGTGGGGCAGGGGCAGCGCCCGTCCCGTCGGGGCCGCGGGGCCCAAGCGTGCCGAGCGCCCAGAGCTGGTACGCGTGGACCGGCCGGATCTCGACCCCAAATCCCGGCGTTGGCCAGGGCACATTGTCGGGCAGGAAGAACTCCCATCCAGGGGGCGCGCTGGCATACCTGTGCGCCTCCGCTTCGTTGTCCCATCGGCCAGCCACCGCGATGCTGGCGACGGCGGCCCCGAACGCCCGCATGGCCGCAGCTCCTCCGCGTCTCCACGCGTGCCACCCCATGGATTCCCACCCCGTGGCAGCCAGCAAGCCATGGATCGCCGCTTGGAGGTCGAACGCGGCAGCCATAAGCGGCACTGACGCGGGTCTGCTGGACACCCACGGGTGGGCTGCCATCGCCGCGCGCCATGCTTCGGGCCACGCTCCCAGCCGTACCGTGACCCAGTCGTCGTCCTTCTTGTCGTCGAAAAACCCCAGCACGCACCGCTTTCGCAAGTCCACGGGCCGTACGCTGGCTGCTTCACCCACCCTGAGGAGAGTGGCGAAGGAGATGACGGCAAGGCCCAGGCAGAACCAGTCGAGGGTGGTCCTGATGCTCCGGGCCATGAGCCGGAGGGTGACCAGCTCGGCCCATACTTGGGTGGGTCGCGGCGCGGCAGTGGTGGTGGCGGCACCTCGTGCCATGAGCCAGTGCACGGGCCGCACCGTGGGTCGTATGCATCCCAGCTTCTCCGCCAGGCGAAGGGCTGATATGACGCCTCGTAGCGTCCCAGGCTGCTGGCCCATGGCGGCGCGTCGGACGAGGTACTGGGACAGTGCCCCCGCCGCGTCCAGCTCGGGCCAATGCGCCGCGAATCGGCCCACATCCCTGAGGATTGCTGTCCACCGCTCCACGGTTCCAGGGGACCACCGCCGGATGGCCAGCGCGAGGGGCTCCTCCATGTAGTTGCCCCACCATAGGCTGTCCACTGCCGACCCCGCGTATCGGAGGTCGAGTGCCCCGCCCCCTTCGTCATTGGCGCCCCCCTCGCCGGCGGGCCCATCCCCGGCGCTGGAGCCAGGTTCTTCAGCAGCTGGCCGGCGCTGGGGCCGGCCCGGCCGGAAAGGGCGGGGGGGCCTGGGCAGGCGGCGCCGGGCACGGCCCGCCCACGGCCCAGTGGTTGCGGCCACACCGAAAACATGGGTACGGGGGGGGTCCAGTCGCGTCATAGGTGCGGCCCGTGCTGTGCGCTGTGTACAGGCTCTGGCTACCCACGGTACTGAACCCCCCCCGGTACGAGCCCGCGACGGAACCGGCGACTGAGGGGGCCCGCCCCTGGGTACCACTGGCACAGTCCCTGGCCCAGTGTTCGTGCAAGCCACAGCGGAAGCATGCCCCAGGGGGGGCAGGGGCCGGGGCCTGCGCCTGAGCCGGCGTCTGAGTCTGGGCCTGCGCCTGGGTCTGCGCCTGGGTCTGACTCGGCGTAGGCTGCTGGGCCTGGGCGTACCACCCCTGTGGCGCCGGCCGCGCCGCCGCCCCAGCAGGGTGGGTGGGCGTAGGCTGGCAGTCCCTGTAGACCACCTTCCACACCGTTTCCACAACCGCATTGCCCCTCCCAACGGGGTCTTCCGCTTTGAGCCAGGTGCTCAAGGCCTGGACGAGCTCCTGCTGCCAGAGCCAGGGAAGCTGCCCCGCGGTTATCTTGGCCAGTTCTCCCTCGGATAGGGGTGGTACCTTTGGTAGCTGGAGCTCCCGGATGCGAGCCTCCAGCCGTCGTATCTCCGCCTGCTCCGGGGACTCCTGCGGCTCCCGCGGCTGGTCTTTCGGCGTCTCCTCTGCCTGCTCCCGGGCAGGCGGGCTGGGCTGCGGCACCGCCTTCCAAGCAGCCGCCTCGACGTCGAGCCGCAGGTCCGTGGATCGCTCAAAGAGGGCCATGTATATGAGGGCCGTCGGGGCGTCCAGCCCGCCGCCGGCCCACTCCACCGCTCGATCAACGCCCGCCACGGATAGGCCATCCTCCATCAGCCGCTCCTGGTACCGGGCAGCCATGATGCCGGCATCCGCGCTGTCCAGGAACCCGTACGCGGTAGCCGCAGCGTGATCTCGCCACCGCTCCCAGCGTGCGTACTCGGGGGTCTTGACGGGGTCCAGGTCCATGTCGTCCCGGTTGAAAGCCAGCCTGGCCCGCTTTGCCCCCCGGCTCTCCCCACCAGCCGCGTCCGATGACCCATTCGATGTATCCCCCGGCATGGTAGGAGTCCCCCCGAAAGCACAGTCAGAAGAAAAGCATCAACTGGGAAGCACAGGGGGGGGGGGGGGCGGTCAGCCTCAGTCTCTGCCACTGCCACTGCCACTGTACCCCCCCCCCTCCCAAAACCTCAGTTTTTATGGAAAACTTCCGTTGCGAGATCGCGGAAGATCAAAGAAGGTTGGGACCCAAAAGAGGGGGGAAATGCTACGTCACCCCTGCATTCTCGGGGATCCCCAAACAAAGGGGGACGAAATCAGAAGTCAAAACCTCCGCTACGGGTCACCATGATGCCCCTAGGGGCCCCTAGTATCTCAAAGTATGGGTCTCTGGTACGGCCAGACGCCCAAATAGTTGCACTGCGCGCGCACTGCGCTTAAGGCTCCCCCTCTACCAATGTCGTTTTGGCCTTCTTTGCCGTGCTTTCAATTTCCTAGGCAGGTGATTGTCCTAATGGTCCCCCCCTTCCCCCCTACTTCCCCGCCATGCCCATGGACGCGGAGCAGGCATTAGATGCTCCACGTGCACGAGGTTGTTCAGCAGTGTTTGCCCGAAATCACTTATCCATGTTTGCCACCTGTGTTGCCCCCCCCCCCCCCCCCTTGATTGTGGGTGCCTACTTCTCAAGCATTCGGATCCATATCGCCACAAAACTTGCAACGTGGCTTTTCCCCCGTCCTTGGCAAAGCCATTGGAGGGCCAATGTGCCTCCCGTGCCACGCACGGGAGGTGACCCAGGGGCATCCAAAGGGTGTAGAACTCTCGTCCATGACAAGCGAGCTCCTTCACTGTTAGAGGACCCACGCTACCATCCTCTGGATCTACCACCGACCCCGGGGGCCTTGTTTTCCCCATGACTTGTGCAGAAAATCATATATAACTAGATAGAATTTGCATGCTGTCAAGGCATGCTAGATTGTTTCCCGTGGTCCAGAAGGAGGGTGGCAAACCTGCATCCAAATGCAAAATTGTGCAAAATGCTATAAATTATGGACTGACTGACACAATTCATTTGGACCACCACGGTCCTGATAGCACCACCTAGTTGCCACATAATTGGGGTTGACGTATGCTTTGCACTCTCCCTGGACGCCTTGTGGTCATTGATTGGGCAGTTAACGATGCACACAATCAACACACTTAGGGGAGGGCTCCACCTGGGAGCCATGTGACAACAAAACTGCATCTGACTCCACTAATTTACCGCCATTGCTGTAACTGTCATTGTTTTTCTGACCCCCTTTGGTCTTCCTTCCTCCAAGGCGAGGGGGGAGGGGCTATGATGAGTGGGGTTTGCTGAGAGCATCAATGACGAAAATTCCACAAACCACCCCCTCAACTCCCCAGCAAGCAGGCAACCCAAGAGGTCAGTCTTAGGCCAAGTTCTTGCACTGTGTGCATATTGCGCACACAGAGGCTCGGATACTCACCCAAGAATACCTGTCACATGTCTAGTAGCACGGCGAAACGGCAAAGCCGACATGAGAACAACGAAACTGTCGTCAACTTGGTAATCAACTGTCGTTATGAACAAGCCACTCGGCCTTGTAAAGTACAACTATGCAAGGGCATGCAAGATGCACACATGTTCAAGTGGCAAGTGCCACACTCAGATATATATCACCAGGACGGTGGCCACACAATTGGCAACAAACACCGTCATCATAACCCGTCCCTAACCCCAACTCAAGGGGCCACACCGAAGCGTGGGTTGCGACTCCCTAGCCCCAACTCAAGGGGCCACACCGAAGCGTGGATTGTGAGTCCCTAACCCCAACTCAAGGGTCCACACGGAAGCGTGGATTGAGAGCCCCTGACCCCAACTCAAGGGGCCACACCGAAGCGTGGATTGAGAGTCCCTCAGCCCAACTCAAGGGGCCACGCAACAAAGCGTGGATTGGATAATTGGCACGGTTTCCTCAATAGCACCGGAAGGTTGAAGGCCCGAAATAACGCTCCCTCAAATATGCCCGGCGCGCACCCCGTGCGCTAACGCCCATGCGGGGGAGGAAATAGGGGGAAATGGTTGAAAATGGGCCAAAATGGTTGACAATTCAAATATGCCACATCCTGAATGCTTAGGAAGCTAAAAAAAACCCCTGCTACGGAACCAAAAACTTGTGAAAAGGGGCCAAAACTAGGGTTCGAGTATTTGCCGACATCCAAACGTTTGCACTGCGTGCGCACTGCGTGCATGGCATTCCCTTACACAATTGATGCTGATGCTGTGGTCTGGAGAAAGGTGCACATTAGCTTAATTGAGCCGAGGCTGATGAGGCACATGTAGAGTTACTTATCAAGTGAAATGTATTCCTTGTTCCAAAGGTACCCCCCCCCCGTGTCCAGGAACCAGCAATGTTTGACCGCGGAACCAGGGGTCGGTTCTTGCGCACACTTTCCCGCCTAAATTTGACCGCGGAACCAGGGGTTGGTTCTTGCGCACAGCCGTGGGCAACCCCGTACCGCGGAAAAAAAAAATTCCGGCACGTTGCGCCAGGACATGCGTGCCCTCTCCTTTCCCACAGTTAACCAAGTTGACAAATGAACACCAAAGGAGTGAATCTCAGCTGACTGGGTTGTAGTGTGCCTTCCAACATGCGTGGGATGATCTATTGTTCAACTGGCTGAGACGTGAAACCCTTCTTCCTGTGATACACCATCCACCCAGCCATCAAACAGCACCTGTTTAACTAAGAAAGGATGGTTCGCCAAAAATGAAAAAATAAAATTTGCAAAGTGGTGCTGTCAGTGGCTCCTTGTGTTTAACTCTCGTTTGTTTCTTGTTAGGGGCTGGTTGCTTCGGGGAAGGGGTCGAGAGCAGGGGGGAGGGGTTTAAGGGGTATGTGCGCCTGTGAGTGACTGATAGGGTCCCCCCTGATGGGGGGACCCGTAGTAGCACACATGAAATGATGTCCTGCACACCTCAATAGCTGTCCTACATCCACCAGAAAAATGAAAACCCCACTACCCTGGTAAAAAAAGTGATGCGAGAATTTGACCGCGGAACCAGGGGTTGGTTCTTGCGCAAGGTGGTTCTTGGACACGGGGGGGGGGGTACATGCATGGAAGCATTTTTGTGCATACGCGCATATGTTAAAGGCAATTCGCCACTGCACAACAGCAAACCCCAGACCAGAGTACAACCTCCTGTCCACCGACCGGCAAAATGTAGCAAAACACAGGGTGCCTATCTTTGCAAGCGTTTTTTGGAGGGGGCAGACCAAGATGAGCTGGAGTAGCCCTGCTCACTGTATGGTACTCGAGATAACTCCAGAGCTTTCCAGTTCTGACTGTGTATGACATGTTCCTATGTGGTGTCTTTATACCCCCCCTGTGCGCGCTCCCCCTTGTGCAGACACCACTGAAGTCCGGGACAATCACGGCCAGACCGGGATCCCTTACTCAGATAAAGCTATGCCCCATGCACAACAGAGTTCTTGGGGGTGGGGATTGCGGCAACATTCCCTGGCAATCATGTCAAAAAATTAGAAGTGGATTGCAGTGTCAAGCACCATGTTTTTGACGCAGCCCTCCTTGCCACTACAACTGGCTCACAATGCAATGTGCCCAGTTGCGCCAGTGGCACAAAGGATCTTGGGGGAGTTTGCACAGCACCCATCATTGGGGTGACTTTACTGGAACCAACCTCAAAACCACCAACTACCCAAAATGCACAATGCACAGGCAGAACACTGCAATTTCACGTCAAAAAGCAGTACAGCAATCCTGTCCACACTGTCCTGACACCTGGCGCCCCATCAACTGCAAATACGCAGATGTGGACGAGCCGGACCCGAAGGCCTTTCTCCGGGCCTACGGGCACCACATCTGGTGTGTGCCCATGGTGGCGTCCCAGCTCACAGGCCCCCAGCTCCAGCAAGGGCTGGCCCGCATGCACCCGTCGGCCCTCAGCCTGGACGGGTGGAGCCTGGCAGACCTCCGCTCCCTCCTGGACACACTACTGGGGTGGCTGGCCGACCTGCTCCAGGAGGTGGACTGCCGGGGCAGTGGCCGGCCCATCTAGCAGAGGGGTACACGGCTCTGATCCCCAAAGAGGAGCCGCCGGGCCCCCTCAACACGCGCCCCCTCACGGTGCTGTCCATGGTGTACTGGCGTGAGCATAGGCCATCGGACGTGCATTTGAGCACATCAATGACCCTCGTTTTTGAATGGGACATGCGAGAGGGCCACATTATTTGTTGCGAACTGTGCTCATCATGCATGCTTGTTGCACATGCGCACTGTTCTGTCGCAGATTGCGGCATGTACTCTTGTCCCATGCTTCACCATGCTTTGCTCCTGCACCATGAGGGTGAGGCAAATTCACACGTTCAATTGTGGTTGGCAGTTCCCAAACGGCTGAATTTGCACACAGCACCCCTTTGCTAAGCCTTTTTGCAGATCTATTTATGTGCAGATACACGCCCGTTGGTTAGTGTCATGGCAGGTTTTCTGACCTCGACAGACACACCTTGCACATGCATGGGCTTGTGCAATGCTGCACACCCTTTTTGGCTGCGCTGTTTTGAACCATGGCCTTTGTGGTGCTGGAATCAAGGAGCAGCAAATAGCAGGCATCACTCCGTAGGTCTCAAGAAATGTTTGAGGTTCGGTTCCTTGTGCAGATCCATGTGCACACTGTGCACACAGATGTTGACTGCGTGCACTTGGCTGTTGAATTGGCCACCGCTGGAAAAGCCTGAAATCATTGGGGCTGCATCCGCACCATCCCCGGACAAGACCAGACTGTTCCAAACACAAACACACTATGGCGACCTGATGCAGACAATGGGAAACACCCCTGCCTGTCACTTACTGCCTGAGTGCCAGGATTGCATCTGCCACTGTGAAAGCTGCATAATATCCTTAGGGCTCGCATCATGGAGCCCTGCGGCCCCTGCACAGGAAGAGTACAGACTTCACTGCACCACAAAAGGAAAAGCCACCCGTCGGCCTGCAACTCCTGTCGGTTCATAAGCGCCAACTTCAGCTGGCTACATGCAGACCGCAAGCAGACAACCGCCTGCTGCAACCCGACAGGGCCCTCTGCATGCGATGCTGGTCAACTGATGACCAGAGCAGATGCAGGATAGCACACGTAAGCTTTGCAGCAGCTTTCTGTGAGACTGTCCTCGCCCGCCCCTCCTCTACAGTACCAATCTGCTCAACCAAGATGCTGAATGCGAGTGAAGGGGAGTGAGGGGCAAGGGTGCGAAAACCATTTGCATCAGCGTCTTGGACGGCCAGGATGAGCGTCTGGACCGTCAGGCGTCAGGCGTCTGCCCTTCGGAGTATTACGGTTCTCTGTTGCATGGCGATTTACAGGCGTGACTTGGAGGGGGGATAATAGGACGGAGGTCTCTGGCTTGCCCCTAACTCCATGACCCACTTCCGTCTTTTTGTTGTATCGGGTTGAACCTCAACAGGCACATGCGCCCCCTTTGAAGCCTCAAGCAGATCCCCCCTTCAGCGCAATTTCTTATCCTTTTTTCTGTTTGCATCTGTTTGCATCGTACTCGCCAGCTGCAACACGGACACACCCGCGCATTTGTCCAACAACTTTGTGTGTATGTGCGTGGGCGCGCGCATGGGTGGGTGGGTGATCACTGCCCACTGTTTCTCCAATTTTGGACGTACCTGCGGAATGTCTTGCACAGCAGATCATTTTCTGGGCGTTGTCACATCAGATTCCTGTAGGAATGGCAGGCTAGTGCCCGGTGGCTTGCGCATTTGTGTGCGTGTGAAGCTGTGCTGACCCACTCTTGTGTACTTGCATCTGGGGCTGCATCAAGCAGTGGCATGTGGGTATTGGAGACTCGGACGAGTTGCCTGTGCAGCGACACGCTAAGTGATGACGCATGGTCATGAGCAGTGGCACAGGAGCGGTGGAGAAAAGTCTGTACAGCCCCGTGCAAAAATCGAGCAAGCTATGAACGACCTCAATTCAGGTACAGTGGCGGGCCCTGAGCAAGAGAATTTTCACTGTTGCATACCCCCCCCCCCCCCTTGCGCAGTCACAGCCGAAGTCAGGGGAACCCCGGTCAGACGGGGATCCCGTACTCATGGAAGGCCGTGCTCACACGTGACCTGCAGGCAACCGCCGGATGGATGACAACAACGGTGACCGGCGGTGCTAGTGCAAAGCGGGGGGGGGGGGGGAGGGCGGCATGAGCCTAACACTGCGTGTCTCGCTCCCAATGGCAAGAAGTGTGGCCATTGCACCATTGTTAAATTCACACGGTGACTGCTGTTGACAGGGCATTTCACTGGCTCTAAGGCCAAGGTGGAATAAATACAAACAAGTTTGCGCACGCTCACTGAATTTGGTGTGTGTTCTCTCCTGCTGTCCCCTCGTATTGATCAGAGGAGAGTCGGGAAAACAGGTTTGGCAAGGTAAATGAGGAGACAGGGGCAAATTGGGCCACGCACGATAGTCACTAGCAGGTAACCAACTCTGCCAAAGCCCCTCACGTGAGGCGTTTTTTTGGAGGGCTTCGTGTTTGCAGCACTCTTTTAGGGGACTGGAAGGATGAAGGAAAATTTTGCCAGCCAGAGTACCCAGGAAAAGAAAAACTGCTGGGCTTACAGGGCTTCAAAACAATGGTTTGGGTCTATCTTTCTCGCACTCCAAGGTCATGGCTCCTTGGGGGTGTGTCAGAACAGCGCGCGCATGACAGGGAGAAATTGGGGGTTTTTGCTACACTTGGCAATATTCTTGCCAAGACAGACTATACCCACAATGTTGGACAGCCCCGGCATTTGATGCGCACTCTCTTGGTGAAATATGTACTGGTTAGGAATATAGGATACCGGGCCACAATTTTCGGCCATGACCTCTTTGAGCATAGGTTGATCTAGGTCACACAAAGGTACAGGGTTAAGAGCCCCATCCACGGTGGACAAATAGCTAGCCCACTCGGGGGCCTCGCCTAATGTGCCGGTCCATATCCCCGGAAAGCGGCCAATCCAAATCCAAATTCTTGATGGATACCACGAACCTTTCGGAAAGGATGCAAAACAACACACCAATACACTAGAAATGAGGGCAAAGCATGCAAGCAACTCATATAGATGCATAACAAGGCTAATTGTTACTGGTACTACGCACTACTATGCAGCTTGGGTACGGTCCTGTACAAACTTTGTGCACAGCGCGCAGTACGCCCCCTTGACTCGATGGTTTCCAACCACTAACACTGTCCACTTACCAATCACAAAGATCTAGAGATACTCTGTAAGTTTCGGCAAGGGCTATTTCTTGTCCTCCAGTAAAGAAGCCCTACAGTCCCTCACTGTTAAGGGCTACTTCTTGTCCTCAGTCTTCGTTCTACAAATATACTTGGCCGCGTTCTGACTGACTGCATGTTGGGCCGCAGGCTGCCAATCAGCATGCATTCCGACAGTGTGCGACACAGCCGTTAAGACACCTAAAGACCTGGTTGTGTGTACTCAGTCTGGTTTTAATCAGTGTAACTCCACAACAAAGTCCCCGCTACCCTCAGGGGTCAGCAGAGATAATGCACTCTCTATGCACAGGCAAACAGGGTTACCCAGTCAATGAGAAAAACAAAAAGAGGAACAGTCATGTCTTTGATTCAGGGTTGGGATTTAATTGTGGAGTCCTGTGTGACGTGTTGTGTTGAGGATCGGCTAACACTGTGCAATTGCCCGCATGTGTGTAGTGCGCAGAAGGATCCCGGGTGTTACGCACAGCATGAAGTTGGCCGTTCAACAATCACTGATGGGTATTGACGACCAGTGTTGCAGGGCAGTGTTGCAGTGTGGCTCGTTAGGGTTGATGAGGGTTGATTGCAGTTGGCATTACCAGATTGCAGAATGTTGCGCATACACTTGAAGTAAGTATTGAACATGGTGGATGAGCAGGCTGTTCCCTTGGACACCTGGGCGCCGGGTCTGTCTGGAGACACCCTTTGCTCTGCCTGGCTCTGCCCGGATGGCAGCCATGCGCTACCGGGTCTGCCCAACCCATGACAGTTGGAGGGGTCTTGACGGCTGCAGAGGGTTGCAGAAATATCTTGAGGGTCGTGGAGGGGTTTCTTACTGGTGGGGAGTTTCCCGCTTGTCCCCTGCCCAGATACATTTTCAGTGGGGTTGCCCGGAAAATTGCCCAGATACTGGGTAGAAGCATGTGGATGAGTGTCGTCCTTTCACCGGCCGACAGCTATCACCACTCCAACGGAGGACGCAATCCATTCCCCCACCACCTCCCTCCCCTTCGTGCAAACAGCGGTGGACCAAAGTCTGCGATTTCAGCACATTAATGAACAAACCGCTGTCTGTACGCATCCCTGGAGCCCACAAACAACACCACAACAGCATAACTTCAGCCCTCGAGGGTCTGCTGTTTGGACCGAACCGAACTTCGCGGTGCAGCGGCTGTAAGTGTGGCAGGTACAGCAGGTGTAAGGGTGTTTCGCCCAGAATGTACCACCTCCCAAAGGGGGGGGCAGCAATTCCAGTGTTCCAAAAAAATGAAGGAAACAGCACCTGCACGAGGGGGAGGAGGGTATCAAAGCTATGTCTGGAGATGGTCCATTTCTTGCCGGTGATATCATTTTGGATTTTACATCAACTTGAAATGGGGCATCCAAACATCCTGTTTCCTGCAGATTCCAAAAGATATGCATGTTTCATTTTCATGCTTCGCTGAGGCTCGGAACTGGGCTGATGTGCGTGGCTCTGGAGCAATCAAAAGTGACTGACAGGAGGTATTGACTCGCATGAAAGCATGAAAGAAAATGGAGTTGCGCAGCATTACAAATGGTTTGTCAGGGTTGATCAAGGTTGATTGCGTTGATGGATGTGGTCTTGTGGCGGGGGGGGGGGGGATCTTCGTCACACAGTGCCACACAGGCAGCGCCCGTTGCCATTTCTTGTTATTGAGAAGGCTGAAATGGGATGGCAATGGGAAAACAAGAGTCCCACAGCGTTTTGAAGCGTTAAAAGCCTAGAGAGTCAATTGACTGACATTTGTCCGCATGCCATCTAAAATTGAGGGTATTACATTGGCAGCAGCAGATCTCTGGGCTTCGCCAGCTGGAAACGTGCCCAGCCCCATTCGGGTCATTTGAGTCATAAAAACCCTCTCTCCCTACAGCTTCCCACAACTTTGAGATAACTGGCTCCTGCCTTTCGCTGGGCGATTGTTGGCGGCTGTTGGGCTGTCTGTTGGTGGTTAGTGGGCTGGGTCAGGTTACATGGGAGTCGTTCAGAGGGCGCTCGGCATTGCTTGTGGGGCATATCATGCGGGAATATGAGGCCGGAAGAGTTGATAACGGGTTTGAAAATGTTCCTATGGGAAAGTGTAATCAACTTTGAGCGGCTGCTGTCCGGTAGTGGATTCCAAGCAGGGTCCCGCAACAACGATTTTGTGTAAATCCATAGTGGAACAACGTCCGTAAGATTGGGGTGAAGATTTACGGGTCTCCACACATGGGGTTTTAGATTGGCGTGTGCTTGTGCAATGGACGAAGCTTGCTGTGATACTTTTCAAGCGCTCTGAGTTCAGCCAGGTGCCGGTTAGGAGAGGAGCGGTGGGGGGGGTCCGGAAACCAGAAATCTGCGTCCCAAAAATGACCCAAATCATTTTTTCCTTTGGTAATCTTTGGGTCCGGTTGTCCAGGGAGGTCCCCCTCCTCCTTTGGTAGTCGGCCATTCTAATGTATACCCGGTCCACCCAGTTGCAAAAATTTCGTTTTCTGAAACATGGGTGGGACGGAGGAAATTGGAGAACCAAGATTTTGGAGCAGAAAACGTACTCTGGAACCCACTAGGAGTAAAGCATCTCATCGCTGTTTGCTTCATGCACTCAGCCAGAGCATCCGACCTGCAATTGCCCTTTTCTATAAATATGGCAATCAACCCAGATTGCCGACGAAGGCAAAATTCAGTTTGTTCCGGGCGGGCTTTTCTCGAGCCCTCGTGAAAGAGGCACAAGATATGTAAAAGAGACAACAGGATACCGCCGGTTCTGCACCGTTCGATGGTTCCGTCATCGCACCGCGCGCACCGCACGCGGAAGAGAATGTCCTAGGCTCGGGTACCTTGTTTTTGTGGTTTGCTGTGGGTCGTCGTCCATAGCCCTCATCAACAAGGATTGGCAGCGTACTCTGGAACGCCACGAGCTCGCTATGCAATCAAGGGTGGATGTTGGCTTGGCAACAATGGCTGGCACACACTCTTTGTGGTGCCTCCTCGACATACTGCCCAGCTTAAGGGGTGGTATGTGGTCATACGAGGCAACACACTAAAATGGTGAAACACTATTCAGAAACGCACTGCCATTTACCGCCAAAACCCCCCCAAAAAAAGCCACAGACCATTACAGCCTCACTCATAGGCCCCGCACACCACTTGGTTTACCAACATGTTCAGCCGCCAATTATTGCTTTTGTACACTTTTCCAAATATTGTCATTTTTGTGCGGTCCACCAGCATCGCACTGTGTGCGCGCACCGCGTACGCCACAGTTGATCCCACAGCGGTCTGAGAATTTCACCTCTGGCGTGTCAATATCCATCATGACGAACAAACCCATCACTGCCGTTCAGGGCCAGCACCGCCCAGCTGCCCGGTGAAGGCCACCGCCGGAGCGGATAGCCTCCGCCCATCTGGGGGCACCAGCACTGCGTTGCCCTTTGCGGACCTTGAGACTCAGCAGAACAGCTGTGTCCACATATGGTCGATCCTTTGCCATCCTGCATGGCACGGGGGTCACCCTCTTCCCTCTCCACGTGTCATACATTTCGACTCGTTCTCGAGTCCCTAAAATCCACATGACCGGTTCTATTTGCTGGTGATTCAGGTGCCACATTTCCACAAATAGGGGTTGTGGATGCACAACCGCACAATTGTCGTGGAGGTAATGGGACACGTGATGCGTAACATGTATCTCCAAATTTCTGACCAACCGGAGACGACGAAACGCCCACTACATTGTCACCCGCGGATATTGTACACATTCACGCATAGCGACTAGAGCTAGAATACAGCAGACTCAAAATAGTGAGAAACCACAACTTCAACACGAGGTGAAATACGAGTTGGTGTCTGTATGAGAGAAAATTTCGTTTCCCCCACTCGTCAAAAAGTCATCGACATTCACAAATTCACAAAGTCGAGGGGTTGTGTGGTCAACCTAGACAATGCGTACGACGATGCCTCAAATGCTACGAAAATACTCCGCCCTTGCGAATCCACTCATGCATGTGTTTGTCTTTCCCCTTATAGATTGCTGGAAACGGTTTGGGGTAGAATCGGGATGAAGTTCAAAAGCAAAATACCACAATTCGACCTACCACTTACATGTGGCAAGGGGCAAAGTAATGAGGATGCTTGTCAGTATGGCTGCAGCAAATCTCATTTAGCATGGAGGGTCATCCATCCATACGACAATTCCGGTAGGCAATTAGCATCCATGAAAACTCAAGCCTTAGGAAATGACGGTACCTAGGATTACAAAGGGCGAGCCAAGCTCGATGGCCGAACACAAGGTTAACGAATTAGAGGGTTATACTTCAAGGTTATGGCCCCTCGTGATGGTTAGAGGTTTGTGTCCGACAAAAGGATGGGACAAGGCCCACAAAGGCAGTGAGGGCCCCCAACAATTGCCTTGCCATATCCCTTTCACTTCAATACTTCAATAAAACAATGGTTGTGTGGTGGGCTTGAAAAGGTTAGCTACGGATCCTAGGAAGAGCGAGCCACATAAATCTAGGAGGGCTCGTGCTAGGGACCTTTCAATTCACCGAAATTCCCCGACTATCAATCCGTGGCAGAAAAGAATCGTCGGGGGTGAACCCCGGGCCTGAGCCCGAATAATCCGATGCGATCTCACTCACATCGCTTACGCCTGAAGATGCCTCTTTCCTATCGCTTCCTCTATTTCCCACCGACATCATGAATAGTGCAGATTCCCTCGCAGTAAATCCGAAAGCTAATAACAACACCGGCGCATACACAAATAAGCAAATTGAAAGAGTGGTGAGCCACGTGAGCGGTTGTGTAGATATCACAAATGGGTTCACGGCCACGAACGTGGGGAAGGGGAATTGTGGGCCCCGGATTCCAACGTAGCCGACAATTGGGGTTGCGTCTCGGAACGCCCCGACATCCCAATAGATCATGGAAATGAACACGAGCTCCATGCAAAAGATCAAGGTGGTGTAGGGGATGATGCGCCGCATACGGCGTGCGACCGGCACAGCGATCCGTTGTGTGAGGGAAAAGAATTTGAGGTCTAACATGGCATAATTCACGTGCCAAACTACCATGGAAGTTGGAGACACCGGAATGAGCTCAAAGATAAGGAAAAGTAATCCGAGGTAGAGCGGGCCCAATTGGTGCTCCGTGTCCAAGGTGGTCGCCAATATGTATTGCACCGCAAGATCGCGAAGCATACACAAGACGATATACAAACACAGCCATCCGAGGAGGTAACGCTCCGATAAACTTTTGACCATTGGGGTGCTCTCGTCAGCAGATGACGTGGATTGGTACAAGAAGAAATGTAAAACCAACCAGTAGAGCACGGACGCGGCATGGGCATATGACAGAAGGTAGACGAGCGTTTCCCCCATGAGTAGAAGCCTTTTGATCGGCTTCGATTGAAAGTGGCTGTACGCGTATGCTAAGCAAGAGCTGGTAACTACAGCACCGACCAAAAGCATACTCAATATTAGTACAAGTTGCCGGTACTTGCGATTTTGGCCATGATCCGTCCGAACGACAAGCAAGAGGCAATGAGAAATGTAGATGGCACTCACGAGGCCCAAAATGACAACGATGATGGTCCACGTGGAATGGTGGCACCAAAAAAAACCAGATGAGATATCCATAACACCACTAGCAAGTGGACGACAACCTACATCAACAAATGGTGTGCATAGAGGTGCGCAACACGTAGCATTTCCACCCACCACTAATCAAATGGCGAAACCGGTCCCACACACTGCATGTCACGGAGCGGAAGATCAAAAGAGAAACGGTACGTGGAGCGTTCATGTAGGAGAGGTCCAAGCACCAATTCAGGTTTGAATTACCACGGTGTGTGTGGGATCAACTACGGAGCAACGATATCGCTCTTTGGTGGCTTCTGAGCCAAATTCTTCTGTAGCCTATCACGTTTGGCATCACACTCTTCCTCTTGCGATGATGTTCTAGTTTTTCGGCATGAGAATGACAAGGGCTTTTTGCCTCATAGCAATATTTTGGAGGAACATTCTTGCTCTTCGGGTTTGTTGATCCGTTGTCTTCATCCGTATTTGGTGGATTTTTTTTCGCCAGAACGTCCCGTGTCACGGCATTAGGTGCAACGTGGGCAAGAGTTTTTCCATGGTGGGCCGAGTTTGGGTTCTTTGTCGTTTTGAGTTTCGTTGTCGTGAGCTAAGCTTCCGTCGTGGAAAAAATTTGTACGATTTGAATGTTTTCAGTTCATCACCATGGACGTCATAAATTTGGACAATGCGAAAAGCAAAGGAATTCGTAGTCAAACATAGAAAGTGCCGGGGTTTCATTGTCTCCCTTGTTTTTCATTTCGTGTTATGTCGTGGTCGCATGCCTTTTTGCATGAGTCTCGCATGTTTCAAATTCAAATGTGGTAGATGGCAAGTATGCCACAATTGTCACCATGGAAACGGAGGATGCGCTCGCTTTGGGGGCCATTGTACTTCTCATATTGATATTGACGTTGCTCAAACAAACTCTCACGTTCGGCTGGTGGTTGGGCTCCTTAGACCATACAAGCAAAGCGCATGCAAAGCAAAAGAAACCACGACACTGTTTCTGTGAGAGCAGTACAAAAGAATGTAACTTCCATTGCGCATTTGAGCTTGCACTAATGTTATGGTATTACACATTATACAAACATGGCTCTGTGGTGTTCATCCGTCCCGGGATCTCCATATCATGGGGGGGGAGGGTTTTCGGTGGGGTTTGATCTACTACTTACAAGAGCACAATCAACACAACAAAGTTGCTCACAAATGCATTCGAAGCTAGACACAATGTGTAGTGAGGATGGGCGTATTCATGGGCCACCAAGGCACAAAAGCACTAGTTACCGTATTTTACACCATGGAGACAAGTGTTGCAACGTGCAAGCAAAGGTCGCTTAGACGAGAGCTCATAAATTCCATAGCTAACATCATTGAGACTGAGATGGCACCATAATCACAACACAATGAGGGACGATCAGCTTAAATCTTAAACACGAAAACCCATCCTAACCCACTGTCCTAGCCCCCGCTAGCCCGTGCCGATGTTAGGGGAGGGGAGTTTCTTTACGGTCCGGCAAAGCAAAGAAGTGAGGCTACTGCCTTGGACCTCAACACACCACAATCACGCGGAAAAGCTTACTAATCTTGTGTGCATGGTAAACGAAGCCCCAAACGGGTGTGCGCCAAACGCCGTGCCACAAACAATGAGTAAAGTTCAAACTGCGCGAAAAACACCTAACCTGCAACCGTGCGTGTTCCACTCAAGTTGAAAGCAAACACTTAGGCATGTGCGTGCCCCATGGCATTGGCCTTGAGGGCCACTTCGTTCACCACCAAGGTACCCGTATTCATGTGCCCAACCTCAAATAGACTTCTCGACCTTTTAGGACCCGCAAGGATGTACTTCAAGAATCCCAATCCTACCACGCACTCAACAATGGGAAACATAAACCATTAGCTGTCAAGTGCACAAAGAAATTCATGCGTGTGCGGACACGCGAGCACAATCAAAACTGCTCTTCGTGCGTGCGGGTGCCAGTCAAGGCAATGCGATGGTGTAAGCATGGTGTGTGATAAAGCTTGTTAGCTCATGTGCTCCTTGCGTCCAAGTGGCGGGCCCCGTGCTCTGCCCCCCCCCCTCCCCAAATACCCGGCAATACGGCAAGATTCAACGAGTGCAGGCTCTTCACACGCTCTTGGTTGGTTGGTAGATCACAATGCACAAGGAAAATTCCAGTTTGCATGCCGGAACAAGAAGCAACATTTGGTATCTCGATTTCATTTGATGACCATCATTTATTTGCATGTGAAATGAAGACGGACAACCACCAATTCCAAATGTGGCGACGATGACGAAACGCACACCAGTTCATCACCTGCAGAATGTAGCACATCTATGGCAAACATGCACCAAAGTTTAAAACAACATGCAATAACATATGCAATAAAGTCGAAGCAAATATTGCAAAAATTACATGGTATTTGAAATGTGCGTAGGGGCCAACCCCAATGGTGTACGTATAGTGGTCGTACTGTTGCTGTATTGTTACTAGTGTTAGGGGGGATCAAGGGGCGGCTCAGAATTGAGATATGGGAGTCGCAGCCGAAACAGAGTTGGAATGCATTAAAATAGCTTCAGAGATGGACCATCTACTCCCTCCTCTGTTCGCAGCATCCAGGATGCTGAGTTTTAGTACACCCAGTCTCAGGCAAAGATGCCAATGAAACCGTGACCCTAAGGGGGATTGGCTACGTAGAAATGCTAGCGCTCAGGCCTACGCGTAGAAAGAAAAGATCTGACCACATTGCGCACGCGCATCCACTGTGTCATTTCATGTCGGTTGAACACATTTTTTGAACTATCCGTAAGTGGACGCAAGTTGCGAAAAATCACCACTGGCGCCGTGGCCTGAAATTTTGTGATGGCGGATTGCCTCGCACTAACAGGAGGTGGAGTCCACACCTACGGGCCACCCACCCGGCCTGTTCTAACGACATTATTCTCTTGATGAAAAATGTCGTAGACGTCGCAAAAAGCTACAGAAGAGCTGTTTTCATATCAAATTTTATTGAATGATGGTGGATTTGTAGTGTATAATATGGCATTTTTCATAAAAATGCACTAAGTAGCCAATTTTCCACAGGTGGCCCGAAGTGACGGCCACTCCCTCCCCTATGGGGAATATTCAGCATATGTCTGTAGGTTTTCAAGAAAAATAGTATATGGCGCCAGATTGCCTTAAGGCCCCTAGGCTGGTGCATGGGGGGTGACCCATGTTTCAAGTTTTAGCCTTGTTTTCAACTTGTTTTTGACTATGTTTGAGTGGTTTGACCCTGTTATGACCCAGAACTGACTTGCACCTATTAACCATAGGACAGTTCTTGTCGACGACACTCGCTGACGACCTGAATCTCAGATCGCAGGGCGTGTGGTGCCCTGATTTAGTGCGATTTTTCCCCAAAAATCTAACCTCAGGACATGGTTTGGTACTTAGGTATGTTTACATGTCTATTAACCTAGTCTATTGCCTTTGATGCCCTCTCTTCCTTTCATAGGACACCAGATTGTGTCATGGGGCGACCAATGTTCCTAGAACAATTTGTCAAAGCGTGGTATTACGGGTTCTTTTGTGCAAGCTTGCCTACTCAAGGGGGCCAAAAATGGGTTTGAAAAACACAAATTTTGATGACAAAAATGGAGTCCAAAATGAAGCTCTTCACCGACATAGAGACAAGTTGGACATCCAAGATCTAAGCGCGTACCAATACGCGTCAAAATTGTTCTAGAATCGATGCAGCTATGAAGGAGGACTTGGAGTTCTTTGTGTTCTTCAAGGTATGTGGACCCTTGGCACAAGCCTTTAGAAGGAGCCAATCTAAGGAGCTCAAGTCCTTCACCAAGCCCAAGATTGGACTGCAGAACAACCAGTCGACGGCGTGGTGTGGCATGGGAACGCCTGGAGCGACATTTCTACCAGGTATGTCCTCCACAACCTCCACCTCCTCCTGAAGTACTTGGACTGAGGAGCATCATCTAAGGTTTGGAACCTGGTAGTTTAGAAAATAACCGGTTGTAAACGATTATTTTTACAAAAATAACTGGTTTTGCCGATTATTAGCTTTCAAAATAACTGGTTTTTCCGATTAATTGCCCTTTACTAACCAAATTCTTGCCATCGAAAGAAGAGAGCCCATATAAGTCGGAGCACAGTGATCAAAACTACGGGAGAAATTGTAATTCACCATTGGTCATCATTGATTGCTACCAAAGCCTCCATTTAGTGCAAAAATTGAACGAAAAGCAGTGCCGAAAAGCACGCGAAAAATTTGGAACCATTCCGATGAATTGGTTTATATCAGTTTGCAAAATAACCGGTTGTGCCAATTGTTTTGAAAATATCCTCCGATTATTGCCGATAACCGGGTTTTCCGATTAATTGGTAAAACCGGTTCCGAACCTTAGCATCATCAAGAAATACAAGAAAATCAAGAAATTGATCCTGACCAAGATAATGGGGCTTGGTGGGCTTCCAACACTCGATCAGAAGCGGCGGAGATTGCCGAATATTTTGCGTCAACTTCAGCAGCGAGGACCATCGGCGAATCTGGGCCAGCAGGTGGGATCATGCTCCCAATGAATTTTCACAAGCAATCGAATTTTATGAAGCCCAACAACAAGGGCACCAAGAATTTCACATGTGGAACAGCTCCAGCGAAGGTAGCTGTCGCCAGACGATGACGTTGCGTCGAGAAGACCGTCGTGGACTCACAGCCAAGGAGCTGGAGAAGTTTGACAAAGAGATGAAGGGGTTGTTCAACAATTATAGGAGCCCCATTGGCTCTGAGAGTGGCTAACCCTCTCTAATCTTATTTGTCTGATTTTTCTAAGCCCTTTGCCAGTCCTGCCAGCCCTGCCAGAGTCCCACTGATATATAGGAGTATATGTTGTAGATTCTTCTGTTTTCTGGCGATTCTTGCCACTGTTTGGTTGTACTTTACTTATTGTTAAGGTTGTCAAAAAACGCAAATACAAAGAACAATTTATACCTATTCTTCTCTTTCATTTGCCTCCACCGCACATGCTTGCACCAAATGTTGTTGAAGCGCACCAAAACATTTTTGTTGCTCAATCGGAAAGCTTTGTCCCCGTGCCTTGCAGAGCACTCAAGTTCTAAAGTCCAGATTCTTGCTCCAGGTCTAGGGGGCTGTAAAAATCCGCAATTTAGGCATAGCTATTCCAGGCTCAAGGAAAAATTACGACAAAACAAACCAGTTCGTAACTAGGGTACATCTTGATAACTAAGAATAACCAGCTTTTCGAAATCTCTTTACCGCATCAACTCGTTCTAGGGCTGATGTCCCCCATTGTGGAATGTACCAGATGTGGGTATAACTATAACAAAGGGACAGGCCAGGTGTACAGGGTTAGAGACCCATAGATAGATATGAAGCGTATAGGTAACCAATGTGTTAGTCTGGGTGTGGCGGTGTGTGTTTTGGTGTCGTGTGTGTGTGTGTGTGTGTGTGTGTGTGTATGTGTGTGTGTGTGTGTGTGTGTGTGGTATCCTCGGTGTGTGTTCTGGTTACCGCGTGTGAGAATAGAGTGGGAAACCTGAACCCAAAAGGTGGCCGTTTGCGGACACAGGATATTGTGCCCAAAAAAGAATTCATTGTGCCCTGCCAGTTTTCAAACCCCATCGTTTCAGCCCCAAGGAAAAGCAAGAGAGAATGAGCACTGCAGGGCAAGCAGAGATAGGGATAAACGAAATACGGCAGTTCTGACGGCCAGGGCGGCCACTGAAGCCCAGTATGCAAGCAGGGCGTAACGCCGAGGGATGTAAAAAGGATAAAAGGCCAGGGGCCTCAGATGTACAGCGTGCTTAAAACGGTCCGAGCTTGCAGCAGCGGTCGGTCAGCGCCGACGGAAAAGTTTCCAGCCCTTGAATAGTAGGGTGGCGACCGCCTCCTGAGATGACACGGAAGCAAAGAAAGAGATAGACGAGTTATTGGAGTTCAGTCGGCCAGCCCAGCCACTGAAGTCCAGTATGCAAGCAAGGTGTGACGCCAACGCGGCCGTCTGCTGAATTGGCCGTAACTTGGGAGGCGGAGTAGGGTGTGTGCATCACACCCCTGTCGAAGAATGGGTTTTCGCCGCATACTCCTCGACGGTGCCGTTCTCGTTGGCATCTTGGAAAGCCTTCGTCTCCACCCCGTCAAGATCATCGGAGATAGCGGTGCGAGCATGTTGGCCTTCAGTCCAGTAATGCGAAGGCGACTCTTGTTCTTCCATTTCGGCCGTGGATTGAAATAGAACAGGCCAAGGATGTCGACATTGCATTAAAATGAGAAAGAATTAGCGACATCGGATTTGGGAATCACAGAATTCGCGTCGACATCTGTCCAGTGCATCGCAACATCGCGACATTGCGATCATGTATTTGAGAATTCTGCTTTTGTTTGCTGTGTAATTTACTGAGTGTCTATTCATTTGATTTTGTTGCTTTGATGTATGTTATTGATTTGTTTGCAAACACAATGGTTCATACTTTACCATTGATGGATTGAGTCTTTGGAGTCAGTGCTTTTGCTCTCACTATCGTTGCCGGTGCGTTCGCAAACAATCACGGGACATTCAAGAAAGGACTTCAAGGATTTCCAAAAGTGGTTTTGGTTTTAGAACCATTGTTTCGAACGCGAGGAGACATCGGTGACGGGAAATATTGAGATCAATCACAATATGCAACTTCATGAGCCGTCGGCGGGTGATGATTTAATTGAGTTCGAGCCATCCTTGTATAAAGTTGAGAAGGCAAAGGGCGTGGTCAAAGCTCGGGTCGCTCAAGTTGATGCTAGTGGAAGCCAAATGGAAAGCGGATCGGATCTACATGAAGACCATGAAACCGGGCAATCGGAAAGCTAGCAACCCGCGGGGGCCAAGGATGGAAACACTCCCAAATGGTGCAAGCGCCGCCGACGAGAATCACGAGTGATATCATTGCCAATAGCCATTGGGAGCTCCGACATCGGTTCACAAGTAAACTCAACCTTGAAAAAGGCTATGTCGAAACTGGTACGACGCCAACAAGCAAACCAATCACAACAAGCAAAGGGGTTCGAACAACGGGTAACGCGGCCCGAGGAGGAGTTCGAACAACGGGTGATGTGGCTCGAGGAGAAGTCCAAGACGAAGCAGGTGTCCAAGGCTCATTTCGAAGAGCGCATGACGGCCATGGAAACAGCCATGAGCCAACGAACTACAGAGCACTCGAGCCGAATGGCCTGGGAGCGAGAAACGGATCACAGCACACACAGGTGTGAATATTCACAACTCAAGGGTGAGTGTAAACAGCCCCATGAACACCACGAAACATTGAATGTACGCATTGATTCGGTTCGATCTGAAATTCAGGATTCCGAGAATAGAATCACACGGCTTGTGCAAAGTCAAATAGAGCAGGCCATGAGTAGGTCTCTCACGGAAGTTGCGAGTGTAAGAAGTGAAATTACGTCTTTGGACCAATCGTCAGGAGGCATCCGCACACGAGGAACGAGTCTAGAGGGTGCGGAAAAGGAACTCCAACGACGGTTAACCGAGATGCGAGAAGAAATTGAGATGGTCCGAAGTGGGTTTTCACGTAGTGAGGCTAATGTAGTTTCTCCGCTTGCTCACCAACGACAGGATGACATGTCAAAACGGATTGGCATGATCCAAAATTCCTTGACTGCGCAGGTGAAGGAATGCATGGACGTCAAGTTGGCGGTTGATGTACATTCGAAAAGGTTTACCTCCCTTGATGAATGCTTGCGGGTAAACGAACAAAGGTCTCAGGATTGCCCCCTCCAATTGCAGGCGTTGGAAGCGAGGTTGAGGGAACTGGAGACCAATGATGTTTTGCATGGAGGTAGGCTTTGTTCGTTTGATGAGCGGCTGACACAAAGTGTAGAAGGTTTTAACGCAAGTCACTTTAGTGACAACTTCCAAAAGTTTTTTGAACGGATAAGTGCACTAGAGAGTTGTTCTTTGGATGCCCAGTCATTGAACTTACAAGTTGAACAATTGGGCAAGCATGTAGTGGAGTTACAAGAAACAATTGCATTCCAGAAAGCTGCTCATCAAGTGGACCCTATGCCCCCCCCCTCTGCCCCCTCCGCCACCCCAGCGAATATTTTTTTGTCCGAGGTCAATGTGCAACGTTTGCGAGGCCTTGAGTCTCGTTTTGAGACATGTGACGCCCGCATGGCTGAGTTTGCATTAAAAAAAGAGTTGACAGACATGGGTAAAGTCATGAGTGGCGTCATTGAAGAGGTCAAAGTGGAAATGATGAAAAAAATCACATGTGTTGATGAAGATTTGCACAATAGGCATGAAGTGTTAACAAGCACGGTGCAATTGACCCAGGAACAAACTGAAGCAGCCACCTTGGACGCTTTCAAGGCATCCGAGCAGGCCACGGAGCAGGCCAAGCATTCATGGCAAAGTGCCGTGGACGCTAAACAATGCCTTGCCACTTGTGCCAATGCTGTCACAGACATTTCAGAGGCCATGCAATCAGCTCAAAATGCCGCAGAGCAGGCAAGCAACAGTGCCCAAAGTGCAGCTGAGCATGTGACCCAGGTTGATGCATATGTCAGTGCGGCACGTGAATCGGCACGCCAAGAAGCCGAATCGGAGCGCGAGGCGCAGCATTGTGTGAGCGATACACGTAGACATAGGGACCAGGTGGACACAATGGTTTCCAAAGTTGAAAGTCAGGTACCTCAACCAGTGCAGCAAGTCGAAGTGCCACGTCCCTATGTGGCGAGTGTGGGTGGACATGAGCATGGTGGAGGTGCCCAGTACCACCCACCAGACCAACCCCCGACGGGGCAGTTTCAACAACACCCTTATTCTCCTTTTCCGTTCGGAGGATACAGGGGAGTTAAAACGCGACAAGTTCCTCCTCCTCCGGCGCATATGCTTGAAGCTCAGCCCCCCCCCGAGTCACAACGGTATTTAAAGGGACACAGAGAGTCGCCGTGGGACCCACCGATGGCCCCACCTCCAGCTGCGCAGGAGCGTGATGCCGCTTCCTACCGTGAGGACGGCAGCCAACAACTATGGCCATACCGAGGGGACTCGGGTCAACCGCCACGCCCAACAATGCTGTATGATGTACGACGCCATGACACTCCCGATCTTAATGAGTATATGCTCCCCCCTGAGACCGGACAACCCACGTTCCCTCAACAGTGGGATCAAACCATCTTGGACGAAAAATCATGGTTACAAATAGCATGGTTTTTTGATGAAGATGGATATTTTTTGCCAAGGAAGGCACTCCACCCACCGGAAGATTTGGTAAAGTTGGTGTTCACGGGGTTGAGTCGGTCATGGGCGTTCACGGAGGTACGCCCTCCAGAGGATGTGATGGAGCGTCTCTGGCAGGAGCGCAATCACACGTCATATCAGGGCAGGTATCCACCTTCTCGGGGCGCAATATACAGCACGAAAGGTCACCCGTTTTTGGATGAACAAACTTTGGAATGCGTCCGCAAGATGCGTGAGGTGCCTAGATACAAGAAGGGTGACTCTTGGGATGCTTAGGAGGTCAAATTTGTAGACTGGTTTGATGATGTGGGTAAGCACATAAGTGATATCGAACAAGTGGAAGCGCTCATCTGTAGTCAACCTGCTGAAGATGAGGAAAAGTGGCGTAACGCGAAGCGTGATTTTCGCCTTGATTTTTTTGGATTGTTTCGCAATATATCAGTGGATGGCCGAAGAGGTGCCAATTTGAGTGAATATTATCAGAAATGGCGGAATATGTCTTTGCCCCCCCAACGTATTTCCCCCCAAAAGTTTGTTGACTTTTATACTGAATGGCAAAAGGCAGGGAGAAAAGTGGTTGGCGGGGTGCTTTGCTTTTGGGCACATGAGTACCTTATGGATTTTTGAGGGAACACCGCGACACCGGGAAGACGCCGGTGTTCAAAGAGGCTATTAAGGAGATTTACCGCCGTCAGGCTAGGGCAGGTCATCGGTGGTCTCATATGAAATTATTTTTGGCTGTTATGCCTTTTCTTTTGGGTGAAGAGGACCAAGAGTTTGCAGAGCAAGGATATGCCTCAGCCAACCTGCGCGCTGTGGTCGAAGTCCTCACCGCTCACAAGAGCGATCTCGTTCGCGGAGCCAAGGTCGTGGGGACTCGGATAAGTATAAGCGTGACCATTATGGTCGAGGTGCGGGGCCAAGACGCAGTTCTGGTCCGCGCAGGTCAGACAACGACCGAAACTACCGTAGTAGAGGATTTAGTAAAGGACGGGATGATCAAAGAGGCTACAGTAACGGGGGCAACGATTATAAGGACAAGGAGCGTCGCTCCCGGTCACCACGTCCACGTGATGACCGGCGCTCACGCGAGCGGTCCTACTCCCGAGATAGGGATAAGAGTAATGATCAAGGGCGTGACCGTAAGGAAAAAGAGCGCGGTTACAGTCGGGACCGTGAGCGGAGTCGGGACCGAGTTCCGACCCCCAGAAAAGGTGTCATAAAATCACACCAGTCTGTCATTATCTGACCCTTTTTGGTGAATAATCCGAGGTTTCTGATGTGCATAATTATCAACGAACCCGTACATGCATGAAGAGTAGTAGACACATGAGTGTACATGGCATATATGAATAGTGTCTTCCCCATTCATGCGCTTGTCCACTTCGTGATCAATTGTGTGAGAATTTCATGTTAATTGATAGGCACAATTCTTGAGAGCATTCAACCGGATTTCAACTACATGGTCGAATCCGGTTTTCATGTGTTGGGTTTTTCTTCACATGCTTGTGTATGTTTCACACATGTTGTACGTACAAGTTCACTATCATTTTGATATTATTTATTATTATATTTTGGGTTTGACACTTATGATTTGAGACAACTTGTGTTTACATAAGCTTTGATTTCCATGTTCATATATTTTCATGTTCTTCTCTCAGGACTTCCAATATTATGTATTGCTTTGCAATGAAGTGGGAATCACAAGGAGTATAATAGCCCAAGAGACCGAACACCCATCACCAAGTACACCACAGGTTCAGCCAAACACCGACCCTTGTTGTGTTGACTTGTTGTGTGTTCTTAGGGTGTTGCGAAGGTTGTTGGGATTTTGATTGTTATTTTGGTGGTAAGAAAATCAATTGGAAATTTTGGGGAATTACCCATTTTTCACTAAAGCCCAACAACATTTAGAGTGATGGAGTCTCCAAGCACTCGTAGGAGTACTCAATTACATGGTAGCAGTTCAGGTGTTAAGCCGTTCGTTCCTGCCAAAATTGGCCACGAAACGGACAAAAGTCCATTGGTTGACACAAGAGACATTGAGTTTGTGCAATTTTTAGAAAGCATGACTCCACAACGTTCGTTGGTTAGTGGTGATGACGAGTTGGGTAAATTAACACCACGACGAGTCAGTTACGGTGAACCACAAACAAGACAACAACATGACGGCGCCAACGATGCACACATGCCCCCTCGCTCGAAGCGACTACATGGCAAGCGGCGCCGCATCCACGCGATTTCGAGTCCACAAAGCTCACAGCCGCGTGGTGCGATGGTCACGAAGGAGTTAGCTATCAAGGTGGCGAAAATAGTGCTCAAAGCTCAAGAACGACAAGGAAAAAAAGTACGGGAACAAAAGTACGACGACTCGAGTTCAAGTGTCCCAAGTTCACATGAGCCAGGTTTGAATGCAAAGGCTTTTGAAGTGTTCCGTGAAGAATTTGAAGCTTACAAAACTCACATGAACGATGGAATGGACAAGATGAAGAAACAATTCGAGGAGTTCAAACAATCGGCGCTAGTTATGTCTTCGACCTCGCAAAGTGACAACAGCGCCTCCGTTGCTAGCCTACGAGAAATTCTGGAAAGACATCAAACAACCATGGGTACACATGAAGCTTCTCTTGGAAATATTCGCAGCGAGATGGAGGCCTTCAAAAGGGATCACAATGCCGCGCGGGAAACAGCGTTGACGACCATTCGCAGCGAGGTTGAGAGGCACAAGAGCAATGCGAACACCCTGGTTGTACAATTGGAGAAACAAATACAAGTCTTGCAGGCTGACAAGACACAACTGCCAACGATGGCACATGTCAATGAATGCCTGCAAAAAGTGCAGACAGGGGCTGAGGAATTGGCAATGCTGCGCCGTTATGTGGACACGGAAGTGAATACTGTGAGTAGGAAGGTGGAAGCCACAGCCGCACAGGAAGAGAAGGATCACAGGGATGTGGAAGCAAAAATCAGTCTCCTCACAAGACAAGCCCAGGGCAGGGATGCTGATGCCGAGGACATCAAGAATGAGGTGAGCCAGGCACGTCAAGACCTCCGTGAACTCCAAGGACAACTCCACCAGGTGCAATCGAAGACGGCCCTTGATCAACAGGGCATCAGTCACAAGTTGGCGACCAACGAATCGTTTGTGCAGCGTCATGGCAGGGAGACCAAGGCATCCCTGGAGACAATTTTCAAACGGCAGGATGAGATGGACGCCTGGATGACCCAGCAGGACAATGAAACCAGACAAGTCCGAGCCAAGGAGCAGGAGCGCCATGACGCCCTGGAGAGATGGCTAGAGGAGCATGATAATCGCCTCAACCGGATTGGGGTAAGTGGGGCAGGATCACAGGCCCCAGATTCTGCTGGAGGACGCCCTGAAATAGTGGAGGTGATCAGTGAAGCGAGGAAATATGCCGACAAAGCGCGAGGATACGCCAGTGATGCTGAGGGCCATGCAACCACCAGCAGCACGTGTCAGCAATTGGCACAGGCCGCACTGCACGACGTGAATCGGGTTGCCACGGCGGTCTCAGCAACAAAGGAGGCCATGGAAACGGAGATGGAGACGGCGAAGGCAGGGCTGCAAGGTATAGAAAAGGAGGCACACGGCCAGGCACTTCTCAGATTGCAAGCGGCTGAAGGCATGGTGCAACGTGCTGAGCAGGCTTTGGTCAGCAGTAAGGCCACCAGACCTGCCGCTGATGTCAGCGACTTCGCTCAGGAGACATCAAAGAGGCCTACCACGATTGAGGATACCGTGAAGCGGGCTGAAAAGCTCTATGCCGGATTGTTGGACATGCAGAAAAAGTCGGACGAGGACCGGGACCAGCACAAGGACACGTGCAGGACACGGTACGAGACCAATGCGGCCGACGTCAGTAGTCTGCAGCAGCTCTATCGTGAGTTGCTGGACCGAACAACGAAGGCGGATGGAGAACGAGAAAAGCACACGGGTTTGAGTACAGAGCGATTTGAGACTAATGCAGTCAGCGTCCAGGAAGTGCAGCGTCAATTAAACACTGAAGTTGATCAGCGAGTTGCGTTGGACGACAAAGTCCGCGAAATCGGACGCTGGTATGGCCAATGGAGGGAACACATCGAGGCAAGGGTGGACAAATTGCAGAAGGAGCGCAGGGATGGAAGTCCGAGCCCCACAGACCCTGATGCTACCTTGAAGGGGCATGTAGACACTGAAGTACGCAAGATCTACTCTCGTTTCGATGAGTTCGATGAACAACGACAGCAACAGAACATCAAAATTGCAGAGTGCCAGACAAACGTCGCGTATTTGCGTTCTGTTGCAGAAATGCACGTACAAGACCTTGACGACGTCAAGCAAAGGGTCGAGGAGGTTGCTGAACTGAGACAATCAGCAACAGCATCCACATCACCGCCACCGCCACCGAGCGCACCGACAGTATCACCCCCAACCCACTACGTCCCTGGCTCAACATCGGAGCCACAGAAATCGCCTGGGAGGCCGCTGGCAGCAGACGACGGACTGCCGCCCACACCCAGTGAAACATCGGCAGTCATCCGTGGGACTCAAAGATTGCCGGACCCCCCCGCGTGGCTGCAGCCCATACCCAAACGTTGGTCGTCCGACTACTCGCCAATGTATGGGGGTGAGGTTGATCTTCGATGGGCACAGCTGGCCCAGTATGTCCGCGATGGGTGTTTTATTCCCAATCTGGCTCGGGTATCACAGGCTGATTGGAAGGCTGGACGAAGGATTCCAAAAATACTCCCTACTGGCATCCCAAGCGGCAAAGCATTCCAGGAGACTACACCCTGGGTGAAGCCTGCTATCACAGGACCAGTACAGCACGAGCCACGAACCGGAGGTATTGCTGGAGTCTATGGAAGCGGGGGCCAGTCATGGGTTGACCCCACAGCGGAGTCCGTGATACAACAGATGGCAGCAGTTCCAAGATGGGATGGCGAGCCGGACACGTTGGACGAGTGGGAAGAACGGTATGATCGATGGCGAGTGGGATATGGCAGACGATTCGATGAGGAGGAACAAATGAATTTGTTGCTGATGGCCGTTGTTAATGAGAAAACCCGCGAAAGACATGCGAAGAATCGCCATCGTCAACGTATGACCTTTGCGGAGTTATACCGCGACATCACGGGCCGCAAAATCCGGAATTTACATGAACCGGGAGCTCGATTCCGCAAGAGGAAGATTCCATCAGAAATTATTACCAGTGCGTCCTGGGCTGATTTCATGGCGGACTGGTCTGAAGAAGGTGCTGAGGTGACTGATGGCATGAACTATCGACAAGCAACTGAAGCGCTGGTGGTCCTGATGCGGGTACACATGGAGGAGTGCCCCGACGACACGACGATAACAAGGGCTTACCGTCTGATATGGAAACAGCAATCTGAGTATGGCAATGAATACAGCTACCTGGAGCTGTATCTATTGGTGATGAAGATGCTGCTGCAGGACGAATATGCCAAAACCTCAGAGAGATTCATGATGGAGGCGCATGGGGCTGAAGTCCATATCCGGTCTATGCAGACTTATCGGGGAGATCATCACAGGGGCCGAGAAGCACATCGCAGTGGGTCCCGATCTCCACATCGACCATGGGGTGCGAGATCGGGCGGAGATGGTCTGCAACAGGACCGACGATCTGATTCCAGAAGGAATGAACGACCACATTCACGCGAACGCCCGTATGACAAAGACCCACACCGGTCCAGGTCCAACGAGAGGGATAAGGGTCATCAACGCTCTGGATCCAGAGACTCTCATAAATCGCACCAGTCTCACAGGACTACCAGATCGGACGAGAAGCGCAAGGCATTGGACAAAGTTCCCTTTGACCCCAACACCAAGTGCTTCAATTGTGGGCATACAGGACATAGGGCTGTGGAATGTCCCCTGTATAATCCGCGAAGAGATGGCCGTCGTGATAAGGATCGCCCACGGACGCCTGATCAGTCCCGACCACATAATGGTGCACAACGTCCCAGGACACCGGAGCGAACCCAAACGCCTCAGCAACGGAGGACACCGGAACGGCAGAAGACCCCAGAGCGCAGGACGGCGCCGGACAGGCCCAGAACGCCGGACAAACGACGTTCGGGATCTAACGACAGTCGGCGGTCGCGCTCCGTGGACAAGAATCAGTGCAAGGCATGTGGCAAGTACGGGCATTGGCAAGACAAGTGTCCCAATACTGTCACCAACAAGTAGGGTTCTGGCAGGTTGCCCAAAGCGAACCGCAGACACCAGTATTTATTGGGTCTGCGGGAAGCAAGACGCGCCCGGGGGCCGTGCCAGGCCACAGCCAGTCGGAAGGCAAGGACGGTCAGAATTCTGCATGTTGATGCTAATAAGATCCTCCGACATCAGCAAGTCTTTGCCGCTGATCTGTGCAGTATAGATATGCGCGATATTCAAGACGAGGTTTTGAAATCACCGCGCAAGCTTAGAGCCAAATCGGCCAAGGACTGTCGAGAGCTCACCACACAGACCAAATTGCAGTTTGCAGATGCGCTGGCATTGCCAGACGTTTGGATTACCGCCCTTGCTGACACGGGCTGTGAAGTTATGGGTGTTATAGGCATGGAGTTGCTGAAGCAACATGTGACAGCACTCCAACCAGCGCCTATACCAGTTGTGTTGTTGACTGCTGGCAAAACAGCATTGCCTGGCGGCAGTCAAGGAGTGTTGGTTAACCTGAGTTTACCCGTTTTTACGCCTGAGGGCACTAAAATTTTCAAGTGCCAGCAAGTTTTTTTACACGTTGCTGCTGTTGGGCCACGGCTGATTTTGGGGTATCCATTTTTGTTGTCATACGGGTTGGCAGTTGTACCAGGACAGGAGGCATTGGTACAGGTCAAGGGTTGCTTTCGTGGGTTGCGTACCCCTCGTTACCAACATGGTAAACCCCAGTCTGTACATACACCCACTGCCATGGTGCAGGTGGCCAAACCGAAGACTGCGGATCAGCAGTGTGCGGAAGCGAATCCAGTCAACGACATAACTGGTGAAGCTGCAGGTATGCCACATCCAATCCTCAACGGAAAGCCAAAGAGAGTCTCATTTGATCTCCACTTGGAGTATCAACATGCGGTCCATTGCGAGGGCCCTTGTCAGAAAATGACCTTTGTGTATACGACGTCTCTCAAGGGGACACCACAGTCTGCATGCCCTCACTCTGGGCCTTCTGCAGTTATGAATACTCCCCAGGGGACAGGTTTTCGGCGTAGGGAGGGAGTAGTCAAGCCCAATATTCTTCGCATTGTCCAGCAATTGGATTTGGAGAATGATTCGATTGATACACCCCCCCCTGAGCCAGCCACTCCCATGGGGTTGCCAGGCACCAGGAGTTTCAGTGAGCCTGAGATCAGACCAGATTTTGTAGCAGGATTGCATGTATATCCGTCCCCCCTTGTGCATGAAGCCACAGTACCTTCTTATCCTGAACCCCCCTCCCCACCTTCCTTCACAGCGCTTGTGGAGACTCATACGCGCAAAAATCCATTGAAGGTGAAATTATTAAGCGCTGTCGCCATCGTCCCGACACGGGGATCGCAAGGGGCAGCCGGATATGATTTATATGCCCCCAGAGCAATTACCATACCAGTGCAACAACAGGTGTGCATCCCTCTGGATCTGGCGTTTCAGTTGCCTGTGGGAACCTATGGCAAGATACAAGATCGATCAGGGAATGCAGTGAAACACTGACTGAGGGTTGGGGCGGGTGTCATTGACTGCGATTTTCGGGGTAACGTAGGCGTGGTGCTCAAGAATGAGGGTCTGACGGAGTTTCAGGTGCATCCTGGCGACAAAATAGCACAGATGACATTAGAACTTAATCTGTTGCCAAAAATTGAAGTGGTACAGGAACTGTCCCACACGCAGCGGGGGTCTGATGGATGGGGATCCACCGATCAGCCACGGCCAATTACCAACGTCTGCAAGGAGGGGTTGAGTGTACCGCCCCCCCCTGCCCCATCCCTTCCTAAATTGCCTTCTCCCCTCCCTAATGCCGCTGCAGACGACGTTCCCCTGATCCATCCCCATTGTCCACCTGGACCCTCATGGCATACACAGTTTATGTCTCCTTTATTTTTATATGTGCTATATATGATTAGTACTGCCCGCAGGGCAACAACAGCAACAGCAGTACCAACAGAGACAGTGAGTAACAGTTGTAAGGGGTATACGGGCCCTGTGACGCGAGCTCGGCAGGCCCAGAAACAGTCAGTAGTAGTATCTCCGGAGTCAGAGACGTTACCAGAGACGCGACTCCAGCCCACCGCGGTTGATGTGGGTGTGGCTTTGTTGGTGTTTTGTATGCCAGCAATTGTGTCTGCGTTTATCTCAGGGATTAGAGTCATCAGAGACCAATCCCCGCTGGTAGGGGATCGCCCCCCCATTCCAGATCAGAAATCCCCCTCAATCATTCCCAGGGATGTTGAGAGGAGGTCGGTTGCTCCGGGTTTTCCCGTTGAGATAGCCGCCCTGTTGGACAGAGCGCTTGTGGACGCCGTCCCAGGAGGGCCAGAGACCTTGGGTCCTGGCGTAGCTGAAGTTAAGACTGTAGAGGTTCATGATGACCAGTATGGTATCACTTCGGAGGCAGAGTCGGAAGGGCCCTCCGCTCACTCTGAAGTGCGCCGCATGTGGGGTTCGGCCCGCATGTCGCCTGACAATGTTGCATGTCACGTGGTACAGGTGGAACGGGACTGCTGTGATTTACAGCAGTTGGATCTATGGGCGGACTCGGGTGAGACCGCACAGGGTGGAGCTGACCCTGATCTGAGTTCAGTCAGAAGGAGTAGGAGAAGTAATATACCAACTGAGACAGCAGCATTGAGGCCAGTGTGGCGTAGTGCAGCTCAGCATCAGAAAACGCAGGCACGGGAGAAAAAATTTCGCAGTAAGAGAATGAAGGGAGCAGTAGCAGTGAGACAGTGTGTAGTAGATCGCATTATGCGGTGGATCCAGACCGCTACAGTGTTTGGTCAGTGTCCACCGCTGACAGATGCATTTGCAAGCAAATCTTTAAAACGGTTTGATCGGTTTTGGGATCGTCAGACGGATGCCTTGTTCCAGCCCTGGAACGAGGCTCATTTATGGTTACACCCCCCCAATGAGCTGTGGGAACAATGCGTCCCTAAATTGAGATTTGATGGGGCGCGGGGTGTGGCCATTCAGCCTGTGCGCAGGGATGCAGCGTGGTGGTGGGACTTTGGGGAAGTTGTGCTGGACTGGATAGACATCCCCATTGGTTCCCCGCTGTTTGAGGACGCACAGGGCATGGTACACACAACAAAGTGTGAGTACAGAATTGCGTTGTTTGATGCTTTTTGTAGTGATGCGGAAGGGGAAGGATGGGGTGATCCTGAGGACGTAGTTTCTGATCCCCATACAGTGCCAGCTTACAAAAAGGGCTGGAGTTCTGAAGATTGGGACTCCCCCAGCACTGTAGCCCCCCCCCCTCTCCTCACAGAAGCACTTTCGACCTGCCTGCTCCACACCCCACCCCATCTGAACTCCTGCGGCCGGATTCTGATGCTGAAACTGAATCTGACGATGACTCTCCTGATCCTCACAGGATGTGTCGCGGGATGAAGCGCAGACTACACCGGGAGCAAGCGAAACGCGAGAAGCGTCAAGCAATGCCTCGATCTGACTCTGAGCTTGGTATGTGCGCGAATTCTTGGCCTGATTTTTCTGACAGTTCTCCCTCTCTTCCTCAAGCAGCAAACGGCATTAATTCCCTTCCCCATGATCAGTGTGATTCTGTCCGTTCTAGATTCGGACATCGGGCACGTCCACCGGGCCGCACACATGTGCAGGCAGGTTGGACTGCGACGCCAGAGCGGCATATAAGGTCAGTGATACAGGCAGATGAAGATTGGTCAGGTGCTGAAAGCCTCAAGGAGACTATCACGGAGAAGTACAGTGACAGAGTTTTTCGTTCTATACCGACACATGAGGTCACCGAGGAAGCACAGGCCAAACGGGGTCCGCATGCTAAGGTCAGGTTACAGTTGAAACAAAAGCATGCAGGACCCCGAGCTGATAAACCCATCAGAGCAGTAGGACCGAAGGAAAGTGCCCTCTATGATAAAGTCATGGGTTTTAAGAAAAAAGGGATGCTTCGGAAGTGTGAGGGCGACCCACAGTGGGTTGCTAGGGCATTTTTGGTTCCGAAACCGGGTGGGAAATGGCGTTTAGTCATTGACTATCGCCATCTCAACTCTTGCCTGGAGGGCAAAAACTTCCCCCTCCCCGTCATTGAGGACCAGCTGGCCAATGAGCAGGGAAATTTTTTATATTCGCTCATTGATTTGGAAGACGGCTTCCATCAAACGCACCTTGAGGAGGACAGCAAACACCTCACGGCGTTTTGCACTCCTTTTGGTGTGTTTGAATGGAACGTCTTGCCCATGGGGGTTAAAGTGGGCCCAGCTGCTTTTCAGGAGATGGTGCAGCATGTCACGCGCAACTGCCCATCATCCAAGCCATACATAGATGACATTATGTCCTCTAATGGCAAAGAAATTTTGGACCCCCAGAAAACCACTATAGCCCAAAAACAGGAACCAGAAATGCTGCAAAAATACTTCCAGGCGCATGCAGAAAAGCTTTGTGCCTTGTTTGATGCGTTGGCGGAAGCCCAACTTACTGTGAAACCCGAGAAATGTCATTTCTTTAAAAAACGGGTGCAGTACGTTGGGCACATTTTACAGAACGGCCAAAGATTTCCCAGCCCGGCCAAAACTGAAGCAGTGCGGCAGTGGCAGCACGACACCATCACCACTGCCAAACAGCTCAAGGGATTTTTGGGGCTGGTGGGATGGTACCAAGTGTACATCCCAAAATTTGCAGAAATGGCCGCCCCCCTCATGGACGCCCTTAAGGGCAAGTATCAGTACGCCCCCCCTGAAGCAGCAGATGAAAAGACTGATACAAATGTCCCGAAGAAACGCAAACGCATCAAATTGAGTGCCAAAGAAGCGCGCATCCATTGGAGTGATGAGATGAAGAAAATTTTTGAGGGTTTAAAAAGCGCATTAAATGCTGCTACAGGTTTGTATCTGCCCAAACCTGGGAGGCCCTGGCGCATACGCTGTGATGCGTCAGATTATGCTATTGGGGGTGCCTTGGAGCAGGAACAGGAAGATGGAGGGTACCATCCTGTCGCGTTTTTTAGTCGCAAGCTCCAAGGCCAGCGGGCAGGGCAGGGGGGCAGTACCAGAAACACTGGGCAGTATGCTTGGACCCCCCGGGAAAAGGAAACCTATGCGGTTGTGGCCTGTTTGCTCAAGTTCCAATCCTGGATTGGGAGCCAGGAGGTTCTGGTGCAAACAGATCACAGCTCCATAGTGAAATGGTACAAAGAAGATCTTTGTACCATTTCAGGGCCTTTGGGTCGGCGGGGGCGTTGGCATGAATTTTTGAGTCGATTCAATCTTACGATTGAATATCGACCGGGGGATGAAAACGACGGGGCAGATGCCCTTAGTCGATGGGCCTACCCAGCCGGGGTGGCCCAGGATACAAATTTTCACGGCAGCACTGCCGATATGGAGGGCTGGGGCCAGGCTGAGAGAGCTGAGTGGGAACGGGTGAGGGCACAGTTGAAGGCGGACCATCCTGAGGCATTTCAGGACGAGCATGCCATGGTGCAGCTCTTGCAGGATGTATACCGTACTGTGGCCTCATTGCAGGATAATTCTGAGCTCTGTGTGGCCTCTGACGGTTGTGAGTTTGCGTCTCAGGAGGCTTTGTTTTGCCATGTTTTTGACTGTTCTCAGGATCAGGCTGAGTGCCCTGTGCCACAGTCTGATCTTCATCAGGAGGAGGCAATGTGCCTTCCCAGACACATACGACGTCACCTCAGAACCGTACAGAACAGTGAAACCTTGCTTCAAGGCTTCACTGAGATGAGCTGGCACATGCCAGGGCTACAGACATACGTTTAGCATATCAAATCAGTAAAAGTGCCGCCAGCCATTAAGGTTCTCAGTGAAGATTGGGAGCCTCATTATGAGAATGATCCTCTTATAGCGCCGCACTGGGAGGTGTTGACAAGGGAGAAAGTCGTTTCCATCAGGGATAAGGAGTATGTGTTATACCAGGGAAAAATCCGAGTGGGTGGACGCATGAGCGTGACAGGGGCGGAAGCCGAAGGCGCGACGATGACCACAATCGCCACAGTAGCTCGCAAGGTGAGCACGGGCGGCGGAGTGGTAGCCGTGCAAATAGTGCAGGGCGGCCCCGCAGCAGTGACAGGCGCAAGTCCCCCCGCTCAGGTAGCCAATCACGTGATCCGTGCTCTCGTTGTGGTGGTACGAACCACCGTACGTCTGAATGTTGGTTTGAGCATCCTGAGAAAGCCCCTAAAAACTGGAAGCCTCACCGGCGAAATGAGGACAAGAGGGAGGAAGCCGAAACTCATACTCCTTCTTCAAGGCGGAGCGTTTCGGTACCAAGGTCAGGTTGTCCGCATCCTTCCAGAAAGTTCTAGGGAGTTGCCAGGGGATTGCAGCATGTTGCAAATGCTGACACACCACCCCCCGATACCCCGAAGGCAACCCCCATCGTCCCTGGTGTAATTTTTGCAATGGCGGGGAAATGGGCCAGCAATCCTGGTTTGACATGGGAAAGCATTCCTCGTACCCCTCGTGTTTTCTCGGCAGGACTGAAGGAACGGGTGAGGGAGCCCCATAAGTTTCGTAAAATCCGCCCCCCTCAAAAAGAGCTCCTCACTCCAGCCCAACTGCATTTTGAGAGTTCAAATACACCCCCTGTTACAGATGAATCCTTGATTGATAGTGGCAGCCGGATCCCAGCTGTTGCGGGACCTGAATTTTTTTTTTCAAACTCGCATTGTTTAATTGTGGCCCCCCAGCCAGTACAGGTTACAGGGGTCCATAAAAGTCAAACTCTACCTGGAGGTAGAGAAGGGGCGTGGGTAGATGTGTTGATGCCGGTGTGGGGACGCCACGGTCCTGAGATTTTCCGATTCCAGCACATCTTTTTGTACAAAATGGACACCATAGGACTCCGGATTATTTTTGGATACCCAATGTTGGAGCTTTTTCAGCTTGTTTTGGTCCCTGGGGTGCCTTACTTGGTGCCACGAGAAGTGCTACGCCTTTTCCCCGCACATCTTAAGTCTAATACTCCGCGGTATCACTCTACCTGTTGGATTTGCACGCCTCAAAAAGTTTTGGAATGTCGCTTGATATATTTTTGTTCTTTGCATGGATCAACCGGAAAACCCTTGTCGTCGATCCTTAAAAAACAAGGGGAGGAACACAAGTGCGACATGTGCAACGATCCACAACATCTGAATCCTAAGGGATGTAAGGTTCGATTTAAAGTGCCTAAAGAACATGCGTGCAACGTAAATGCGGTTTTGAGTAAACCACAATCCACACCCTCCCTCCTCCTTTGCGATACGACTGTGCCTAACTCGCCAACGCCCCCGAGCAGATTGGGTACACATGACCGTTACTCCTTTGGGGATGGAGTCATGTTTGATGTGTTGTTGCCTATGCCAGAACAAGGGTTGGATTTCAGGATGGATACGCGAGTCAACAATAGTGTGCGCATTCGATGCAGGCCAGCCCATCCGAAAGCGGAGTTGACTGAATCTTTGCCCCCTGTTTTCAAAAGCCCGACAGGAAGGGACCAAGGTTCATTTTCTCGCCCTCAGCTCAACGTCAAAGGTCTTTCTGAATGCGCCCACCTTCCTTCCCGGGAAACGAATGGTTCGGTGGGAGCGGACCTTGTGGCTGCACACAAAACGGTAATCCAAGCCAAGAGTAGAGCAACAGTCCCTACCGATTTAGCCGTCTTGGCTCCCGAAGGATACTATCCCAGATTAGCCCCCAGGTCAGGACTATCAAACCGGGGCATTGACCTGGGCGGAGGGGTAGTAGACTTGGATTACCGAGGAAATGTGGGTATCATTCTGATAAATTCTGGAAACCAAGACTTCATAGCTAGGAGGGGTGACCGAATTGCTCAACTCATAGCGGAGGCCTGTTGTATACCAGACATAGTGGAGGTGGATTCGCTACCTACAACAGAGCGCGGCGCAAGTGGTTTCGGCAGCACAGGCCTCACAACGCGCCCCCCTCTACACATCAAGAGTACAAGACATTATAGGCTGTGTTTCTTGGAGTCCAGGATGAGGCAGAAAATCAAAGATTCCTACCACAGGGATCTTCAATCCATTCTTTTTTCCCTTCCCCCGTTTTTGTTGAAAAGAGTATATCATATTAGATTCGGGCCACCTCGCCCTCCTGTCGCCATCCTGATTACGAGAAAGACGAAAATGACCACAGGCCCCCCAACCCCTATTGAAGCATTTTCGGCGGGGGTGATGTCCGTGCGTCCAGAGAAAAATTAGAAAAATTGAAAATCCTTCAACCCATCACCCCAACCTCTCCAAGTACTACATGAAGTCCATTCCAAACTTCGATTCCATTGGAGTTGCGTAAATGGTCTTGGAATCCTTGCTCACCCCACGGGGAGCGTCCGCGGACACAATCTGGCGTCTATGGACAAAGAGAAGGTATATGTAAAATAAATATGCAAAATAAATGCGTTGACATGTACAATGTATGAGTAACAATTCTATACTATAAAATAGCATAAAAAAGAGGACGAAATAAAGGCGACGGCGTCGCCGCCATCAGAAAATCTGACGGCTACGAGGCGTCGCCATCAGGATCTCCACTGAGATCCTGCCCAAACTGGGCCAACCAGTGGTTTTTGGGCGAAAAACAATGAAATAAAATGATTTTTGAGCCAAAAACATTCATTTCACGCGTCTCCCCCCAACGCGTCGCGTAGTCGACACGACGCGTTTCTGTACCAATTCAACCTACATATGAAAAGGCCCACTGTTGGGCTACGCCATAGGCGTCTGGGCGATTCCTGGAATCGCCTCAGCATTTTTTGAAAAATGCGTGAACGCGCCACTTTTCGCAAAAATGGACCTTCGCGGAACGCCGCGAAAAAGGTCACGCTATAATCTTTTATTCCTAAAAACGATAAAACAATAATAAAATTGCTTAAAATCTTTAGAAATCGAGAGTTTAATTCTCGATCTGGAGCTGCGTCGCGCAGGCGACGACTGTCGTCACCAGTCCAGAAAAGACGTAAAATCACGATTTCTGGGGTATTTTACAGAAATCCCACAGAAATCAAGATGCCGTAGCATCAGCAGGAAAATTCCTGATCTGGCCTGGCGAAGAGCGCCACAGGCTGTACAGCGGGTATGGGTGAAGCACCCCATACCGCTTCACCCCCCTCCTTAGAAGCCTTGCCTATATCCAAAGGAAGGCAAGGCCAAGGAGGCGCTCTGACCCCTGCAGTGCCCTGGTTTCAACTCTGATTCATCAGGACAGTGGGGGGGGGGGGCTTCGTGAGTAATTTACATGGGGGGGAGCACCACACACATGTAAAAAAAAATTAAATTTTTTTTTTTTTTGATCTTGAAATATTCATAGGGCAATTGCCCCTCAGGCGACAACACTGGTCCCTGGCACTCCTCGTAGCCTCTGGTGACCAGACCAGGGGCGCTGCAGGGCCTTCCGCCCTGACTGATGGCACTTAGGTGCACATATTGGCCCTTTTTCTCCATGGGCATGGAAATCAATAATTCAATAAATTCGGAAAATTCGGAAAAAATTATTTAGGGTCAAACCCAAGGCAAGGCCTTCCACCCGCCTGAATTTAGGGCCATTTCCTGCCCAAGGCGACGAATTCCTCGTGCCTTTTAGGGTCGATTCCCAACCCAAGGTGTCGAATGAACGCACCTGATTTGGGGGATTTAGGGTCATTTCCTACCCAAGGCGCCCCATGCCAATTTAGGAAGGGACCTCCTGCAAAAGTCAACCAACCCAAGGCGACGAATTAACGCGCCTGATTTGGTTACTGGTGGACGCGGGGCGCTTTCCGCGCGACCTGCTGTCGTTGCTCTTGGGATTTGTCATCCACTCCACTTGTCAAGCTGCTGCAGGGTCCAGATTTCCTGAAGACCTCTGCTGGGATCGTCGTCGTCGTCGCAGGAGCTCCTGGAGCTGATCTCAGGGCTGTCGTCGTCGCTGCTGTTGCCTTGGGGGCCAGTCTTGGCCCAGGCGTCCCTTCTTGCACTGTATTTCCACCAGGGCAATACCTTAGGCTGCAGTCTGTTGCGCTGCGGGAGTTGTCGAACACCAGGCAGCAGGTAAGGACCTCGACGTTGTGGGAGCTCATCGACAGGTCCTCCAGTGAACCACGCGGACAGCGGCAAGACCATTTTGAAGCATTTTCGGCGGGGGTGATGTCCGTGCGTCCACAGAAAAATTAGAAAAATTGAAAATCCTTCAACCCATCACCCCAACCTCTCCAAGTACTACATGAAGTCCATTCCAAACTTCGATTCCATTGGAGTTGCGTAAATGGTCTTGGAATCCTTGCTCACCCCACGGGGAGCGTCCGCGGACACAATCTGGCGTCTATGGACAAAGAGAAGGTATATGTAAAATAAATATGCAAAATAAATGCGTTGACATGTACAATGTATGAGTAACAATTCTATACTATAAAATAGCATAAAAAAGAGGACGAAATGAAGGCGACGGCGTCGCCGCCATCAGAAAATCTGACGGCTACGAGGCGTCGCCATCAGGATCTCCACTGAGATCCTGCCCAAACTGGGCCAACCAGTGGTTTTTGGGCGAAAAACAATGAAATAAAATGATTTTTGAGCCAAAAACATTCATTTCACGCGTCTCCCCCCAACGCGTCGCGTAGTCGACACGACGCGTTTCTGTACCAATTCAACCTACATATGAAAAGGCCCACTGTTGGGCTACGCCATAGGCGTCTGGGCGATTCCTGGAATCGCCTCAGCATTTATTGAAAAATGCGTGAACGCGCCACTTTTCGCAAAAATGGACCTTCGCGGAACGCCGCGAAAAAGGTCACGCTATAATCTTTTATTCCTAAAAACGATAAAACAATAATAAAATTGCTTAAAATCTTTAGAAATCGAGAGTTTAATTCTCGATCTGGAGCTGCGTCGCGCAGGCGACGACTGTCGTCGCCAGTCCAGAAAAGATGTAAATCACGATTTCTGGGGTATTTTACAGAAATCCCACAGAAATCAAGATGCCGTAGCATCAGCAGGAAAATTCCTGATCTGGCCTGGCGAAGAGCGCCACAGGCTGTACAGCGGGTATGGGTGAAGCACCCCATAACGCTTCACTATAGTGACCAAGATCAAATTCTGGGCGGAGACAAGCGGGATGATTGGGAAACCCCCCTCCCTTCATTAAAGACAAGAATGGCAGAAGCCTTGCAAAACACCACCTCTGGGAGGTGTAGTGGGTTGAAAGGGCCCCCTTAATGGGGATGTCAGGTCTGTAATGAACGTGCTGGTCGTAGTATCCGTAGTGTCATCGAAAGCGATCATAAGTATTCTGATTGTGAACATTACAGGGAACAGATTTTTCAAGAATTTTCTCAATCAGTTTTTACAACAAAACAGTACAAGGATGTCACTACGGAGCAACTGGCGGCACGTGGGGATCACGGAGAGGTGCATCTGGACCTCAAACCAGGTGCACAAGCTAAGTCCTGGAAAGCGGTGAGGGCCATCGGGTTGAGAGGAAAAATACCAAGGGAAAAAATTCAGGAATTTTAAAATCGGGGATATCTCATCGAGGTTGACCCCAATGAGACTGAGTGGGTTAGTCGTGCATTTTTAGTACCCAAGCCCAACGGGTACTGAAGCGGTACCCAGAACCTATGGCCCATGGCCCGGAGGCCTGTGAGCCGTCACACCCGTGCGGAAGCCGTTGACACCGGCTGTCAGCGGGATATCCCTGTTCTCTAATCCGCGGGATCTGGAATCCGATCCTTAACCATTGAATCAATGTAGATTTACCATAACTTTATTGTCTTAGGCGATTTTCGGTCGGAAATCGGTGAAATACCCGATTTCTACCGCGATTTCCAATTGTCGTGAAATTGCCGCAGTCGCGCCGCCTGTCGTCGCCTGTTCCGTGGACTGCATTAGATAATTCTGTAAAGCGATCCTTCTTGAAGTTAAGACTGAAACAGTCTTCGAGTGGTCCGCAATTTTTTCCTTGATATAACGGATCACGTCCCAGATTTTTCCCATAAAATCTGGGCAGCCGAAGGCGCTTTGAACCCCCAAGTGGAATAACAAGGGCTACGAGCGTTCAAGCGCCCAAGGGCGAACTAACGTGCCTCATAGGCACTGTGTATGAGGTTTTGCCCCCCATAGTCATAGGATGACGCCAAAGGATCCCAACTCAATAGGCCCATAGGGTTATTCATTTTGAGTGTTCTCCAAGAAGTGCGCTTTTTCACGTACTTGGCGTCCAAGTACGTGTAGAAGTATGTTGAGTTGGCGTTTGTCCCACCCTTGCTTGCCTCTACATCCGGGGCATATCACTTGTTTTCCCCGGAAAGTGCATATGTGATCTCCATATATATATATTGGCAATATATCTTGCGTGCATGCTAAAATTCGGCTTTCCGAAAGGAGGTCGATTTTCGACCAAAGCACTTGCATGCGTGTTAAGGGACCAAAGTTACATTAGAATATAGGCATACTTTGACTCTAGGCCACTAGGTTGGGTGTAGAAGGCGTGGGTAGGGTTGTATGCCATATTTGGTGTCATATCGTGTGCCCATTTGGCGGGTGCACCATTCCAAGACTAACCCGCCAATGGACCCCATATCGCACGAGGCCCTTCATTGTACTCCCAACAAACACTCGCAAGCCTAACCTTCGTGAAGGGACGCTTGTGGAGCGCCCCCGAAGCGATGTGTTGCGAGCAAGGTGTGTTTTTTGCAATATTTCATTTTTGCATGTGCCCACTTGGGAGGCAGCGTGCGCGACCCTCCAAAGCGCCCCAAGTGGAGCACATAGGTGGGATGGAAGGTCATTGGTGTCAAGGCATTGTGTTTAGAAGGATTGGTCGATTACTCAATCCAAGCCGAAGATATTATAATATATTTGTGCGCCTTTCAAGGCACTTTTGGGTGTTTTTTCGCCAATATTGCTGTTTTTTGCCCGTCATGATGTCAAGTGGCGACCGTGTATCTCAACGTTGCGCCCAATTGACATCATGACCAAAGTATGTTTTGAGGGTACATACTTCGGTGCCCAACATATCTTGGACCCGGCGAATAACTCCTTTTGGGCTTGGCACACCGTGGCCGCCATGTTGGCTATTTGGGATTATCCCAAATCATGGGCTCACTTGGCGACCCTGCCATTCCCAAAACCGGAGGAGTTGGGCGACGCCCAAAAGATATGTTGGACACATATGACTTGATACCATTCCTATGGCACACTCCGGTCCAAGTCGGGCATGTGCCTCATTTGCCCCAACCATGAGTGTGCGCATTTTTGGCCATTTTGAGCAATTTTCCACATTTTCTGCCCGCCGTGCACCATGTTCAGCACCCTCGTGCACGCCGGACTCATGGACCAATGGACCATATATGACATGGGTGTTATGGACATTGGTCCCCATGGTTCACACACCACGTGGGCGAAGCGGAGCAACCTTCGTTAGGGTGCTAGCTCAAAGTGAGTGTTGACGATTTTGCCATTTTGGCATTTGTGGACCCAATTGGGATTGTCACCACGCCGAGTGGCATGAAGATCTTTGAGAGCCAATGGCATCGGAGTTTTCGTTGGACTCCCGGTGTGTTGCGTATGGAATGGCGGATCCGATCTCCAAGCCAGCGTGGAGATATACTATTGGGAGCACCCCTAAATTTTGGCTCATTTTGAGTAGCCAAAATGACCCCCTTTTGGGACCCCAATTTCACCCCCCCCGTGTGGTCAATTGGCGGCCCCATATGTCTATGCCCACAGGGAGCCCGGACCTAATTCTAAGTTCCACACTCAGATATAGGTCCTAGGTCCTGCCTCCTATCCTGTGAGTCATTGGCCTTGCCCTGGCCGGGCAAGCCACGCGTGAGAATGATGCCAATTTTTGTGATTTTCGCATCATGACCCCACTTGACAAACCGGTGGTGCCCTGATGCCGGAACCTCAGAGGGAACCAGGTTGGGTGAGGGCTCCAGGCAGTTCATACTCGAAGGGCATAGGGTCAGTTGCCTCGTTCCTACCTCTGACGGGTCCGGACGAGGGGTCAATTTTGGAGATTTTTGAGCTAATATCAGTTTCGGCTGAAACAGCCCATTTTCAGCTACCAACTCCTGGGGATAATGGCGGGGCCATATCTCTGGCTCAGAGAGGAGTTGGGACCTGCCGTTAGGGAGCATGGGGAGCCACTGTCGGATGGCCTTGGAGCTTCTCCGCTCCCAGGAACTCGCCTGTGGCTGGGCGGGACACCTCCCCTATTGGCAGGGTTTCAGGGTCCGGACTGAGCAGGGCATGGGTTGTGTTTGAGCCCCCGCCCCCACCAGCCACTGAGAGGGTCGGACCTGGGATTGGGATATGAGTTGGGACTGAGTGTCTATTGTCCTGTGATGCCCTTACCTCAGTCCAGTCTTAACCCTATGTGTACATATCCTGATATGTTGCTGTACATACTTTTGTTCCCTTGTTTCAGAGTGGCAAGGATCCTGAAACGCTTTGTCTCATGACACGAGCGTAATTGATGCCCCTGTGAGCGCAGTGCTTTGCCTGCCTGCTTGCTTGTGCGTGTCACCGCAGCGTCCCGTGGCCAGGCCCCCCCCGGGAACGCGTCAAAAGCGTTTCACCGCCGCGGGGTTACCCATCCCTCGCGTGCCACTCGGGGCCACCAACCCCGAGCAGAGCGGCGCAGCAGCTCGCAGCTCGCAGCTCGCAGCGCAGCGCAGCGGCTCGCAGCGCCGCCCAGAGCATAGCCGTGAGCGACCACGGAAGCGCCGCGACCGTGAAGGAGGTGGACAGACCAGGACTCCCTCATCAGCGAGTCCTATCGGCCGACCAGCAAGGCCGCACACCCAGTCGCGTTAACCACCTCCACAACCACCGGCCGACCAGCACCGGCCGCACTCCCAGTCCAGTGCTGCATCACCCGCCTCAACAAACACCACCAGGACCAGTTCCTTGAGCGGAACGAGTGCCCACCAAGGATCTCAAGACCAAGTACGCCCCCCGCTGCCATGGTAAACTGGCAAGTAGCGGGTAAGACGTGGCCGCGGCCCCACCCCCATGCAGTGCGCCTACTGCGTGGGTTGGTTTGGGACCAGCACTACCGGTACAGCCACCCCCAGTGCGAAGGCGGCATGCCCGGGAGCTTCGAGCGCCGCGAGGACATGGGCCCCGACCGCCTGCAGGCAGTCGAGGACTGGCTGCGGGTGGAAGGGTTTGCCTTCCGCTTCCGCCAGAGGCGCTGGAGGGTCCCGACCCGGCCAGACAGGCCCGGCGAAGGGCTGCGCCCCGACGGGATTGAGGAGGACGAGAAGCCCAACGAGTACCCGTCGGGCGCCTCGATCAACGTCTCCATGTGGGACATGATCGAGAAGAACTTCCCGGAACCGGGGAGCGAGCGCAGGCTGCAGGGCAGCAGCAGCTGCGCGTCTCCGGGGAAGGAGAAGCGGTCCGCCGGGGACAGGAAGCGGGACCGGAAGTGGCGGGAGTACCAGGAATCCCTGGCCGCCAAAGCCGCCCAAGGCGCCAGGGGCGGAACCCCAGCCCCGAGCCCCCAATGGGCCAGTGGCGGTCACCACCCCGGCCACACCACCCTTGGCGACTTCCTCCAAGTCGCCAAGCATGCCAAGGCCAAGCCCCGTCAGCTGCACCTGAGGAAGTCAGGCCCCAGCGGCGACGTGGAGTCCGCCCACCGTGGGAGGATGCCGGCCAACCAGGCCAGCTCCAGCGGCAGCGTCGCTCCCGACCAAAGGGACGGGGCGCGCGCCTGTGAGCGCGCCTGTGGGGTGCCCTGCAACCTTCGGGTTGCCCGGCAACGGGCCACGCAGCAGCATGCTGCCATGGAGGGCGCCGTAGGCATCGCCCAGCAGGAGGCTGCGGAGTGGGCGCATGGCATGGCCATCCACGCCTCGACCGTGGCGGCCATCGCGGCCGGTCTCACGGCCGCAGCCGCCCATGAGGCAGCGACTGCCCAGGTCAAGGGTGAGGTGGCGGCAGCCGATGAGGAAGCCCGCCTGACACAGGAGGCCATTGCCTGCAAGGAGGCCGAGGTGAAGGTGCTGGAAGAGGCGCTTGCCCAAGAGAGGGCAAAGAAGGAGGCGGAGGAAAGGGCCCATGCCGAGGCAACGGCCAAGGCCCAGGCGGACGCCGCCAAGAAGGATGCCATTGAGGCCGCGCGACGGAAGGTCGCTGAGGAGAGGGCCAACACGGAGGCGGAGCTGGCAGCCTTGGAAGCGGAGAAGGCTCGGCTGCAGCAGACCCGGGAAGCCGAGGCGGCTCGTGCCCGGGAGGAGGCCGAAAGGCGAGCTGCCGCAGCCACCGCCGCCGCGATGGAGGAGGCAGAGGCCAAGCTCCGCCGCGAGACTCCCCCGGGAGGATCCCGATCGGAGACCCTTCGAAAGCTTTTCGAAGGGGACGCCTCCTCCAAGATGACGCTGGACGAGGTCGACACAGGCAGCAGTGGGAGCAGTGGCCCCACCGCCTACCGACGGAGGAAGGGTAAGGGCAAGACCCCCGAGAGGCCACGGAGGCCAGCTGGCGGACACCCCCACGACAGTGACCCCTTCTTCACCGCCACCGACGGGGATGAACGAGGCCGCCGACATCGCCGAGGAGTGGCTGGCGGAGGAGGCGGAGACGTCCCCATGGAGCCGGAAGGTGAGGATGAGGATCCCCCTCCTCCCTACCGGAGCCAGGAGTCTTCCGAGACCGAGACGCCTAGGTGGGGCGACATGGACGAGGATGATGACATGGACTTCGACTACACGAAGAAGCCCCCATCCTCGGACCCACCGAGGCGACCTGGTGGAGACCCACCGGGACCCCTGGCGGAGGACCATCAGGACCCCCTGGAGGACGCCCACCAGGTGGACCCCCCGGAGGCGGACCCCCTGGCGGAGGAGGACCCCCCGGACCGGGCGGACCCGGCGGAGGCCCTCCTGGAGGACCCCCTGGGGACCCCGACGACCCACCAGGGGACGGCGACCCGGATGCCACCCGGCGGTGGATTGTCTACCTCCGCAGGAGGGTCCAGTCCCTCGAGCGCGAGGTAGACACGGGCAAGGGCGAGATGACTCGCATCGCCAGGGTCGCCGCGCGCGCTCAGAGGGAGCTGGACATCGCCAAGATCGAGATGGTCAAGAGCGCCCAGGTCGCCACCGCCACCCAGAAGCTGTTGGACATCGCCAGGGGCGAGACCAGGTCGCTGAACAAGGTCATCAGCGGGCTGCAGCGGAGGCTGGACGCGCTGAAAGCCCGTGGGAGCGTCGGCAGCGACCACCCACCCCTGGAGTCTGGCTCCTCGGACGACGGCTGGGGACCCGGACCAGGTCCAGGCAGACCCCAAGCCCCCGGCGGAGCCCCCAGGAGTCGCCCCAGCGCCAGTGCCCCCTCTCTCAACGCCCCCTCTCACCACAGCGCGGGCCGCCGCAACGAGCGCGTCCCGCCCGGCAGTGGCAGTGAGGATTGGCGTGATGAGTGGCTCAGCGCGGAGTACCACAACCGCCGTGCTCCACCGCGGACACCGGTACGCCCCCGACGCCCCGCACCAGCCCCAGAGTCAATCCGAATGGCTGGTGGACGTTATGGTGGACTCAGGGATGAGGTCCCCAGAGGAGACGTGGAGTGGGATGTCGGCAGAGGTGAGGACCTGGACCTGGACCTGGAGGAGTTCGACATCTCCCCGCCGCGTGGTGTACGACGGGAGGCCGCTGAACGCAGCCGCCGGCGCCGTGATGAGGAGGTATACATGGAAGGAGTACGGCGTGAACATCTAGGTTCGGCGTACATGGAGGAACCACGGCGTGCCCACGCGGATACCGGGGAGGAGATGGAAGTGGCAGCCGTGGGACTCCGTGGGAGACGCCGATGGGAACCTCGGTCGACCTCGCGGCCGGCGTTCATGGTCTCTAAGGCCGCGGATGCCGCCGTGTGGGAAGACCTGAAGGACATCAAGCCCCCCATGTACGATGGCAACCCCCTCAACCTCGACCGCTTCTCGGAGAAGCTGGACGATTGGGGGGTGACCGTCACTGAGGACATGGATCCCGCAGATGCAGAGAAATATGTCTTCAGACGGTTCAGGTACCGCCTGCCGGAAGTGCTCCAAGAGCTATACTTCGTGGCGACCAAGGAGGGGAAAATCAAGAAGCCGCTCAACGAGCAGGAGCGGGTGGACGCTCCGCAGGTGGCTGCCAAGCAGTGGAAGTCCATCAAGCTTCAGCATGATGGACGGGAGATCCGCCTACGGGACTGGCAAGACTTCCGAGGGCAATACACCCTCTTCCGCCGCAACGTGGAGGACTGGAACGAGGGTGACGAGCAGGCTCGCCTGCTCTCCATGCTGCCGGAAGCATGGATCAAGAGGGTCACCAAGGAGGAAGCCAAGAGGGCCAAGTCCAACCACACGGTCAAGATGATGCTCCCCAAAGAGTATCATACGAACGTGGTGGCTTGGACGAGGAAGAACGTGGCCCGGGATGTCAAACGGCACTCCCTGCGGAACGCTCTCCTCATCACCGTCTCGGGCGATCGCGAGAAGACCGCGATGTGGCGCCTTGACGAGTGTGACGTGAGCGGCCAGACCATCCGTCTGCAGGCCATCCCGGCGCGGATGAGCTGCGAAGAGATCCTGGAGGGGTTGGAGAGGCGGTGCTCAAGAAGCCTAGGAACAGGGGAAGGAAGAAGGGTGTCAACGAGGTTGATGCCGAGGAGAGTGCCCCTACTCCCGCAACCGACGCCCCCTAGCGGAGCCCCTGCAGCCAAGGGCCCCAGCTAGGGCGGTCGCAGGATGGTGTCGTGGGAAGCGCCACACCATCCCAGTCGGGAAACGGTAAGCACAAAGGGACTGCCGCGGGCGGAAGGCCTGGTCTGGCACCCGACAGTCGCGGTGGCGGGGTGAGGGCAAGTGAAGGCACGAACCCTTGCACCCGTCCATCCTTCGCGACCAAGAATGTATTCGATGTGCTTCACGATCTATCCGAGAGTATCGGAGGATCACCCGGACCGCAGCTGGATGCTGCAGATGGGCAGCCTGAGCCCATTGTCCACGACCTGCACCAGTCGCTTGTTGAGCTTCTGGAACGGCCGGGAATCCTGAGCTTGCACGCCGTGCGCCGAGTGGGGCGTGAGCGGCAGTTGCACCTTAAGGTCCGTGCCTTATGCGGGGAAGTGGAAAAGGTCTTCGACGTGTTGGTCGACACGGGAGCTCAGGTCAGCTTGGTCAAGGCTGGCCTACTTCCGCCAGAGTGTTTGACCGACAGTCGGAAACCTGTCAGGCTGAAGGTGGCGAACGGCCAGTACATGGTGGGAGGCACGAAGGAAGCGGCCATTGGGCTGCAGTTCGTGAACCACCGTGAGCTGAGCCGCCCAGACCTCCGCAAGGAAATCCTCCTGCAAGGTCGCTTCTACGAGGCTGAGATGGACTGGGATTTGATCGTTGGGTACAACTTCATGATGGAGACGGACTCCGGCGTTCTCCCGGCCCAGGCCTCAATGACCCTGTACCAGGACGACCAGCTCTCGTGGCTTTCGTCACCTGAGCACCATGTGGAATGCCAATGGATCCACCCCGAACGCAGTCAGCTCGAAGTAGCCGCGCTGGACACTGAGCCAACTGGGCCAGCAAACCAGGAGTACGGCGTAATGCCGGAAGCGCGAGCCGAGTGGTTGCGGACCTGGGAGCGTCGGATCTGGCACTGGATGGGTTCTCTTCAGGAACCTCCGCCCATCTTCGGGTCTGTGAGAAGTACTGGAGCGCCCAGGACTCCGCGTGGAAGAAGCACTGGGGTCCGCATCAGGGCTTGATGTGGACCCATTGCCCCCGCTGGGACATTCCAAGGGCGATAGCGAAGATACACAAGGACCGCTCCAAGGCAGTGCTGGTTGTTCCTATGGGATGCACCGAGGAGGAAAGTACCCGACATTGGGTAGTCTCATTGACCAACATGACCTTAAACAAAGTCGTCCTACCGGCTGGAGAGAGTGTCTATCAGGACGCTAAGGGACAGCCCATGCCGACCCAGAGATGGCCAACGTAATTCCACTATGTGGATGGTGGCCTTGATCAGGCCGACACCACGGATTTCGTGTGTGTCAACCGCATCGTAGCGGAGCCATGGCGGCAATGCTTCGCGGTTTCCCCTGTTGACATCGGATAATCGGAAGACCCCCTCACAGAAGAGGAGTTGGATCTGGTTCAGGGGTATATGGATCAGCCCTTTCACGACTGGGGAACCCAGCGTGAGGGCAAAGGCCAGGACAAAGCCTGGTGGGAAGTGGACTCGATCGTCTCCGGTTCCTATGATGGGAATACCTTCGTAAAGAGGGTGCTGGACCACCTGTCCAGCCAGGACGAGCCAATCGGCGGTAACCCACCCACCTACGGCAATCTATTCCGAGGCAAGACCAGAGATGGCCCTTTGGGCCACCTGGGAAGACCACCTGAGCCGAAACCGAGCGGGGTCGCTACCCCTCAAGTAAGCTCAGTGGTCCAGGTGCCCGGAAAAGCCAAGGCGGAGTCCGATGATTGCCCCAAGATCAAGGCATTGAGGGCCAGGCTGAAGCAGAAGTATGGTGACACCTTCTTCAGCGGAAAGCCTGTGTTCCCCCCACCGGTGCGTGGACCGTATGGCGAGGCCAAGATACGACTGAAGCAGGACCCCGGTGTGTATCGGCACCGGGAGTTTGCCCTGAGGGGCGAGAGGAAGGAGGCCATGGAGAAGATCCTCCGTGACTTCATCGAGAGAGGCTGGCTCGAGCCGTGCCACTCCGAATGGGCCTCTCCGTGCTTCGTCGTCCCCAAGAAGGTGGCCGGTGAGTGGCGGCTCGTGGTCGACTACCGCGGCCTAAACGCCCAAACGCAGCACGACAGCTATACGCTGCCCCTCATTGAGGACATGCTGCAAAAACAACACCGGCGGAGGATCTTCACGGCGATTGACCTGAAACATGGTTATCATCAGATGCCTCTCGCCGAGGAGTCCCGTGCCTGCACAGCCATGAGCACCCCACTTGGACCTCTCCAGTGGAAGGTGATGCCCATGGGCGTTACCAACGGCAATGCGGCTTTTCAGCGGATGCTGGAGAACCTGCTTGAGCCGGTGCGTGACTGTGCGGACCCCTTCGTGGACGACGTGATCATCGCGTCCGCGGACCCCAGTATGAGCTACGAGGAGCTCCTGGAGGCACATGAGAGGGACGTCACTCGAGTACTGGACCTGTTGGTTCGGCACAAACTCACGGGCAGCAGTGACAAGAGACCATTGCGGTAAGCGAGGTGGTCTTCGCTGGCCACGTAGTTGGGATCGGGCAGCGAAAGCCCATACCTGGCAAGGTGGCTGCGATCGAGCACCGGGAAAAGCCCAAAACGGTCTCTGAGCTACGGGCGTATCTGGGGTTCTGCAACTACTACTCGGGGTATATCAAGATGTATGCCGAGTATGCAGCCCCCATGACGACCATGCTCAAGGGCAACCGAGAGGAGACCAAGAAGGGGTCCAAGAAGGCTCTGGTCTGGACTGCTGAGTCCGATCGTGCCTTTGAGGGGATGAAGCAGGCGCTGCTATCCGCAGTGGGTCTGCACCTCGTGGATCCCGACCGAGGGTTCGTCCTGCGCACCGACGCTTCAAACTACGCCGTTGGCGCTGTGTTGGAACAAGTGCTTGTTGATGGGAGGCACGTGCCCGTGGCCTTCTGGAGCCGAGTCCTGGCGGAAGGCCAGAGACGGACGTGGACGCCCCGAGAAAAGGAGGCGTATGCCATCGTCATGGCTCTCAGGAAATGGGCTCGGTACATAGCCCTCCATCCCGTCAGCGTCTGCACCGACCATCAGAGTCTGCAGTCGTGGCACAAGGAGCACGTGGACACCCCCTCAGGTCCCGCCTCCCGACGGGCAAGATGGCATGAGACCTTGGCCAAGTTCGACCTCACGGTTGTGTATGTTCCTGGTAAGGACAACACCGTGGCGGACTGTCTCAGTAGATGGGCCTATCCCGCCAGCAAGGGCATGACAGATGTGTCTGCCCATGGCAATGAGGCTGAGACCGCTGAAGCCAAAAGGATCATCGAAATGGAGCGCCTGATGGAGGAGGAGGGTGTTAAATGCTTCGTCGTCATGGCTGCGGATGCCCCCCTCGGAACGAGGATGGGCAGAGCGGTCAGAGTACTCGCCCCTGATGGAGCTGAGTCCGACAAGCACCTCTTCCCTGAGTCTTGCCTCCAGGACGACTGGACTGACGACTACGCTAAGTCTGAGGCCTTTGCGGCCGAGTATAGGGCTGTGAGCGGCCCTGATGACGGGCAGAAGTGGCCAAAGGGGCTGACTGAGGAAGATGGCAAGCTCTACCGGAACGGTAAGCTGCTAGTACCAGAGTCCCGAGTGCTCGAGCTATGTGAAGCTTGGCACCACCACATGCTGCACCCAGGGGTCAAGAAGCAAGCCCTTGACATGCAGCGCCGGTTTGAGATCGACCAGATCGGTCTCTACACCGCCATCAAGAAGGTCAGGAAGGGTTGCTCGGTCTGTCAGGCCTGCAATCCCGATAACCAGAACGTCAAGGGGGAAGCCCAATGGACCCCGGTTCCTGACCAGCCCATGGAGAGCATGGCCATGGACGTCTTCTCCATGCCCGAAGTGCACATTGGCAAGGAGACCTTTGACTGTGTGGTCCTTTGTGTCGATCGCCACAGCGGCTACGTAGTAGCCGTTCCGGCACACAAAAAGGGGTTGCTTGCCAAGGAAGTGGCAGTCATGATGATTCGTCATTGCCTGACCGTCTTTGACACCCCCCGCACCATTTGCAGTGACCGAGGGCCCCAGTTTACTGGTGGCTGGTTCAAGGCCATGTGTTCCCTCATGGGGATAAGTCATGCCAAGAGCGTCGCCTATCTCAGCCGGTCTAACGGCCGAGCTGAAGTGGCTGGACGGCAGCTGTTCGAGAAGCTGCGCAAGATTCACATCACCAATCGACGTGGGAACTGGTTTGAGGAGATGTGGCCCGCTCTGAAGGCCCATCATGACACCCCCACTCCGGGTGGTTTGTCCCCTCACCAGATTCTGTTCGGCAGGGACCCCCTGGGTCGGGGACTTCCCTTGTCTGGTGATGGTATGGCTATGGACGCCAAGGAATTCTTCGCGCGGCAACAGGCGACGGCGCGGGACATCCGCCAGCAGCTCGAGAAGGAGCATGCTGAGCATCAGAAGTCCGCCCCGAGCTCGACAGCGCAGAAGTTCAGGGTGGGAGACCCGGTGTGGGTGATCAGAACCCGCCCTATGGGCACCCACCGCACCAAAACCTGGTTCACACCCGGCGAGGTGGTCCGCAGGATTGGTGAGGACACCTACCGCATCAAGGTGGGTCACGGACAGTTCCGGGAGCGCCACGAGAGCCAACTCCGTGTGCGGGAACCCGACCTCCGTGGCCAACATGTGTCCCTGAGCTACGCCGCACATGAGGCTGATTGGGACGACGACTATGCTGAGCAGGACGACTATACAGTTGAGAAGATCCTGGCTCAGCGTCCGAACGCCTCGGCACCCGGAGGCCTGGAGTTCAAGGTTCGTTGGCGAGGCTATGGGCCGTCCCACGACACCTGGGAACCCGTCTCCTCGTTCGTGCCGCGGATCAATACCCCCTTCATGGACTACATCCGCAGGCACAAGACCAAGATCCATGTCTCGGACTTGGCAGCACTCACCCGGGCGATTGCAGCCAGGGGCGCCTGATCATCGCCCTGAGCTCTCCCCTGATGCATTTTGAGCGCTTGTTTGGTCGACGGATCGTCCCTTACTTGCTTGCTCTCTTCCATCTTCCGGTGACCTGCCATCAGAGTGGCCATATACCCCCCCCTGCTGAATCCAGAGGAGGATGGCCCCTCTTTTCCACTTCTATTCGTCACTCCCCGCCTGCTGAATCCTTGGGAAACCAGGCCGGGCGACTGACCTTCACGTTTTCTGAGCTCTTGGGGCCTTGAAGCCCATACGACGTTGCGCAACGGATGCCGCTGTCATCGGCATTGCGATTTTTTGGTGTGTGGGCTGGTTCCATGGCACTTGCGGAATCCAGACCCGTCGACGTGTGTCTGCAGACTATATATGGCCTGAACTCAGGCGTTTTCCTGTCCACCCTCCTGCATATGCCTTATCCTAACAGGGGCGTGGTTCGGCGCTCTATCCAGAGTGTGTTTACACGCCTATTTACCCTGCCTATTGCTTGTTTTTCTGTTCCCCAGGATATGTGCATTTGTATGTTAAGTGTTATCAGCCCATCACTGAGATGTGGACTGTTTTTCCCCCCGAGGGGATGCGAATCAACATACGAAGGCGCCCTGAGTCGCCGTTTACATGCTTTTACATAAAATCCAGCCTGGACCAGTACCTAAGTACAGATTCCTCTGTTTGAGTGCCCGTGATACCGTGTGCCCTAGTGGCTGTGATGTGCTGAGATCCTGATGGCGCCAGGCGGGAAGCCCAGTTGCCTGACTACACTCCCAGCGGTCCGCCACTGTCAGTCCCAGTGTGAGCCTACCAACTCGCAGACGCACTTGCAGTCGGATGGCGACCTCCGGTGTTCCTGACCTCGGTCAGTCTCCCTGGGAAACTGGTGGGTTGAGGAGTCGACGCCTCCGCCCACACTGCATGAGGACTCCCTCATGTATGGCCTTCGTGGTAATAGGGCGAGGGAAAAGACGGCCTTGATGCCCGATCCCTTAAGGAGGAGCCCGTTCGGCTGTACCACTCTGGACTCGCGTCGTGGATATGGACATGGTGCGCCCGAGGAAGGACCCGTGGGGACTCTCCCCCAGCCAGCGGCCTTGGGAAGCTTGGGGTAGCCTGATGGATTTTTGTGGTCGCTTTCGACCTGTGGGACCACCTCGGTCGGCGTGTGACGCCTATGTTGGCCGTGTATGCCACTACCACTGTGGTAGTGACCGTCGCAGCCGGCACCCGGTGCGCCTGGTATGGGTTAACGGGTCCTTTGGATGCCGAACAATCGCCGCCAGGACCCGGGACTTGACACTTGATACTATACTTGCAGTTACTAACAGCTACAGCACCGTACCTATCTTACTGTGGGATTTGGGCCGCCTAACCTGCGAATCAGCCAGAAGTGAGGATGTGACACCCCCCCCCCTTCAGGGGATGGTCCTGGGTACCCGCTGCCATGCTTGAGTGTTATCGAGCCCCCGCCAGGGTTTGCTCTAAGGAGGGGGGTAGAGCGGTACCCAGAACCTATGGCCCCTGGCCCGGAGGCCTGTGAGCCGTCACACCCGTGCGGAAGCCGTTGACACCGGCTGTCAGCGGGATATCCCTGTTCTCTAATCCGCGGGATCTGGAATCCGATCCTTAACCATTGAATCAATGTAGATTTACCATAACTTTATTGTCTTAGGCGATTTTTGGTCGGAAATCGGTGAAATACCCGATTTCTACCGCGATTTCCAATTGTCGTGAAATTGCCGCAGTCGCGCCGCCTGTCGTCGCCTGTTCCGTGGACTGCATTAGATAATTCTGTAAAGCGATCCTTCTTGAAGTTAAGACTGAAACAGTCTTCGAGTGATCCGCAATTTTTTCCTTGATATAACGGATCGCGTCCCAGATTTTCCCCATGAAATCTGGGCAGCCGAAGGCGCCTTGAACCCCGAAGTGGAATAACAAGGGCTACGAGTGTTCAAGCGCCCAAGGGCGAACGAACGTGCCTCATAGGCACTGTGTATGAGGTTTTGCCCCCCATAGTCATAGGATGAGGCCAAAGGATCCCAACTCAATAGGCCCATAGGGTTATTCATTTTGAGTGTTCTCCAAGAAGTGCGCTTTTTCACGTACTTGGCGTCCAAGTACGTGTAGAAGTATGTTGAGTTGGCGTTTGTCCCACCCTTGCTTGCCTCTACATCCGGGGCATATCACTTGTCTTCCCCGGATACCGCACATATGATCTCCATATATATATGGGCAATATATTTTGCGTGCATGCTAAAATTCGGCTTTCCGAAAGGAGGTCGATTTTCGACCAAAGCACTTGCATGCGTGTTAAGGGACCAAAGTTACATTTTTTTCCCACGGCGTTGGCCGCCACCCATAACGTCGTCATCATTGTTCCATTGTGCATGTCACACCGTCATTACCGTATGTACATTTAAGTATGTACAGTAACCCCACTTGGAGGTGGTTCTGGTGGTGGCCTGAGCTGAAAAAAATCCCAGAGGGAAGGAGAGAAGAATGGTTGAGGTGGTGGCAGTGATTGTGGGCGCATGGCAGGCTGAATTAGTGGCCTGTGTGGTGTTTTTTTGCCCCTCTTTGGTGTCCTGGTAGCTGCTTTATGTGTGACCTTCGAGGGCAGGGGTTCAGGTTCATGGTACTGTGGTTTTCGCTTTGGGGCGGAAGAAAGGGATGTGCCCATTGGTGAACCTTTCATACTCCATAAATTCAGGCTGACTGCTGGAGAGAGTGGGAAGCATAATGGGTTTTCAATCAGCCAATCCTTGGCTGCTTTGACTGCCTTTGTTGTCTTGTCTCTCCTTTCTTTCAAAGCTGCCCTTAACTGGCTGTTGAATGATTTTTTTGTTAGGCCCATGCGGGAAAATAGATGATTATATAGTGGGATTGGAAGAAGTGTTCTGATGAAATTGCGTTTGTGTCTGGCTGAGGGGGCCGTATGCCACCATTCTGACACCAAGGCCTGGAATGGTGCTGGCCATGCGTGAATAAATTCATGCTGGAGGTGAGCTGCCTTAGTGCACAGAGCTGTGACAGATATTGGGTCCATGGGGTGAGGGTGTGTGCAGGCTGGACAGGGGTGTTGGGACCAACGTTACATTAGAATATAGGCATACTTTGATTCTAGGCCACTAGGTTGGGTGTAGAAGGCGTGGGTAGGGTTGTATGCCATATTTGGTGTCATATCGTGTGCCCATTTGGCGGGTGCACCATTCCAAGACTAACCCGCCAATGGACTCCATATCGCACGAGGCCCTTCATTGTACTCCCAACCAACACTCGCAAGCCTAACCTTCGTGGAGGGACGCTTGTGGAGCGCTCCCGAAGCGATGGGTTGCGAGCAAGGTGTGTTTTTTGCAATATTCCATTTTTGCATGTGCCCACTTGGGAGGCAGCGCGCGCGACCCTCCAAAGCGCCCCAAGTGGAGCACATAGGTGGAATCGAAGGTCATTGGTGTCAAGTCATTGTGTTTAGAAGGATTGGTCGACTACTCAATCCAAGCCGAAGATATTATAATATATTTGTGCGCCTTTCAAGGCACTTTTGGGTGTTTTTTCGCCAATATTGCTGTTTTTTGCCCGTCATGATGTCAAGTGGCGACCGTGTATCTCAATGTTGCGCCCAACTGACATCATGATCAAAGTATGTTTTGAGGGTACATACTTCGGTGCCCAACATATCTTGGACCTGGCGAATAACTCCTCTTGGGCTTGGCACACCGTGGCCGCCATGTTGGCGATTTGGGATTATCCCAAATCATGGCCTCACTTGGCGACCCTGCCATTCCCAAAACCGGAGGAGTTGGGCGACGCCCAAAAGATATGTTGGACACATATGACTTGATACCAATCCTATGGCACACTTCGGTCCAAGTCGGGCATGTGCCTCATTTGCCCCAACCATGAGTGTGCGCATTTTTGGCCATTTTGAGCAATTTTCCACATTTTCTGCCCGCCGTGCACCATGTTCAGCACCCTCGTGCACGCCGGACTCATGGACCAATGGACCATATATGACATGGGTGTTATGGACATTGGTCCCCATGGTTCACACACCACGTGGGCGAAGCGGAGCAACCTTCGTTAGGGTGCTAGCTCAAAGTGAGTGTTGACGATTTTGCCATTTTGGCATTTGTTGACCCAATGGGGATTGTCACCACGCCGAGTGGCATGGAGATCTTTGAGAGCCAATGGCATCGGAGTTTCCGTTGGACTCCCGGTGTGACGCGTATGGAATGGCGGATCCGATCTCCAAGCCAGCGTGGGGATATACTATTGGGAGCACCCCTGAATTTTGGCTCATTTTGAGTAGCCAAAATGACCCCCTTTTGGGACCCCAAGAAAAGTTTATAGTGTTTTCAGCACTGTGTTTTTGCTTCTCCTGCTGCTTGCTGTAGGTGTAGGGTTTCCTGCTGCTTGTTTTGGAAGATGAAAACCTTTGTTTTGCAGAAATAGAGTCAATCCAGGATAACCCAAGCCAGAAGTGTGCAAAGAGGAGAAGATCAGGATCAAAGCATGAAGGGCTGCAGTGTAAACAGTGAAAGATGATTGGCTATTCACAGAAACTGCAACTCCGGTCACAAATGAATGCATATTCACAAAGATAGCTGAAATGTTTTTGGAAAAGAGTTAGAAAACTGCCTCATGGTCACTCTCTCTCCATAGTGCCATCTCAGGAGATGTGCACTCTTTGTTTTGGGTCCCATATGTGCTGAGGTGGCAGGGCATGTGGCGATGAGGTCACTGCCATGTCACATGGGATCTTCCTACTTAGCTAGGCTGACCAGGAATTGAACCAAGGACCTCTCAAAAAGAGGTGCCTAGCCCCCTAGGGTGCATACCACTAGGGCAGATAAGTATTCATGGAAAAACATAGATAAATTCATAGGTTCTACCTTAGGTATGTCAGTGCTCAGTCAACTCAGGAAAAGATGAATAGCTTCACATCGAAAGGGGATTAAGGGGTCCACTCCATATCCTGATTGGGTGTTTGGTTCCATAGGTCAAAATGTGTTATCACCACTTTTGGTTGGACCAATACTAGGATAAAAATGCATGGTTGCTCAGTGCATCTCTAATACAACTAGAGTATGCCTCAAAGCAATGGAAAAGCACTTTTTCTTACTCCCCCCTTGTGCTGTGGTGGCCACCACTGTCGCATTTTAGGAAAAAGGGAATTTTTCTTGGCCTTTCCTTGGTTTCCACATCTACTTTAAAATACCTACAGTTTCCCTCACACTGAAAAATGAGCGCTCACCATGGCTGGCGCTCTTTTGCTGCTCTGTTTGTAACATGTCCTACAGAAGACTCAGCGCTCATGGCGCTGCCGGGGCTCCTGTGGCTTGGTTGGGTTAGTATGGGAGCATGCCAAACATGTGCATATGCATCCCTCCTTCCAAGACGCAGCGTCGACACAAACCCAACGCAAGACACAATATACACACTCGCATGGGTTCTCGTAAACCTGCTGGCGACCTGTGACCTGTCTTAGGGCGAAGGGAGTCGTTCAAAAATTAAATTGCCCCTTGGTGGGGTCTTGGGTTCTGCTCAGTCTCTCCAGGCACCTGCGTTTCGGCCCGAACACGGCCTACTCAGCGAGGCTGCGCGTGGGTATCTGCAGAGACAGGAATGGGAGAATTATGGACGAATCCACGCAAAAACGAAGCGACGACACCAAAATCCGTCAAATAACGGCCTAGAATTACTCTGAAACAACACACCTGAGCAGAATCTAATTGTGCATCAGAAGCACATTTTTATAGAAATTATGGTCATCTCTGGATTTTTTAAATCCAGAAATTCATACGCATAAAATGGCGGCGCGCAGGAGCGGCTCCTAGCGAAGCGCCGGAAAATGGAGAAATAATGGAATTATAAACGTATGTCTCACGTAGTCTTGAAAATGACGAGACACACATTAATAAATAAACATACAGATTCCACCCACACTAATAGAAGCTTCAAAAATTCAAGAATTCGAAAATCAATCGAAAAGACTTCAATGAATCAGGTATAAACTACAGGTATGCTCGTCTCGTATGCCGCATACACATTGCTCGTCTCGTGTCTCCGTGAACGAGCCTTGTAGCAGCGCTAACAAAGATAGAACGCGATAGGGGGATTGATTAGAAAGATTGCAGATGATTAGCGGTCAGATCAGGGTGATTAGACATACACACAAGTGCATAGCAACGTTCTTCGCGTGCGCCCCTCACTTGCTCTCTATCTCCAGCGGTAGGTAAGCTGAGTAAGCCCAGGCGGGGCCACCCCCTGGTGGAGTTCGTGATTCAGGTTGAGATGGGCAGGTTTGCCCAAGATCGTCGTGCATACTCGCGCATGCACACACGCATTAAAGGGTAGGCCACGCGAAGTGCGCTCGGTAAACCTTGTTTAGGCTACCTAGGGGCTCCTCGGTACGTTCTTTAAGAGAACCTGAGGAGTCCCTTAAAGCTTGCTTGCTTGACAAGGGTAGCTGGTGCTCCAGCGTGTTTGCGGACAGTGTATTATAGGTCACACTGAGAAGGGTATAATACCTGGAGTGTGGCTTGGTTCCTCCGCCGCAAACGTCCTTTCATTTGCCTTTGTTTTACAGGTGGGTAGGTAGGGTGATTGGTGCAGCAGCATTTTTTTTGCCCTGCTAAACAAGGGCGCAGATCACACAAACAAGTAACTCCGCTCCGCCTGTGGCAGAGCAGGGAGTCCGACTTCATCGACATCTGCGCCTTGCACGCGAGAGCACTCCTTCCCTCCAAGCCCTAGCAGGGGAAACGCGTTTTGGCGTCCCCTGTTAGGCCACAGTTGCTTAGCAGCGCTGTGTTCTCTTGTCATTTCACAGGAGGGTCGCTAGGACCCACGACACCTTTGCCTTCGCAACGCCCAGTAGAGTGTGCGTGTAGGAGTGGTAGTCCTGAGTGGGGGCTTGAGCCAGTTGCCCCAGTGCTCGCCCACCAGGATGGTGCCACTGTAGGGTGTGTAGGACCTGTAGTGCGTGTGTCACTGTCCCACCCGTTTCCTGCAATTTTAGCAGGGTTGGTGGGCTGTGGCAGTGGTTAGGTCAGTGTTTTGGCCACATAGCAAAACGGCGTTTTCATGCCTTCATAGCTTTTGGCCACCCCTCCCTGTAGTAGACAGATAGGTAGGGAAAACAATACCTGGATTAGTACGCTGGGTATTCCCCCAAGGTTTTGCGCCAGCACAGAAATTGGGCGCTTAGGGGAGGGGAGACCCGGGGAGTACCCCGTGGCATCAATAAGCCAACCCTCCAGGTTTAGCAAGGGCGCAGACTTGGGTATAATTAGGACACCACTTCTGCGGCTTGCTCTCAGGACCTTAGGAATAGCACACTCACACATACGCTTTGGCAGGTAAGGGTAAGGTTCAGTCCCTAGCTTTAGTCTTGGAGGCAAGCGTCTCAGCGAGCCTCAGCAACTCACCAAGGTTGTTCTGGGACAAGTAGTCAACCAGAACTGAGTTTAGGCGTCCCTCAGGTAGAACAAATGCAGAGAAGGCCTCCCAGGTGGCCTCTTCGACTCCAAACCCTTCCCAGAGGGTAAGGAAGCGCCAACCCTGGCGATAGCGGTGGCGTAGGACGGACTTCACCAGGTAGAAGCCCTCCTTAGCCATCTCCTCGGCGTTCATGTCGGGGAGTTCACCTTCAACTTCCATAGGGCTGGCAGCCCCTTGTAGGTCCAGAGCGGCGATTTCCTCGTCGTTCAGCTCCCACTCCTCCCCACAGAGGTCTTCAGGATCATAGTAGCGCTTCAGGTGTTGAGCAGCGCACACCAGGGTCCCCCCTAGACGGGGAGAACACCGCACGGTGAAACGGTGTCCATCCACTGATAGGATCTTGTAAGGCCCGAAGTATGGGTCATCGCTGGTAGAGCGTGGCCAGGCGGGTAGTCGACTGTGGTGCACCAGCACCCAGTCCCCCTCTTGGTAGGCGGCCGGTACTCGGTGCTTGTTCTTCTTGTTCCACTGACGCTCCCTCACTCTCTGGAGCATAGCCTTGGCCTTGTCCACCTTCGCTTGTTGCTCTTGGACCCATTCACCCACAGAAGAATGGGTGTCCTCTGGATAGGGGGCATGTAGGAACCATGCCGGGCGCCCTAGGAATAGCTCATGGGGCGAGTAGCCAGTAGCTGAACTCTCTTGGGAGTTCATCATCAAGGATATGACGGGGAGTAGTCTCACCCAGTCTCTGGTGCGTTCAGTTTTGCACCATATCCTGACGTTCTCCTTCAGGACACAAATCTGTCGCTCACATAGGGGGTTGCTCGTGTGAGAGTAGGGAATCCCCGTAGACACCTGGACATTGAGGGATCTCCGGACCCTCTTGTACCAGCCAGTATCTGAGCGTACTCGTACGTCCTCATCGGAGTTGATCTCCTTGGGCGCCCCATAGACACAAAACCACTCCTCCAGGAGTATGTTGATAGTCTCCTCCCCGGTAATGTGCTTGGTACATGGGAACACCCTGGTAAACCTGGTCAACCCACAGGTTACCACGAGGGCGAAGTCATAGCCCCCGAACTTCGGCATCTCCGTGTAGTCCACGTATAGAACACTGTTGGCACGGTGTGGGATGGACAGGGTCGAGTAGAGACCTCTGTCCCTGATATCCCCTGGTTTACAGGACCTGCACGGGCACTTGTCCACGATAGGCTGGAGTGTCTTCCGCAGTTGGTCGTCAGTCCACGTAGTGTGGAACCACTGCTTGAATAGCCTCAGGGTACGGTCAGCACCCACATGACCGCTGGACTCATGGGTCCACTTCAGCAGTGCTGGGACTCGGTCACTAGGCACCACAATGCGGTCCTCGTGCCAGAGGTTGCTCTTGTCCCTCTTCCACTGGTCCTGGTTGACCAGGAGGGGTTCAAGGCGTTTCTCCAGGCGCTTGTAGATATCCCCAAACTCCTTCAGGTACTCCGATTGTTGGAGTCCATCCAGGGGGCGTATCATGGTCATGTTCAGGTCCAGGTGTACGTCCATACGGCTGAACGCCTCCTTAGCCAGCGCTTCAGACCGGGCACCAATCAGGGCGTCGAAGTTGTTGCGGCTGATGTAGTCGGCGCACTCGTTCTTCACTCCCTGGATATGGTGTACCGTCAGCCGTAGTTGACTGAGGTAGGTCCACCAGCGACGTAGCTTGGCCTTCTCAGGTGGGGGACCCTTCTGGAAACTGCGGACCGGTTCTTGGTCGCACAGCCAGACCACAGGGTTACTCCCCAACAGTCGTGCTTGTGAGGATAGCACCAGCATACCCGCGAGCAATTCCTGCTCATAGGTGGAGTAGTTCCCCCTGGCCTGGTTCCACTTCCAGTTCCAGTGGCCCAGAGGTACTAGGACCCACTTGTCGTCAGGGTAGCTGTGCTTGAGGGTTCCATCTCGGTTGAGACCTTCCGTCCCCCATTGGGAAATGGCCGAGTCGAACTCCTCCTTCTCTAGTGCTTGCCATTGGAACAACGTTCCACCACCGCCCACATTGCTGGCGTCGGTCACCAGGATACTCTCCCCTTGTGCCCTAGGCACGCCCAAGCACTTAGCGTTGGCTACCTTGTCTTTGAGCTCGTCAAACGCTTGTTGCTCTTGTCGGCCGCAGCGCCAAGTAGTACTCTTCTTGATCAAGTCCGTCAGAACGGCGCTGGTATAGGTGAAGTTCTTGATGTGGCGGCGATAGAAGTTGCACGCCCCAATGAAACTGCGTACATCATGAAGTCCTTTCTTGGGGTCTTCGTGTCGTACCTTGGCATCCATCAGGGGTTTGGCCTTAGAGGCCGCTGGGGTCCACCACCCATAGCCAACGTCAAACCCCAGGTACTGCATGGTCTCCTGCATGAACTCACACTTCTCCAGCTTGAGTCGTGTGTGGTTCTCCTGGCAGACCGCAAAGAACTCACCCAAGAGGATTAGGTGATCCTCCTGGGTATTGGTCCCGAGGCATACATTGTCGATGTGAGCCTCCATCTGGGCACCACGGGATATGAGCTCCTGCACCTTAGGTCTCCTTCGTAGGATGGACAAGATCTTGTTCTTCAGCTCTTGGAAAAGAGCGGGTGCCTTAGCCACGCCAAACGGCATGACCTTCCACTTGAACACCCTCCCCTGAGGGGTGATGAAGGCCAGTAGTTCCTGTGCGTTGGGCGTCAGGTCCACTTGCCAGAATCCGCTTCGCTTGTCCATCTTGGTCTTGTAGCGACAGGAGGCTATCTTCTCCAGGGTAGACTCCATATTGGGAATGGACCCTGAGTGGTTCAGCGTCTTCTTGTTCAGCTCTCCATAGTCCACTACCAGCGGTTTGGATGTAGGGCCAGGTTTAGCTACCAGGAAACAGGGGCTGCAGTGTAGGGGGTAGTCCCCGTCCTTGTACTCCAGGACTAGGCCAGCGTCGATACATTCTTGTATCTGTCGCTCAATCTCGTCGGCCTGCTCTTTAGGAGCTGGATAGCGTCTCCTCCGAATCTTATGACCCACGAACTCGGGTTTCAGCTTGAGGTCCATCTGTACCAGCTTGTCGCATGAGGCTGGAGGGGGTAGTTCTCCGAACACCTCCAGATAGGTCCGTATAAGCTTCTGTACCCGCGGGTCCAATATCTTGATCTTGTCCTCCATGTCCTCGTCAGAGTGTAAGTTGCTTGCCCCCTGAGTAATAGACGTCGGGAGGTGGTCCTCCACCGACTCTTCGCCCGTGGTAGTATCCTTCAGCCCTTGGTAGGCATATAGAAGGTCTTGTTCGACCATCTCCGATGGACGATGGCAACATAGGCACGCTCGAGGGGGTTGACATACACATTCCTCCGAGAGGTCGTCCTCCTCTGGGGTCCTCACATGGGCGCCCCACACGCTCTTCATGAGCTTAAGATCTACCTCCCTTTGCCAGGTGGTGATCTTCTGTTCGAGGTCCTCCTTCAGTTGGGATAGGTCTCCCATACGTCCTTGCTTCAGTGGCCATGAGCTGCGGGTAGGCTTCGCGTAGCATAGCTTTTTCGCCACCAACTTCCTCTTGGAATCCACATACTCCCTGAGCCTGGATGGAGGGTCCAGCTCTTCATCCACGGGGTCTTCCACCCTCATGGAGAGTAGGGGTTTTAGTGGGGCGACGTACTCGGCGTTCTCCACTTCCTCCACGCAAGTCTGCAAGAAGAAGACGTCGTGCTCAGTTTCGTCATCTGAGTGGATTGAGCTAGGTAGCTCAGATAGTCCAAACTCAGAGACTCCATCAGGAACAGGTACATGACAGGGAGAGTTGGGGGCGTTGGTGTCAGTCACGACGTACTCATCTCCTCCGGGTGTAGTATCAACAGCATCTTGAGGTCGTAGGCGATCCTTCAAGTCACCCAAGGCGAGTCCATCGCTTTCTCGTTGTATAGCCTGGACCAGAGTCGGGTCCAGGTCCTTCCAGGGGATGGTGGTAAGACTTCCGTCCACCACGCTGAGCATACTCCCCCATCCGGGCTTCCCAATAAGCGTCTTGCGTCCCAGAGGCCCGTAGATGGCCTCATCAGGCAAACTAACAGAGCTGATAGTCAGCCTGTCCAGGAGGGTTCGCCAGTACTCGTTGCCCCCATGGGCTCCCCAATCTGGGGAACACAGGACCATACGGGAACGTTCCAAGGCCACCTTGGTCAGCACCTTCCCCAGTTCACTGAATCTGGGGTTCCCGTAGGCCATCCCGAAAGAGGGCCAGTAAAATTTGTAGCTGCAGTTCTTCCCCTTGCTGCAGTAAAGGCCCAGTACATGTTGCTTGTCGCTGGCGAACAACTCCACACTTAGCTCTTCTCGAGAGTAACCCAACTCCTTCAGACCTTGGTCTAGGACTTCCCCCAACAGTTGATAGTCCTCAGTTTTGGAGGACGCCATCATGTTCGAGGGCTCCTCCTTCGATAGTCTCAGGTAACTCGAGGTATGTTCCGACTGCTCCAGTGGCACAGACTCCCTGCCACTGCCGTGGTCCACGTAGAGGAGGTAGGGCGCTTGCAGCGTCAGGGATTGTATCTGGGAGTGCTGTACGAAGAAGTCAGTACCCAGTACAAAGTCGAAAGCCTCAGTGTCCATCACATAGAACCGATGGGCGATAGTCCGAGAGACCATAGGTAATTTCACTTCACAGTCCCCGCAGCTGTGCACCACATGTCCATCCCCCATACGTATAGCAGCGGTGGTCATGGTGTTCTTCAGGCTCCCACAAGGTAAAATTTTCTTGGCCACTATAGATATGGTGGCCCCAGTGTCCAATACACCCAGGTATTCACGTCCCCCTAGTCGGATACGTACCCAAAACACCAGGTCTTGGGTGCCACCAGAGCGTCCCCGTCAGAACTCCGCGGGACAGGTCACCTCGAACCCCTTGTTCCGCAATTTGCGGGCCATCCTCATGAAACGGCTCCTCTTCTTAGCGTTGCCGTCATCACCACCTTCATGCTCACGCTTGGCTCCTTGTTCTTGCTGGGCCTGCGTCTGTGAGCGTGTGGTAGGACCAGATTGCCCTCCAGAGGGCTCGGAGTTCCCCCCTGGATTAGGGTTGGGGTTGCCTCCGTTCTTGTCCTTGTTCTTGTCGTCGGGCTGGCGGTTAGCGCCTCCTCCTCGTCCACCTTGACTTTTGTCTTGCCCTTGACCACGTCCTTTCGACTTGCCCTTGCCGGAGTCGTTGCCTTTGCCTTTGCCTCCACCTTTCCTTGAGCCTTTGCCAGGATCTTCCCCTTTAAGCTTCGCCGATAGGCGTTGCTTATGGTAGCACTCATCCTCGTAGTGCTTCCGCTTACCGCAGAATGCACACGTGATGGTGCACCGGTAATGATCCGGCAGCTTCGCCTTAGCGCCGGTGTTCTTTTCCTGCTGCTTCCCCTGGACTACGAAGCAGTCTCGCTGCTCGCAGTCAGGGGCGTGCTGCAGGTGACCCTGCTCGTCCCTGGCATCACACCAGAATAGCTCCTGCACGTTCTCCATCATGCGGGCGTGGGCGTGTTTGGGGGTAGTCCCCTGCCCAGGTCGGGACCCTTGGTACCCTTTGCCTCCAGAACCTCCACCACCAGGACGGTAGTTGTTCAAGTGCTGGTCGCTCTCCTTCTCCAGCGCCATCTCCAGGAGCAGCACGCATAGATCCTCGTAGTGGAGGGATCTAGCCTTGCGCTCAGCCGTCAAACGGCACTCGTCCCATAGCTCTCGGGGGAGCTTGGCCACCAACCAGAATAGCAGGTCGTCGCTGCTGTAGGAGCCGGGCGTCAGTCGTCCAGCCCAGTGATCCAGATCAGCCAACAGCTCAGATACCCTGCCAGGCTTGGGGTTGTTGGGCAGCACGGGTAGGTTCTGGATCTCGACCCTGATGGAGAGGTCGGTCTCGTAGGTCGGGTACTGCCTCTCCAGGGCAACCAACACATCGGCAAAGGTGGCGGAGTTAGTCACGATCTGCCTGACCTGCTTCTCCAGGTACTTGGTCTTGCAGCACTGCAGGAGCAGATCGCACTTCACGCACCCACTAGCGTGGGTTTGGCCGGTCAGTCGTAGAAACCGGCCAAAGTTCTCAGCGAACTCGCTGAGGTCCTTGCCTGTGAACTCTGGCAGGTTCACTACGATCTTGGAGGTGGCAATAGCCTTCGCCTCCTGAGCTCGGCGTCCTTCAGGGCGTCGGGTCTTCTTCTTCTTCTTCTTCTTCTTCTTACCCTTTGGATCCTCAGGGTCCTCCGGGTCATCGTCCTCCGAGGGCGAAGAAGAGTCCATTGACGGCGGCTCGTCATCGGAGGGGTCTCCGCCTAGATCACTGGAGCCATAAGGCTCCACGTCCACCATAGCCCTTAAGGCTGTCAGCCCCAGCCGGTCCAGCTCGGCCCTCGTCGAGTTCGTCACGTGGCTGTAGGGCGGCTGGGCCGTTCTCGGCACGAAGGGACTTCTCGGAATAGCTGCAGGCGTCGGCATCGGTCTGCTCCTCAGGCTCCCCAGGGTATTTGTCAACCCTGCCATCAGGTGGTTAGCCTGTGATTGGTGGGGAGACATTCCCACCGAGATAGGTGACGTTTGGGGCGGGATCATCAGGGGCTCCAGCTTCTCACGGATCTCTTGTGTGAGGTCGCCCACGATTTTTGAAGTGGCTCCTCGGAGCACCTCGTTGATCTCCGACCGCGTCAGGGACCTGTTGGAGGATCTCCCCGATCCTCTACTGCTGCCTCCAAGAGATTCGGGTCCTCTCCTCAACCCACTGAAGGGTGCATACCCAGGTGCATACCCAGGAGCATACCCAGGAACATCCACATAGGTTCCAGTAGCATGTAGTGGATGGGGATAATCAGCCGCATACCATCGCGGCGCGGAGCTGGAAGCCACAGGCTCACTGGCAGTAGTTGCCTCATGGAGCGCAGTGGTTGGTGGGCCCATACTATAGGCGGGGTAGGGAGGCATGCCAGTAAAGCCTGTGCCCTCTGCCATAGGCGGGTTGGTTGTGGAAGTGGATGTTGCAGCGGCTGGGAGTGTGGTGGTTATAGGAGAGGGTGATGCGTGGAGGCCAGAAGCGCTTGGTGCGCCTTCGAAGGTAGGGTCATGCGTCAGATCTTGCCCTTGTTCCTCTCCTTCGTCTGCCTCTCCTCCAGCATCCTTCTCGCTCTCGTTCCCTCTCTTCCTCTTCACAGGCTGAGGCTGAGAGACCACTTCCTCGACCGACAGGGCCCCGAAGGCCGTCTGGAGTCCATCCAGGGAGTCCTCCGCCGTATCCACTGGCCCATGTAAGGGCTCCGCCGAAGGTACAGCGCCAGGTGCCGGCCTCGCCGGTGCCTCAGGCGCTGGCGCTGTCTTCACGTCGGCGTCCACCTTTCCTGGATCCATCTTCTTTCACCCTCCAGCTTATATTTGCCCGTACTCGGCGCACTGGATGTACGGCACGGGGTTGCTGCCGGTGCGCGGAGACAGGCTGCCTCTTGCTACCAGAAAAGCTTATAGTGTTTTCAGCACTGTGTTTTTGCTTCTCCTGCTGCTTGCTGTAGGTGTAGGGTTGCCTGGTGCTTGTCTTGGAAGATGAAAACCTTTCTTTTGCAGAAATAGAGTCAATCCAGGATAACCCAAGCCAGAAGTGTGCAAAGAGGAGAAGATCAGGATCAAAGCATGAAGGGCTGCAGTGTAAACAGTGAAAGATGATTGGCTATTCACAGAAACTGCAACTCCGGTCACAAATGAATGCATATTCACAAAGATAGCTGAAATGTTTTTGGAAAAGAGTTAGAAAACTGCCTCATGGTCACTCTCTCTCCATAGTGCCATCTCAGGAGATGTGCACTCTTTGTTTTGGGTCCCATATGTGCTGAGGTGGCAGGGCATGTGGCGATGAGGTCACTGCCATGTCACATGGGATCTTCCTACTTAGCTAGGCTGACCAGGAATTGAAACCAGGACCTCTCAAAAAGAGGTGCCTAGCCCCCTAGGGCGCATACCACTAGGGCAGATAAGTATTCATGGAAAAACATAGATAAATTCATAGGTTCTACCTTAGGTATGTCAGTGCTCAGTCAACTCAGGAAAAGATGAATAGCTTCACATTGAAAGGGGACTAAGGGGTCCACTCCATATCCTGATTGGGTGTTTGGTTCCATAGGTCAAAATGTGTTATCACCACTTTTGGTTGGACCAATACTAAGATAAAAATGCATGGTTGCTCAGTGCATCTCTAATACAACTAGAGTATGCCTCAAAGCAATGGAAAAGCACTTTTTCTTACTCCCCAATTTCACCCCCCCCGTGTGGTCAATTGGCGGCCCCATATCTCTATGCCCACAAGGAGCCCGGACCCAATTTCAAGTGGTACACTCAGATATAGGTCCTAGATCCTGCCTCCTATCCTGTGAGTCATTGGCCTTGCCCTGGCCGGGCAAGCCACGCATGAGAATGATGCCAATTTTGGTGATTTTGGCATCATGACCCCACTTGACGAACCCGTGTTGCCCTGATGCCGGGACCTCAGAGGGAACCAGGTTGGGTGAGGGCTCCAAAGAGTTCAGACTCGAAGGGCATAGGGTCAGTTGCCTCGTCCCTACCTCTGACGGGTCCGGACGAGGGGTCAATTTTGGAGATTTTTGAGCTAATATCAGTTTGGGCTGAAACAGCCCATTTTCAGCTACCAACTCCTAGGGGATAATGGCGGGGCCATATCTCTGACTCAGAGAGGAGTTGGGACCTGCCGTTAGGGGAGCATGGGGAGCGACTGTCGGTTGGCCTTGGAGCCCCTTGGTTCCCAGGAACTCGCCTGTGGCTGGGCGGGACACCTCCCCTATTGGCAGGGTTTCAGGGTCCGGACTGAGCAGGGCATGGGTTGTGTTTGAGCCCCTGCCCCCACCAGCCACTGAGAGGGTCGGACCTGGGATTGGGATATGAGTTGGGACTGAGTGTCTATTGTCCTGTGATGCCCGTACCCCAGTCCAGTCTCAACCCTATGTGTACATATCCTGATGTGTTGCTGTACATACTTTTGTTCCCTTGTTTCAGAGTGGCAAGGATCCTGAAACGCTTTGTCTCATGACACGAGCGTAATTGATGCCCCTGTGAGCGCAGTGCTTTGCCTGCCTGCTTGCTTGTGCGTGTCACCGCAGCGTCGTGTGGCCAGGCCCCCCACGGGAACGCGTCAGGAACTGGCGATTGATTATTGATCATCGGTGGCTAAAAAGCCAGTTAAAGGGTCAAAATGTTCCGCTACCGGTAATCAAGGACCAAATTGGCCAAACAACAGGGGAATTTTATATGGACTTTGGTGGAGTTGGAAGATGGGTTCCACCAGATGCGTTTAGCCCCCTCCTCCCGACGCCTCACAGCCTTCATCACCCCCTTCGGTGTTTTTCAATGGACGGTGCTCCCGATGGGAGTCAAAGTGGGACCTCAAGTTTTTCAGCGCATGGTTGCACATGTCCTACGAGGATGCCGCCCAGCCTCCTCCCCCTACATTGGTGATGTGCTGACAGGGACAGGTAAATGCAATGGGGTTTTCCTGACAGTTACACAGCGTTTACTTGTTGACAGATTTTCTTGGTTTATCTTTTGGATTTTTGACGGGATTTTCTGTGACAGGCCGCGCCAGAATAGAAGCGCGCGCCAGATCCCGCGCCAGATAGTCGCTGACGACAGAAGAAAGATAAAGAGAGAAGTAAACTGTAGATGTGTGTTGAGTGTACAAATAATTTTTCGGCATGCATAAATGTAGATTTATTATATTTTAAGATTTTGTGTTGCATGCCAGCATGTTTCTCCTGCAGGCATGCAAATGGAACACTGTTGTGTTCTATGACTTACGAAGATGCAGAATGAACTACCATGAATAAAGGTCATAGACCTGCCCTTTTGTGCTCGCAGGGACACTCAGGGAAATGTGGACGAGGAGACTGGAAAAATTTTGCAGCGAGATTTTGAAGAGTAAAAATCACGTGATAGGATAGAGAGACAAGAACGAGTCCACTTACATTCCATTTGCTTCCGAGAGTGGGCGACGAAGGCGGCCCACTGACGCGAGCGTGCAAGGGATATGCGGTGAACCAGGCATAGCCGAGACCGAAAGGTACGAAGGAGAAGACAGTGATCGGTGGCGGAGGCAACAATACACCAACTGCGGCAACTACGGGCGCCGGACAGTTTGTTGAACGCTGCTACAGAGTGTACATGGGTTACGGATGATGAGAACGGAGTACGGCGTCAGTTTGATCTCGTGACGGGACGCTGGAGCTGGAAGATCAATTGTGTTTGGAGGTACGAGCAACCACAACAGGCGGCCGCAGTGCCCTTTATGGAACAAGAACTGCGAGTCTTATTGATCATGCGTGAAGTTCACCTGAGAGCGCCGCACGGGGATTCACGGACAATGACAAAGGACCAGATCGTGCAAGTTTTGCAGCTCAAATTGGCGTGGAAGTGGGATCCAAAGGAGGCGCCGGACGCCACGGTATACAGGGTTTGCGCAGAGCACGGACCAGAACAAGCGGACGAAACGATGCCATCGACACACGGGCCGGTCGGCAAGGAAGTCATTGAAGCCAAACCTGTTGGATATCAAGGACCTGCAGATCCAGTATGGGAATATTATGGATTTGATCCGGAAACGCCGGGAGGAGAACGAGAAGGCGGGGAAGAGCTGCGAACAACGCGCCGTGGGAAGAGGAGAACAAGAAAACCAAAGAAGGAGCGCGTGTCACGGCGTGACACAGGTCGGGAGTTCTGAAATGGTACTGTAATTCAGCTTAGTGCACCTCTCCACCACAACGCCCACCATTGGTTTTTTTTACTATTGATTTTTGAGTGATTCTTTTTACCATTTGAGTGTATTGGCACCCGACGTGCTCCGATGAGTGGTCAGGAAAGTATTCTGGCGCCACTGGGGAGCCTGATCCTGGCTGGCAAGTGGTCAGGAGCTTGCTCCAGCACCGCTGGCAATACTTTTTCCGGGTTGGTGCTGCACATTCCTCCCCTACACTGGACAGCCCCCCGCCAGCCTGGGGCGCACAGGCTTTGGGGCAAGGGGCGAGCCGAGAGTGTTCAGCATGAGAACGAGCGCCAATCCCACAGGGGCAACCACCGCACTTAAAGTCCTGGAACGACAGCCCTGATGGCTGTCCGGGATGGCAAGTATGCGGTGGGGCCACATCGGGTGAGAGGCGGTAGAATTCCCGCCACGGCCGCCAGCGTCAGAGAGAAAGTTTTATAGTGATTTCAACACTGTGTGTTTGTTGTCCCTCTCCTGCTGCTTGCTGCTGGTGTAGGGTTCCTGCTGCTTGTTGTTGATGAGGAAAATGTTTTATTGTTGAAATACAACCAATCCAGGATAACCCAGGCCAGAGATAAGCAAGTAGAAGAAGATCAGGATCAAAGCATGAAGGGCTGCAGTCACAAAGAGTTTGATAAAAACAACTATCAACAATAGACCACAGCAATTAGCATACATTGCAACTCAGGATGAAATATTTTACATGTTTGAGAAAAACTGATTGGAAAACTGCCCCAAGGGCTCACTCTCATCCACAGTGCCATCTTGAGATGTGCACTCTTTGTTTTTGGGTCCCATAGGTGCTGAGGTGGCATGGCTTGTGGCGATGAAGTCACTGCCATGTCACATGGGATATTCCTACTTAGCTAGGCTGACTGGGTATTGAACCCAGGACCTCTCAAAAAGAGGTGCCCCAGCCCCCTAGGGTGCATACCACTAGGATAGCTAAGAATTCATGAGAAAACATAGATAAATTCATAGGCTCTGCCTTCAGTATATCAGTGCCTCAGCAACCCAGGAAGAGATGTTTTAGTGCCTAGAGCCTGGGGATAAAGGGGTCCACACCACATCCTGATTTACTGTTTGGTTCCATAGGTCAAAATGTGTTATCACCCATTTTGGTTGGCCAATACTAAGATAAAAATGCATAAGTGCTTAGAGCACCTCTTGTACAACTAAAGTATACCCTAAAGCATTGGAAAAGCACTTTTTCTTACTCCCCCCTTGTGCTGTGGTGGCCACCACTGTCGCCTGTTCAGGAAAAAGGGATTTTTTTCTTGGCCTTCCTTGGTTTCCACACCTACTTTAAAATACCTATAGCTTCCCTAACACTGGAAAAGAGCGCTTTACCATGGCCAGCGACTCTTGCTGCATTGCTGATGACAATCTTAAACAGAAGACTCAGCGCTCTTGGCGCTGCCGGGGTTCCTGTGGCTTGGTGGGGTTAGAGTAGGGCATGCCAAGACCATATGCATGTGCATCCCTCCGTCCAAGCTGCAGCGTAACACAACCTGACGCCAGACTCTCATAGGACGCTCGACCCAAGTCTCAAGGAACCTGATGGAGACACCTGTCCTGGTCCTGGGGCGAGGGTGCGCTGATTTAATTAGAATTGCCCCTTGGAGGGGTCTTGATTCTGGTTCAGTCTCCTGCTGCTGCTTTTCAGCCAGAACAGCGGCCTACTCAACGAGGCTTTGCGAGGAGGTCTGTACAACAGAGGAATGGGAGAATGAGGGACGAATCCACGCAAGCGCGAAGCGACAACACCCAATTCCGTAAAATGACGGCCTAGAACTTTTCTGAAGGCACACACCTGGACAGAATCCAATTGTGCATAAGATGCACATTTTTATAGAATTTGTAGTCATCTCTTGATTTTTTAAATCAAGAAATTCTTACGCAGAAAAAGGCGGCGCGCAGGAGCGGCTCCTAGCGAAGGGCCAGAAAATAGAGAATTAATAAGATTATAAACGTATGTTACGCAGAATGACGAAAATGACGAAGCACACATAAAAAGACTAACATAAAGATTCCACCCACATTGGCAGAAAGAATTCAAGATTCAAGATTTCAAAAATCAACAGAAGGACGTCAATGAATCAGGTATAAACCACAGGTGTGCTCGTCTCGTATGCAGCATGCACATTGCTCGTCTCGTGTCTCCGTGAACGTGCCTTGTAGCAGCGCTAACAAACGATAGAGGGATAGATTAGAAAGATTGCAGCAGATTAGAGGTAAGATCAGGGTGATTAGACATACACACAAGTGCATAGCGATGTTTTTCGCTTGTGTCACGCCTTTCCCTCAGCTTGCTTCACTCTCCAGCGGTGAGTATGGTAGGTAAGCCCAGGTGGGGCCACCCCCTGGTGGGGTTCGTGATGGTGGGTAAGATTTGTAGGAAAAACAGCGATTGACACAGGTAACTTCGAAACTCGTGCATGCTCGTGCATTCACACACGCATTAAAGGGTACACCACGCGTGGTGCGCTCAGTACAACCCTTGTTTAGGTTACCCAGGGGCTCCACCCCATGTTCTTTAAGAGAACGGGTGGAGTTCCTTAAGCTTGCTTGCTTGATAGGGGCGTTTGTGGACAGCGTATTATAGGGCCATCTGAGAAGCGTATAATACGTGGAGATGGTCTTGGTTCCTCCGCTGCAAACGCTCCTTCATCCGCCTTTGCTCTTCAGGTGGGAAGGTCAGGGTGAACTGGTGCAGTCCCTTGAATCGTGCTAAAATATACGGCGCTGATCACACAAACAACAAGCTACGACTCAGCCAGGAGTGGCAAGCGTAGCCCGACCTCTTCAACATTCACGCTGTGCACGCAACAAGAGCACCCCTTCCCTCCAAGCCCTAGCAGGGAAACGCGTTGTGGCGTCCCTGTTAGGCCACAGAAGCTTAGTAGCTCTGTGTTTTCTTGAATTCTCACAGGTGAGCCACTAGGGCTCTTGTCTTCATCCTCAACGCCACCCAGTAGAGCGTGCGTGTGGGAGTTGTAGTCCTGAGTGGGGGCTTGAGCCAGTTGCAAAAGTGCTCGCCCACCAGGATGGTGCCACTGTAGGTAGGGTGTGTAGGGTAGTGGTGTCTCCTGTCCCGCGTGCTTTTCCACGTGGGCAGGGGAATGCGTTAGCTTTTGGCCTTTAGCAAAAATGGGCGTTTTGTATGCCCTTAGCACACTTGGCCACCCCTCCCCTCTAGTAGGTAGGGCTTTTGCCGTCTTCCCCCAGGGATAGGCGCCAGCACAGAAATTGGGCGCCATAGGAGTGGCACTAGTAACTGACTAGGACCTTCGGTCCGACATCAGCGAAGCCCGTTGATTCGAGAGCCACGCCCGGGAGAGGAGTGAGACACACACAGACATAAATTGCACACTTAGGGGTAAGGTTCAGTCCCTAGCTTTAGTCTTGGAGGCAAGCGTCTCAGCGAGCCTCAGCAACTCACCATAGTTGTTCTGGGACAAGTAGTCAACCAGAACTGAGTTTAGGGGTCCCTCAGGTAGAACAAACGCAGAGAAGGGTTCCCAGGTGGCCTCTTCGACTCCAAACCCTTTCCAGAGGGTGAGAAAGCGCCAACCCTGGCGATAGCGGTGGCGTAGGACAGACTTCACCAGGTAGAAGCCCTCCTTAGCCATCTCCTCGGCGTTCATGTCGGGGAGTTCCCCTTCAACTTCCATAGGGCAGGCAGCCCCTTGTAGGTCTAGGGCGGCGATCTCCTCGTCGTTAAGCTCCCACTCTTCCCCACAGAGGTCTTCAGGATCATAGTAGTGCTTCAGATGTTGAGCAGCGCACACCAGGGTCCCCCCTAGACGGGGAGAACACCGCACGGTGATACGGTGTCCATCCACAGACAGAATCTTGTAGGGCCCGAAGTATTGGTCATCGCTGGTAGAGCGTGGCCAGGCGGGTAGTCGGCTGTGGTGCACCAGCACCCAGTCCCCTTCTTGGTAGGTGGCCGGTACTCGGTGCTTGTTCTTCTTGTTCCACTGACGCTCCCTCACTCTCTGGAGCATAGCCTTGGCCTTGTCCACCTTCGCTTGTTGCTCTTGGACCCATTCACCCACAGAAGAATGGGTGTCCTCTGGATAGGGGGCATGTAGGAACCACGCCGGGCGCCCTAGGAATAGCTCATGGGGCGAGTAGCCAGTAGCTGAACTCTCTTGGGGGTTCATCATCAAGGATATGACGGGGAGTAGTCTCACCCAGTTGTACACCAGTCTCTGGTGCGTTCAGTTTTGCACCATATCCTTACATTCTCCTTGAGGACATGAATCTGTCGCTCACATAGGGGGTTGCTCGTGTGCGAGTAGGGGATCCCCGTAGACACCTGGACATTGAGGGATCTCAGGACCCTCTTGTACCAGCCAGTATCTGAGCGTACTCGTACGTCCTCATCGGAGTTGATCTCCTTAGGCACCCCATAGACACAAAACCACTCCTCCAGGAGTATCTTGATAGTCTCCTCCCCGGTAATGTGCTTGGTACATGGGAACACCCTGGTAAACCTGGTCAACCCACAGGTTACCACGAGGGCGAAGTCATAGCCCCCAAACTTCGGCATCTCCGTGTAGTCCACGTATAGAACACTGTTAGCACAGTGAGGGATGGGCAGGGTCGAGTAGAGACCTCTGTCCCTGATATCCCCTGGTTTGCAGGACCTGCACCGGCACTTGTCCACGATAGGCTGGAGGGTTTTCCGCAGTTGGTCGTCAGTCCACGTAGTGTGGAACCACTGCTTGAATAGCCTCAGGGTACGGTCAGCACCCACATGACCGCTGGACTCATGGGTCCACTTCAGCAGCGCTGAGACTCTGTCACTGGGTACCACGCTGCGGTCCTCGTGCCAGAGGTAGCTCTTGTCCCTCTTCCACTGATCTTGGTTGACCAGGAGGGGTTCAAGGCGTTTCTCCAGGCGCTTGTAGATATCTTCAAACTCCTTCAGGTACTCCGATTGTTGGAGTCCATCCAGGGGGCGTATGATAGTCATGTTGAGGTCCAAGTGGACGTCCATACGGCTGAACACCTCCTTAGCCAGCGCTTCAGGCCGGGCACCAATCAGGGCGTCGAAGTTGTTGCGGCTGATGTAGTCTGCACACTCGTTCTTCACTCCCTGGATATGGTGTACCGTCAGCCGTAGTTGGCTGAGGTAGGTCCACCAGCGCCGTAGCTTGGCCTTCTCAGGTGGGGGACCCTTCTGGAAAGTGCGGACCGTCTCTTGGTCGCACAGCCAGACCACAGGGGTACTCCCCAACAGTCGTGCCTGAGAGGATAGCACCAGCATACCCGCGAGCAATTCCTGCTCATAGGTGGAGTAGTTCCCCCTGGCCTGGTTCCATTTCCAGTTCGGGTGGCCCAGAGGTACTAGGACCCACTTGTCGTCAGGGTAGCTGTGCTTGAAAGTTCCATCTCGGTTGAGACCTTCCGTCCCCCATTGGGAAATGGCCGAGTCGAACTCCTCCTTCCCTATTGCTTGCCATTGGAACAACGTTCCACCACCGCCCACATTGCTGGTGTCGGTCACCAGGAGAATCTCCCCTTGTGCCCTAGGCACGCCCAAGGACTTAGCGTTGGCCACTTTGTCTTGGAGCTCGTCAAACGCTTGTTGCTCTTGTCGGCCGCAGCGCCAAGTAGTACTCTTCTTGATCAAGTCCGTCAGAATGGCGCTCGTGTAGGTGAAGTTTTTGATATGGCGGCGATAGAAGTTGCACGCCCCAATGAAACTGCGTACATCATGAAGTCCTTTCTCGGGGTCTTCGTGTGGCACCTTAGCGTCCATCAGGGGTTCGGCCTTAGAGGCCGCTGGGGTCCACCACCCATAGCCAACATGAAACCCCAGGTACTGCATGGTCTCCTGCATGAACTCACACTTGTCCAGCTTGAGTCGTGTGTGGTTCTCCTGGCAGACCGCAAAGAACTCACCCAAGAGGATTAGGTGATCCTCCTGGGTATTGGTCGGGAGGCATACATCGTTGATGTGTGCTTCCATCTGGGCCCCACGGGATATAAGTTCCTGCACCTTAGGTCTCCTTCGTAGAATGGACAAGATCTTGTTCATCAGCTCTTGGAATAGAGCGGGTCCGTTGGCCACGCCAAACGGCATGACCTTCCACTTGAACACCCTTCCCTGAGGGGTGATGAGGGCTAGTAGCTCCTGAGCGTTGGGCGTCAGGTCCACCTGCCAGAATCCGCTCCTCTTGTCCATCTTGGTCTTGTAGCGACAGGAGGCTATCTTCTCAAGGGTAGACTCCATATTAGGAATGGACCCATGAGTGGTTCAGCGTTTTCTTGTTCAGCTCTCCGTAGTCCGATACCAGCCGTTTGGCTGTAGAACCAGGTTTAGCCACCAGGAAACAGGGGCTGCAGTGTTGGGGGTGGTCCCCGTCCTTGTACTCCAGGACTAGGCCAGTGTCGATACATTCTTGTATCTGTCGCTCAATCTCGTCGGCCTGCTCTTTAGGAGCTGGATAGCGTCTCCTCCGGATCTTGTGACCCACGAACTCGGGTTTCAGCTTGAGGTCCATCTGTACCAGCTTGTCACATGAGGCTGGAGGGGGTAGTTCACAGAACACCTCAAGATAGGTCCTTATAAGCGTCTGCAACCGCGGGTCTAATAGCTTGATCTTGTCCTCCATGTCCTCGTCGGAGTGTACGTTGCTTGCCCCCTGAGTAATAGACGTCGGGAGGTGATCCTCCACCGACTCTTCGCCCTTGGTAGTATCCTTCAACCCTTTGTAGGCATATAGTAGGTCTCGTTCAACCATCTCCGGTGGACGATGGCAACATAGGCACGCTCGAGGGGGTTCACATACACATTCCTCCGAGAGGTCGTCCTCCTCTGGGGTCCTCACATGGGCACCCCACAAGCTCTTCATGAGCTTAAGATTTACCTCCCCTTGCCAGGTGGTGATCTTCTGTTCGAGGTCCTCCTTCAATTGGGATAGATCTCCCTTACGTCCTTGCTTCAGTGGCCATGAAGTGTGGGTAGGCTTAGCGTAGCATAGCCCTTTTGCCACCAACCTCCTCTTGGAGTCCACATACTCCCTTAGCCTGGATCTGGGGTCCAGCTCTTCGTCCACGGGGTCTTCCACCCTCATGGAGAGTAGGGGTCTCAGTGGGGCGACGTACTCGGCGTTCTCCACTTCCTCCACGCAAGTCTGCAAGAAGAAGGCGTCATGCTCAGTTTCGTCATCTGAGTGGATAGAGCTGGGGAGCTCGGATAGTACGGACTCAGAGACTCCATGAGGAACAGGTACATGGCAGGGAGAGTTGGGGGCGTTGGTGTTAGTCACGACGTATTCATCTCCTCCGGGTATAATCTCAATAGTCTCTTGAGGTCATAGTCGATCCTTCAAGTCACCCAAGGCGAGTCCATCGCTTTCTCGTTGTATAGCCTGGACCAGAGTCGAGTCCAGATCTTCCCAGGGGATGGGAGTAAGACCTCCGTCCACCAGACTGAGCATACTCCCCCATCCGAGTTTCCCGATAGGCGTCTTACGCCCCAGAGGCACGTAGATGGCCTCATCAGGTAACCGAACAGAGCTGATAGTCAGCCCGTCCAGGAGGGTTCGCCAGTACTCGTTGTCCCCATGGGCTCCCCAATCGGGGGAACACAGGACCATACGGGAACGTGCCAAGGCCACCTTGGTCAAGACCTTCCCCAGTTCACTGAACCTGGGGTTCCCGTAGGCCATCCCGAAAGAGGGCCAGTAAAATTTGTAGCTGCAGTTCTTCCCCTTGCTGCAGTAAAGGTCCAGGACATGCTGCTTGTCGCTGGCGAACAACTCCACACTCAGGTCTTCTCTAGACTAACTCTTCACACCTTGGTCTAGGACTTCCCCCAATAGTTGATAGTCCTCAGTTTTGGAGGCCGCCATCATGTTCGAGGGCTCCTCCTTCGATACCCTCAGGTAGCTCGAGGTATGCTTAGACTTCTCCAGTGGCACAGACTCTCTGCCCTCGCCGTGGTCCACGTAGAGGAGGTAGGGCGCTTGCAGCGTCAGGGATTGTATCTGGGAGTGCTGCACGAAGAAGTCAGTCCCCAATACAAAGTCGAAGGCTTCAGTGTCCATCACATAGAACCGATGGGCGATAGTTCGGGAGCCCATAGGTACCTCCACTTCACAGTCCCCGCAGCTGTGCACCACATGCCCATCCCCCATTCGTATAGCCGCGGTGGTCATGGTGTTCTTCAGGCTCCCACAAGGTAAAATTTTCTTGGCCACTATAGATATGGACGCCCCAGTGTCCAATACCCCCAGGTATTCACGTCCTGCTAGTCGGATACGTACCCAGAACACCAAGTCCAGGGCCCCAACGGAGCGTCCCCGTCAGAACTCCGCAGGACAGGTCACCTCGACCCCCTTGTTCCGCAATTTGCGGGCAATTCTCATGAAACCGATTCTCTTCTTAACGTTGCCGTCATCACCGCCTTCATGCTCATGCTTAGCCCCTTGTTCTCCCTGGGCCTGCGTTTGTGAGCGTGTGGTCGGACCAGACTGCCCCCCAGAGGGCTCGGAGTTCCCCCCTGGATTAGGGTTGGGGTTGCCTCTGTTCTTGCCGGGTTCTTGTTGTCCTTGTCTGGCTGGCGGTTAGCGCCTCCTCCTCGTCCACCTTGACTCTTGTTTTGCCCTTGTCCACGTCCTTTCCACTTGCCCTTGCCGGAGTCGTTGCCTTTGCCTTTGCCTCCACCTTTGCCAGAGCCTTTGCCAGGATCCTCACCCTTCAGCTTCGCCGACAGGCGCTGCTTGTGGTAGCACTCATCCTCATAGTGCTTCCTCTTCCCACAGAAGGCACAGGTGATAGTACACCTGTAGTGATCCGGCATCTTCGCCTTGGCGCCGTTGTTGGTCTCCTGCTTCTTCCCTTGGACTACGAAGCAGTCCCGCTGCTCGCAGTCGGGGGCGTGCTGCAGGTGGCCCTGCTCATCTCTGGCATCACACCAGAAGAGCTCCTTGACGTTTTCCATGATACGGGCGTGTTTGGGGGTAGTCTCCTGTCCAGGTCTGGATCCTTGGTACCCTTTGCCTTGGCTTCCAGAGCCTCCACCTCCAGGACGGTAGTTGTTCAGGTGCTGGTCGCTTTCTTTGTCCAGCACCAGCTCCAGGAGTAGTACACATAGATCCTCGTATTTCAGGACTCTCGCCTTGCGCTCTGCCGTTGAACGGCACTCGTCCCACAGCTCTCGAGGGAGCGTAGCCACCAACCAGAAAAGCAGGTCGTCGCTGCTGTAGGAACCGGGCGTCAATCGTCCAGCCCAGTGATGCAGATCAGCCAGTAGCTCAGAGACCCAGCCAGGTTTGGGGTTGTTGGGCAGCACGGGCAGGTTCTGGAACTCGGCCCTGATGGAGAGGTCGGTTTCATACGTGGGGTACTGCCTCTCCAAGGCAACGAATACGTCGGCAAAGGTGGCCGACTTAGTCACGATCTGCTTGACCTGCTTCGCCAGGTCCTTGGTCTTGCAACACTGCAGGAGCAGATCGCACTTGACCCTTCCACTAGCGTGGGTTTGGCCAGTCAATCGAAGAAACCCGCCAAAATTCTCGGCGAACTCGCTGAGGTCCTTGCCTGTGAACTCAGGCAAGTTCACCACGATCTCCGAGGTGGCAATGGCCTTAGCCTCCTGAGACCTGCGTCCCTCAGGGCGCTTGGTCTTCCTCTTCTTCTTCCTCTTACGCCCACTCGGGTTCTCGAGGTCCTCAGGGTCGTCGTCCTCCGAGGGCAAAGCAGAAGTCATTGAAGGCGGCTCATCGTCAGAGGGGTCTCGGCCTAGGTCACTGGAGCCATAGGGTTCCACGTCCACCATTGCTCTCAGGGCTGTCAGCCCCAGCTGGTCCAGCTCGGCTCCCGTAGAATTCTCCACGTGACTGTAGGGTGGCTGGGCCGTCCTCGGCACAATAGGGCTTCTCGGTATCGCTGCAGGGGTCGGCATCGGTCGGCTCCTCAGGCTCCCCAGGGTGTTTGTCAGCCCTGCCACCAGGTGGTTAGCCTGTACTCGATGGGGTGACATTCCCACCGTGGTAGGTGACGCTTGGGGCGGAATCAGGGGCTCTAGTTTAGCCCGAATCTCTTGAGTGAGATCGCCCACAAGTTCAGAGGTGGCTCCTCGGAGAGCCTCCTTTATCTCCGATTGCGTCAGGGACCTGTTGGAGGATCCCCCCGATCCTCTACTCCTGCTCCCGCATGACTCAGGTCCTCTCCTCAGCCCACTTAGGGTTGCATACGCAGGAAGAATCCACATAGGCTCCCGTAGCGGGTAGAGGATGGTGATAGTCAGTCGCATACCATCGCGGCGTAGAACTGGAGGCCACCGGCTCACTGGTAGTAGTTGCCTCTGTAAACGCAGTGGTACTTTGGTTCACACCATAGGCAGGGTAGGTAGGCATACCAGTAAAGCCTGTGCCCTCAGCCATAGGCGGGTTGGTTATGGGAGTGGATGTTGTAGCGGCTGGGTCTGGAGTTGGGAGTGTGGTGGTTGCAGGAGAGGGTGATGCGTGGAGGCCAGAAGCGGGTGGTGCGCCCTCGAAGGTCGACTCACTCGTCGGGTCGTGCCCATGGTCTACTCCTTCGTCTGCCATGCTTTCTCCAGCATCCTTCTCTCTCTCTCTCTTTCTCTTCACAGGATGGGTGTCCACCTCCTCGACTGAGAGGGCCCGGAAGGCGGACTGAAGTCCTTCCAGCGAGTCATCCGCCACGGCCACTGGCCCATGTAAGGGCACCGAAGGTACAGCGCTAGGTCCAGGTCCAGGTTCACCAGGTGCTGGCATTGCTGGTGCCTCAGGCGCCGTCCTCACGTCGGTGTCCTCCTTCTTTGTGTCCATAGTTGCCCTTCTTGCTTATATATGACAGATCTCAGCGCACTGGATGTACGGCACGGGGTTGCTGCCTGTACGCAGAGACTGTCTGCCTCTGCTACCAGGAGGTTTTATAGTGATTTCAACACTGTGTGTTTGTTGTGCCTCTCCTGCTGCTTGCTGCTGCTGTAGGGTTTCTGCTGCTTGTTTTTGATGAGGAAAATGTTTTATTGTTGAAATACAACCAATCCAGGATAACCCAGGCCAGAGATAAGCAAGTAGAAGAAGATCAGGATCAAAGCATGAAGGGCTGCAGTCACAAAGAGTTAGATAAAGACAACTATCAACAATAGACCACAGGAATTAGCATACATTGCAACTCAAGATGAAATATTTTACATGTTTGAGAAAAACTGATTGGAAAACTGCCCCAAGGGCTCACTCTCATCCACAGTGCCATCTTGAGATGTGCACTCTTTGTTTGTGGGTCCCATAGGTGCTGAGGTGGCATGGCTTGTGGCGATGAGGTCACTGCCATGTCACATGGGATATTCCTACTTGGCTAGGCTGACTGGGTATTGAACCCAGGACCTCTCAAAAAGAGGTGCCCCAGCCCACTAGGGTGCATACCACTAGGATAGCGAAGAATTCATGAGAAAACATAGATAAATTCATAGGCTCTGCCTTCAGTATATCAGTGCCTCAGCAACCCAGGAAGAGATGTTTTAGTGCCTATAGCTTGGGGATAAAGGGGTCCACACCACATCCTGATTTAGTGTTTGGTTCCATAGGTCAAAATGTGTTATCACCCATTTTGGTTGGCCAATACTAAGATAAAAATGCATAAGTGCTTAGAGCACCTCTTATACAACTCAAGTATACCCTAAAGCATTGGAAAACCACTTTTTCTTACTGATGGGAAGGCCATCCTCACACAGAGCATGGTGCAGGCACATGGACCCAGGAAAGCACAAAAAACAACACCCACAACAACCGTCAGTGCGGGAGCTGGCCGCAGGACTGGAGGAGGATCCCGCTGCGGGCCGGCCGTCTGGGGCACACGCCATATTTTTTTTTTTTGCTGAGCAAGATCCACATGTACGACCTGGTTTGTGGTCAGGAGCTTGCTCCGGCGCCACTGGGCAGCGAACAGGAGGAGACAGGCCACCAACCCACCACGCCCACAACCCCCCCCCCCCACAGCGTCGAGGTAAATGCATGTTTCGTATTTCTTGCATATCGTTTGTTTCCCCTTGCCTTTCTTCAGGATTTTGCACTGTCCTGCGGAAGTTGAACCCCCCCTACGTTTCTTTACTACACCTACCACGCAGGGATCACGAGGAATGACTGAAGGGAATGCACGACATGCGGCAGCAGACGGCACCGGGGTGCGAACGCGCCTGTGTACCATACACCAACGGTATGCTACACAATGCCAGTGGAGAAACCATAGGAGAAGGCCGACCCCCCCCCCCTGCGAATGTGAGGCCCACGATATTTTTATGAGGTGCCTGTTGTTGTTGCGATAGTTTGTAATGTACACTTGTGTGTTCTCTTGCAGATTTCCAGCAAGCCCTAAGGGGCCCAAGGGGGCAACAAGCCAGCAAGGCACACCAAACCTCCCAGAGCCGAAGATGAGGAGTGAAGTCCAGCTCAGCACCAACGCAAGAGACCAAGAGCAGAAGTAATATAATTGAAGAGCCCGCCACGTGTACATACTAAGTGGGTTAGCGTGACACTGTAGAGGGCAGATTGACAAAAAATATTATGCTGCTTGGTTGGACTTGTGCCTGGTTGCACAGGGGCAGAGGAAAGGCTCCAGACCCCCCCCCCCTATGGCAAAAAAGACAGCCCGGGCGCGGACACTGCAGGCAAAACGGATCAGGACTTTTTTCAGCCAAAATTCAGGGTTGCACCCGTGATTTTTGTCTTGGGAGGGGAGTGCAATGGGGCCTTCCTGACAGTTACACAGAGTTTACTTTTTGACAGATTTTCTTGGATTATCTTTTGGATTTTTGACGGGATTTTCTGTGACAGGCCGCGCTAGAATAGAAGCGCGTGCCAGATCCCGCGCCAGATAGTCGCTGACGACAGAAGAAAGATAAAGAGAGAAGTAAACAGTAGATGTGTGTTGAGTGTACAAATAATCTTTTGGCATGCATAAATGTAGATTTATCATATTTTAAGATTTTGTGTTGCATACCAGCATGTTTCTCCTGCAGGCATGCAAATGGAACACTGTTGTGTTCTATGACTTACGAAGATGCAGAATGAACTACCATGAATGAAGGTCATAGACCTGCCCTTTTGTGCTCGCAGGGACACTCAGGGAAACGTGGAAGAGGAGACTGGAAAAATTTTGCAGCGAGATTTTGAAGAGTAAAGATCACGTGATAGGATAGAGAGACAAGAACGAGTCCACTTACAGTAAACCCCCCCCACCCCCGAGTTACGGAAAGGGCCTGGTTAGGGACAGTCAGGCATAGGAAGAGGCATCCTAACAGACACCGGAACTGCTGGACATGCCGGATGACCCGGATGAACGCAAGGCGTGCATGGAACATCATTTTCAGGAAGCACGCAAGGTGCTCCTTGCGGTGGCCAAGGCGGGCCTTACTGTTAAACCGGCCAAATGTTATCTTTTTATGAAACAAGTCAAATACATTGGCCATATTTTAAGCAAGGGATGCAGGTACCCTGACCCCCAGAATACCTTGGCCTTGGCCAGTTGGAAAGCGGATGACATCAAGACCCCGAAGGCTCTAAAAGGCTTTTTGGGTCTTGCAAACTGGTACAGCATTTACATTAAGGACTACGCCACCCATGCGGCCCTTCAATGGATGCTTTAAAAGGGAAGTACCAGTATGAAGCCCCCAACCCCTCCAGTAAGGGTAAGTTAGATGGAAATGGGAAACCCATCAAACGGAAAAAGGTGAAATTCACTCCCAAGGAGCTTAAAATGGAATGGACAGAAGATATGCGAAAGGGTTTTGAACAGTTGAAGTTGGCTATGGTCGACAATTGTGTTTTGTACCTCCCCTCCCCTGAAGGCCGATGGGCCATTGAGACCGATGCCAGTGATTTTGCAATCGGTGGGGTTTTAAAACAACAACAATCTGATAGGACTTGGCAGATTGTGGCATATTTTTCTAGGAAGCTCCAAGGGAGTAAACGTTCAAAAGGAAATAAACAATTGGGTCAGCTGGGTTGGACCCCCCGAGTGAAGGAAACATACGCTTTAGTGTGTTACCTCCTGAAATTTCAAAGTTGGATCGGCTATAATGAGGTAGATGTGTACACTGATCATTCCAGTATTGTTCAGTGGTACAAGGAGGACTTGTGTACCTTGTCCGGTCCGCTTGGACGCCGGGGAAGGTGGCACGAATTTTAAGCCGATTCAACTTGTTAATTAATTTTTATCCGGGGGACAAAAATGTTTTGGCGGACACAATGTCCAGATGGGCATACCCCGCAGGGGTAGGCCAAGATACAAATTGTCATGGGTCCGACGCAGATCTCCACGGGTGGAATGAAGCGGAGCAACAAGAGTGCCAGGAACGGCAAAGAGTCTTACAGCAAAAATACCCTCACGCTTTCGGTCCTATTAAGGAACGATTGCAAGACGAAACAAAAAGGGGAGAGAGGGTTTTTACAGGTGAGGTGTTGACTATGGAGTCTCAGGAACGTGGATTGCATGAGTTACATAGATGCAGGATTGCCGCCACCTCACTATACGGAACTGACTCACCCCTTGAGTATTGTTTTTGACATTCAGATACAGAAACAGTCCCGGTTACGAAGGACTTTTCGAAGTTTTTCGAACACACATTGCATGAGCATGACATGTCTGTTGCTTCGCTTCAGAGTACCCTGCCAGCAGGCTCTGCTTCCTGGACCCAACTCGTAGATACCTTCCGTGACCTGAATTGGCAGATGCCGGGTTCAGAGCAGTTAATGATGATGTCAAAGGTGAAAGTGCCACCGGACGTAAGCATCTTGCACCAGGATTGGCAAGGATATTATGTCCAAGAAACTTTGTACCAGGAGTTTTGGCAAGAACTGGAGTCTGATGGTGTTGCCAGGGACGGGGATAGTAATTCATTTTTTATCCTTTACAAGGGTAAGGTGCGGTAGAACACCAAAATATGCGTACCACAATGTATCCTTCAAAAGGTAATCAAGGGGATACACACATATGCACATCCAGGCATTGACAAGACATTTCTACTTTTTAATCGTAAATTTGTTGTCCCGGACCCCGAGTTCACACAGAGTAAGTTCAAAGAAATGGTCTCTAAGTTGGTTGGTCATTGCAGGGTATGCCAAACGGCCAAACACCGCAAGGGTGTCCAGCCGGATACCCTTGATCATTACCCCATCCCTGACAACATATTTGACAGCATCGCGGTTGATTTCTTGGACCTGACAGAGAATCCGGTCACGGAAGGGAAAGTAGAGTACAACTATGTGTTAGTTGTTGTATGTCGCCTGTCCGGGTATATCATAGCTATACCGTGCCATAATACCCCCACCTCTAAAGAGCTTGCGAGGATTTTTGTTCATCATATTTTCCCCCACCGGGGTCCTCCCAGTGTCATTTTTTCAGATAATGACCACTTGGTCAGTGCGCAATTTTGTAAGGAGTTCTTTATGCTCTCGGGTGCTGAGGGGCATAAGTCCCCAATTTACAAACCAAAGGCTAATGGCCGGGCAGAAAACGCGGTCCAACTGGTGGTCAGTAGCCTTCGGAAACTTTTGGAACAAAAGGGGACGAAAAACTGGGTAAAACTTCTTCCGTTAGCAGTGTGGGCACTTAATGATACACCCGGACCGGTGTCAGGGTATAGTCCGTATAGTATAGTCTTTGGTAGGAATCCTGTTGGCTTTGGCGATTGCCCCCCAACCATTCCCGAGCATGGTTGTCAAGATGCGGAAAAACTTTTCTTGGACTTAGTCGCGACAAGGAAGTTTGTTACAGACACACGTACCAAGGTACACGCCAGGCTCAGTGAGCAATTTTTTGCGTAAGCACCCGCGACAGGTCTTTAGGGCAGGAGACAAAGTCTGCATAAAGGTCAACAAGAAGGGTATGGACAGGGACTATACCAAGCTCGACAGAGTTTGGAAGGGACCTGCGGAAATCCTACAGCGTGTGGGTGTAGGTCGCTACAAGGTAGCCACGGAAAAAGGGAAGAAAATGTCGCATACAGTGGACTTGAAGCCTTGTCTAGATCCTTTGGACCAGTTGCCCCCCCCCCCTATCATATCGAGGACGTGGTGGAACAAGATAAGTATGTTGCGGAAAGTGTACTTAAGGATAAGATGGTGGGCACTGGGAAAAAATGACACCGGGAACGGTATGTTAAGTATAAGGGGTATGATAAGCCGGAGTGGCAACCTGCGTCGGCTTTCATGCATGATGTCACGGATGCATGGGCACAGTACAACAAACAACATGATATAGACGTCCGTTCTGATGTGTTTTTGCATGTAGTTTGCTCATGTCCCAAGTCCCTTTTTCCAACCAGCCCTTCCTGATTGGTTCATAACCCCCCCCACCCCCTAAAAACACTTTTGTGAGGGGAGGGCCATGTGTGGATACTACTTACCTACCTAATTGCCTACCTATACTATACTATACCTATACTACCTACCTACATGGCCCTCAGCCCATTCCAAGTTGCTTTCGTCATGGCTCACGCTCACTCCAAGTTGATCGGATCACATGTGGACGATATCCGGCTGTTCAACATTTACGACCCGCGGGAACGCTTGCGTATCCGCAGGAACGGTTGGATTCCGGTGGTGGTTTCGATCTCGTTGTCGGAAGACAGCCATATATGGGTTGACAAGGGGCCTCCTTGGTTGGGGATCCCGCAACGAAAGGGTGATATCACCATCTTCCCCCAATTTTTGCGACATCAAATCTGGCGAATACCAGATAAGCAGGCCACACGGGGAAATATCACCATCACCCGGGATTTTATGAGGTACCGGAATCCCGTAACTAAACTGTCCCGAAACCGCCGCGATCGCGATTTACGGCCCGCCGCAACCCCATTTTGCCGAGATTTTGGTGATTCGTGCCAAATCTGTGCGCATCTGACGTAATTTAGATAGCGCAATTGGTAAAATACGTCGTTATCTAGCTGCTGTATTGAAATAACGCCGATTGCATTACCGGATGTCGCGATAAACCCAAAATACAACCATTTTTGCCCATTTTTGCCACTTTTGGGCCATAAACGCTGATTACGATGATGTCCTTGTGGTGTCACTGGATTTCAAACCGATCAAGTTTGTCCCTAGTGCCCTGTGAGTCTAGGCAAGCAATGATTTGTGCCCGTGCATGCCTATTACCCAAGATAATAATCCGGAGGGTGCCAAAAAACACCCAAAAAAGGTATATTTGCACTTCTGAACACATAAATGTTGATTAAAGTGATACGGTTGCGCTTTCGTGTGATTTCAAATTGATGAAATATGTCCCTAGTGCTACGTGAGTCTTGGCAAGCAATGAGTTTGTCACCGTGCGTGCCCTTTACTCAAGCTTGCGGTCCGGAGGGTGCAAAATAAGGCCCAAAACAGCTATATTTGCCCTTTTGAACACATAAATGTTGATTATAGTGATACGTTTGCGCATTCGTGTGATTTCAAATTGATGAACTTTGCCCCTTGTGCTACATGAGGCTTGGCAAGCAACAATTTGTGACCGTGCATGCCCCTTACTCAAGGTTATGGCGCGGAGGGTGCAAAATGAGGCCCAAAACAGCTTTATTTGAACTTTTGAACACGTCAATGTTGATTAAAGTGATACGATCGTGCTTTCGCGTGATTTCAAGTTGATGAAGTTTGTCCCTTGTGCTACGTGAGGCTTGGCAAGCAATGATTTGTGACCGCACATGCCCTTTACTTTGGGTTATGGCGCGGAGGGTGCCACAAAAGGCCCAAAACAGCTATATTTGCACTTTTGAACGGATAAATATTGATTAAAGTGCTATTGTTGCCCGTGTGTGTGATTTCAATTTGTTCAATTTTGTCCATAGTGCTAGGTGAGGCTTGGCAAGCAATGAGTTGTGCCCGTGCATGCCCTTTACTCAAAAAAAGGTTTATAGTGATTTCAACACTGTGTGTTTGTTGTGCCTCTCCTGCTGCTTGCTGCTGGTGTAGGGTTCCTGCTGCTTGTGTTTGATGAGGAAAATGTTTTATTGTTGAAATACAACCAATCCAGGATAACCCAAGCCAGAGATAAGCAAGTAGAAGAAGATCAGGATCAAAGCATGAAGGGCTGCAGTCACAAAGAGTTAGATAAAAACAACTATCAACAATAGACCACAGCAATTAGCATACATTGCAACTCAGGATGAAATATTTTACATGTTTGAGAAAAACTGATTGGAAAACTGCCCCAAGGGCTCACTCTCATCCACAGTGCCATCTTGAGATGTGCACTCTTTGTTTTTCGGTCCCATAGGTGCTGAGCTGGCATGGCTTGTGGCGATGAGGTCACTGCCATGTCACATGGGATATTCCTACTTAGCTAGGCTGACTGGGTATTGAACCCAGGACCTCTCAAAAAGAGGTGCCCCAGCCCACTAGGGTGCATACCACTAGGATAGCTAAGAATTCATGAGAAACCATAGATAAATTCATAGGCTCTGCCTTCAGTATATCAGTGCCTCAGCAACCCAGGAAGAGATGTTTTAGTGCCTATAGCTTGGGGATAAAGGGGTCCGACCCACATCCTGATTTAGTGTTTGGTTCCATAGGTCAAAATGTGTTATCACCCATTTTGGTTGGGCCAATACTAAGATAAAAATGCATAAGTGCTTGGAGCACCTCTTTTACAACTAAAGTATACCCTAAAGCATTGGAAAAGCACTTTTTCTTACTCCCCCCTTGTGCTGTGGTGGCCATTACTGTCGCATTTTCAGGAAAAAGGGATTTTCTCTTGGCCCTTCCTTGGTTTCCACACCTACTTTAAAATACCCATAGCTTCCCTAACACTGGAAAAGAGCGCTTTACCATGGCCAGCGACTCTTGCTGCATTATTGATGACAATCTCCAACAGAAAACTCAGCGCTCTTGGCGCTGCCGGGGTTCCTGTGGCTTGGTGGGGTTAGAGTAGGGCATGCCAAGACCATATGCATGTGCATCCCTCCGTCCAAGCTGCAGCGTAACACAACCCGACGCCAGACTCTCATAGGACGCTCAACCCAAGTCTCAAGGAACCTGATGGAGACACCTGTCCTGGTACTGGGGCGAGGGTGCGCTGATTTAATTAGACTTGCCCCTTGGAGGGGTCTTGATTCTGGTTCAGTCTCCTGCTGCTGCTTTTTGGCCAGAACAGCGGCCTACTCAACGAGGCTTTGCGAGGAGGTCTGTACAACAGAGGAATGGGAGAATGAGGGACGAATCCAAGCAAGCGCGAAGCGACAACACCTAATTCCGTAAAATGACGGCGTAGAATTTTTCTGAAGGCACACACCTGGACAGGATCCAATTGTGCATCAGATGCACATTTTTATAGAATTTGTAGTCATCTCTTGATTTTTTAAATCAAGAAATTCTTACGCAGAAAAAGGCGGCGCGCAGGAGCGGCTCCTAGCGAAGCGCCAGAAAACAAAGAAATAATGAGATTATAAACGTATGTCTCACGTAGACAGGAATGACGAGACACACAGAAAAAGATGTGCTTAAAGATTCCACCCACATTGCCAGAATCAACCAAAAATCAAGAATTCGAAAAATAAGAATATGATTTCAATGAATCAGGTGTAAACTGCAGGTGTGCTCGTCTCGTATGCAGCATGCACATTGCTCGTCTCGTGTCTCCGTGAACGTGCCTTGTAGCAGCGCTAACAAACGATAGAGGGATAGATTAGAAAGATTGCAGAAGATGAGAGGTAAGATCAGGTTGATTAGACATACACACAAGTGCATGGCGACGTTTTTTGCTTGTGTCACGCCTTTCCCTCACCTTGCTTCACTCTCCAGCGGTGAGCATGGTAGGTAAGCCCAGGTGGGGCCACCCCCTAGTGGAGTTCGTGGTTGTGGGTAAGATTTGTAGGAAAAACAGTGATTGACACAGGTAACTTCGAAACTCGTGCATGCTCGTGCAATCACACACGCATTAAAGGGTACGCCACGCGTGGTGCGCTCGGTACAACCCTTGTTTAGGTTACCCAGGGGCTCCACCCCACGTTCTATAAGAGAACGGGTGGAGTTCCTTAAGCTTGCTTGCTTGATAGGGGCGTTTGTGGACCGCGTATTATAGGGCCATCTGAGAAGCGTATAATACGTGGAGATGGTCTTGGTTCCTCCGCTGCAAACGCTCCTTCATCCGCCTTTGCTCTTCAGGTTGGAAGGTCAGGGTCAACTGGGGCAGTCCCTTGAGCCGTGCTAAAATATACGGCGCTGATCACACAAACAACAAGCTACGACTCAGCCAGGAGTGGCAAGCGTAGCCCGACCTCTTCAACATTCACGCTGTGCACGCAACAAGAGCACCCCTTCCCTCCAAGCCCTAGCAGGGAAACGCGTTGTAGCGTCCCTGCTAGGCCACAGAAGCTTAGTAGCTCTGTGTTTTCTTGCACTCTCACAGGTGAGCCACTAGGGCTCTTGTCTTCATCCTAAACGCCACCCAGTAGAGCGTGCGTGTAGGAGTGGTAGTCCTGAGTTGGGGCTTGAGCCAGTTGCAGAAGTGCTCGCCCACCAGGATGGTGCCACTGTAGGTAGCGTGTGTAGGGTAGTGGTGTCTCCTGTCCCGCGTGCTTTTCCTCCTGGGCAGGGGAGTGCGTTAGCTTTTGGCCTTTAGCAAAAATGGGCGTTTTGTATGCCCTTAGCACACTTGGCCACCCCTCCCCTCTAGTAGGTAGGGCTTTTGCCGTCTTCCCCCAGGGATAGGCGCCAGCACGGAAATTGGGCGCCATAGGAGTGGTACTAGTAACTGACTAGGACCTTCGGTCCGACATCAGCGAAGCCCGTTGATTCGAGAGCCACGCCCGGGAGAGAAGTGAGACACACACAGACATACGTAGCACACTTAGGGGTAAGGTTCAGTCCCTAGCTTTAGTCTTGGAGGCAAGCGTCTCAGCGAGCCTCAGCAACTCACCAAGGTTGTTCTGGGAGAAGTAGTCAACCAGAACGCGCCCGGGAGGCCGGCCCGCCCGACCCGGCCAAGAAGAGCAAGCACACGCAAACACGCACGGGACCCGGGCGTGGCGTCCTCCGACCCGCAAGGGGAGGTGTCGGCGTCCACACGAAACAGCCCCGGTGCACCGGCCGAGTCCCCCGTCGAAAGACGGACGGTACGGGAAACCGGACGCGTCAGTGACCGGGTCCACACACGCCAACCACCGCAGCGCACGCAGCCCAAGACCGACGCCGGAGGGACCCGCCAGGGACAACCCCATCGCGGGGCCCCGAACGGGTACGACGCGGAGCGAGCCCAGCGCCCCTGCCTCGGCGGGGGCCAGCGGCAGGCACAATGAGCCCGGTTCTCGGCCGGCCTCCGCGTGCCCCGCGCAGCCGCCCAGTAAAGCCGGGGGCGCAAGCTCCCGGGGTGGGGAAAGGCACCACGGCGTCGGGAAAGCCGACCGGAGCACCGAGAGCGACCGGACCGGACGAGGCGCGGCGCACCACGCGGGGCCACGAGGCACGCCAGAGAGGCACGCCGCCGGCCACAACCAAGGCACACGGACAGGTGCCAAGCAGCGACGGCCGCCGGGTGCCACAAACCCGGAGAGCGCGCACAACACGCAACGAACCACGGCACACGAACAGGTGCCAGGCAATGGCCAACCCACACACCATAAACCCCAGCCAACGAGGAACGGCAACAGCAGCGAAAGAGAGAGGGGCAACCCCAGCCCGGAGGGGGCCAAGCAAAGCAGAAAGACAAAGCGGCCAAAGGAAAAGGTGAGGCGCACCAGAACGCGCCCGGGAGGCCGGCCCGTCCGACCCGGCCAAGCAAAGCACGCACACCACCGCCGCCAGCGGACCCCAGCCAGGAGTGGCGGGGACCGCCCACCACCAGCGGCAGCGAAACCCAGCCAGGAGTGGCGGGGAGTAGCACACAGGAACCTCCGCCAGGAGTGGCGAGGGACCCCAACAACACACCACACACCACACACCACCGCCGCCAACGGACCCCAGCCAGGAGTGGCGGGGACCGCCCACCACCACCGGCAGCGAAACCCAGCCAGGAGTGGCGGGGAGTAGCACACAGGGACCTCCGCCAGGAGTGGCGAGGGACCAACCACACCACACACCAGCCACAACCCCACCAACACACCACCGCCACACACCACACACCGACGCCGCAAGCGGACCCCAGCCAGGAGTGGCGGGAACCGCCCACCACCACCGGCAGCGAAACCCAGCCAGGAGTGGCGGGGAGTAGCACACAGGAACCTCCGCCAGGAGTGGCGAGGGACCAACCACACCACACACCAGCCGCAACCCCACCAACACACCACCGCCACACACCACACACCACACACCACCGCCGCAGGCGGACCCCAGCCAGGAGTGGCGGGGACCGCCCACCACCAGCGGCAGCGAAACCCAGCCAGGAGTGGCGGGGAGTAGCACACAGGAACCTCCGCCAGGAGTGGCGAGGGACCAACCACACCACACACCAGCCACAACCCCACCAACACACCACCGCCACACACCACACACCGACGCCGCAAGCGGACCCCAGCCAGGAGTGGCGGGAACCGCCCACCACCACCGGCAGCGAAACCCAGCCAGGAGTGGCGGGGAGTAGCACACAGGAACCTCCGCCAGGAGTGGCGAGGGACCAACCACACCACACACCAGCCGCAACCCCACCAACACACCACCGCCACACACCACACACCACACACCACCGCCGCAGGCGGACCCCAGCCAGGAGTGGCGGGAAGCGCCCACCACCACCGGCAGCGAAACCCAGCCAGGAGTGGCGGGGAGTAGCACACAGGAACCTCCGCCAGGAGTGGCGAGGGACCAACCACACCACACACCAGCCACAACCCCACCAACACACCACCGCCACACACCACACACCACACACCACACACCACCGCCGCAAGCGGACCCCAGCCAGGAGTGGCGGGGACCGCCCACCACCACCGGCAGCGAAACCCAGCCAGGAGTGGCGGGGAGTAGCACACAGGAACCTCCGCCAGGAGTGGCGAGGGACCAACCACACCACACACCAGCCACAACCCCACCAACACACCACACACCACACACCACACACCACACACCACCGCCGCAAGCGGACCCCAGCCAGGAGTGGCGGGGACCGCCCACCACCAGCGGAAGCGAAACCCAGCCAGGAGTGGCGGGGAGTAGCACACAGGAACCTCCGCCGGGAGTGGCGAGGGACCAACCACACCACACACCAGCCACAACCCCACCAACACACCACCGCCACACACCACACACCACCGCCGCCGGCAGACCCCAGCCAGGAGTGGCGGGGACCGCCCACCACCACCGGCAGCGAAACCCAGCCAGGAGTGGCGGGGAGTAGCACACAGGAACCTCCGCCAGGAGTGGCGAGGGACCAACCACACCACACACCAGCCACAGAGCAAACGCCAGCCGAGGGAAGGGAAAGGGAGGAACAGCTAGGTAGGCCCCCCCCCCCCCAAAAAAAAAAAAAACAAAAAAAAAAAAGCGGGGGGGGATGGGGCGCGCGAAAACACGCCACAGCCACCAAACCGCCCGCCAACAACACAGAAGGGGGCCAAACCCCCCACCCAGAGGGCACCGAAGACAGGACCCCCAAACAGGCACAGGGGGACCACCCAGCCAAACCCGGCAACACCAGGCCAAAAACAGCGGCCCGTCGGAAAAAGGGGCACCGAAACAAGCGGAAAAAAAAAAAAAAAAGCCAGCAGCCCAGCCCGAAAGAAGGGAGACGGGGGAAGAGACCACAAGGCCCAGGACGGGGACACCAAGCAACTGAAAAAAAAAAAAAAAGCGCAAAAAACACAACCCGACAACCCAGCCAAGAAGGGCGGGGCACAGCCGAGACCCGGGCCCAGCACGCACGCCCACACCGCACACCGGAACCGGAAATGGCGGGGGGCAAGGGAAAAGCGCACGAAACCACACAGGTCCCGAAAGCAGGCCGACACCAAAGCCCAACCACGAACACCACAAACAGCCGGCAAAAGAGGGACAACACCAAAAACGGAGCCCAAACACACCCAGCCAAGACCCCAGCCAAAACAGGCAGGGGTAAACAAAACCCACGACCAACCGCAACCCGGACCCAACCACAAACGCAAGCCAACAGTAGGAAACCCAGTGCCCACAGCCCGGGCACTGAGGCAGCCCGTGCCATGCAGGTGACCCGGCCAAACGAGATTCGGAGCCCGGGGGTAAGGCTGCATCCTAAGGCCTGCGCTGCTTTGGGACTCGAGGCGGAGCGTGCGACACCCAAGCGCCTCGGAACCCTAGTACCAAGAACGTGCATGCATGCCTTGGGAACGGGATACGCCAGGAAGTCCGGTGAACCCCTAGGGTTCCGCCCAAAGGAGGGGACGTGCGCAAGCACGGGGGCACACCCTCCCGGCGAGAAAAGCACGTCATGCTGGCGGCGATCAGCCCTCCCGGTGTAGCCCGGGGCCGCTTTGTTGGGGGCCAACAGTCAGGTCTAGCGGGATGTAAGCCGCCTCCCCTCTTCACGCGCGGAGCCTCTTCCTGTTCGTCACAGGGGCGACGCCAGGGGGAACCATGGGGCGCCTCTCCACGACCGAGTGCACCTACCTACCTACCTACCTAAACGCCACCCAGTAGAGCGTGCGTGTAGGAGTGGTAGTCCTGAGTGGGGGCTTGAGCCAGTTGCAGAAGTGCTTGCCCACCAGGATGGTGCCACTGTAGGTAGCGTGTGTAGGGTAGTGGTGTCTCCTGTCCCGCGTGCTTTTCCTCGTGGGCAGGGGAGTGCGTTAGCTTTTGGCCTTTAGCAAAAATGGGCGTTTTGTATGCCCTTAGCACACTTGGCCACCCCTCCCCTCTAGTAGGTAGGGCTTTTGCCGTCTTCCCCCAGGGATAGGCGCCAGCACGGAAATTGGGCGCCATAGGAGTGGTACTAGTAACTGACTAGGACCTTCGGTCCGACATCAGCGAAGCCCGTTGATTCGAGAGCCACGCCCGGGAGAGAAGTGAGACACACACAGACATACGTAGCACACTTAGGGGTAAGGTTCAGTCCCTAGCTTTAGTCTTGGAGGCAAGCGTCTCAGCGAGCCTCAGCAACTCACCAAGGTTGTTCTGGGAGAAGTAGTCAACCAGAACTGAGTTTAGGCGTCCCTCAGGTAGAACAAACGCAGAGAAGGGTTCCCAGGTGGCCTCTTCGACTCCAAACCCTTCCCAGAGGGTGATGAAGCGCCAGCACTGGCGATAGCGGTGGCGTAGGACGGACTTCACCAGGTAGAAGCCCTCCTTAGCCATCTCCTCGGCGTTCATGTCGGGGAGTTCCCCTTCAACTTCCATAGGGCTGGCAGCCCCTTGTAGGTCTAGGGCGACAATCTCCTCGTCGTTAAGCTCCCACTCTTCCCCACAAAGGTCTTCAGGATCATAGTAGCGCTTCAGATGTTGAGCAGCGCACACCAGGGTCCCCCCTAGACGGGGAGAACACCGCACGGTGATACGGTGTCCATCCACGGACAGAATCTTGTAGAGCCCGAAGTATGGGTCGTCGCTGGTAGAGCGTGGCCAGGCGGGTAGTCGGCTGTGGTGCACCAGCAACCACTCCCCCTCTTGGTAGGTGGCCGGTACTCGGTGCTTGTTCTTCTTGTTCCACTGACGCTCCCTCACTCTCTGGAGCATAGCCTTGGCCTTGTCCACCTTCGCTTGTTGCTCTTGGACCCATTCACCCACAGAGTAATTTGGTGTCCTCTGGATAGGGGACATGTAGGAACCACGCCGCGCGCCCTAGGAATAGCTCATGGGGCGAGTAGCCAGTAGCTGAACTCTCTCGGGAGTTCATCATCAAGGATATGACGGGGAGTAGTCTCACCCAGTCTCTGGTGCCTTCAGTTTTGCACCATATCCTTACATCTTCCTTGAGGACGCGAATCTGTCGCTCACATAGGGGGTTGCTCGTGTGAGAGTGAGGTATCCCCGTAGACACCTGGAAATTGAGGGATCTCAGGACCCTTGTGTACCAGCCGGTATCTGAGCGTACTCGTACGTCCTCATCGGAGTTGATCTCCTTGGGCGCCCCATAGACACAAAACCACTCCTCCACGAGTATCTTGATAGTCTCCTCCCCGGTAATGTGCTTGGTACATGGGAACACCCTGGTAAACCTGGTCAACCCACAGGTTACCACGAGGGCGAAGTCATAGCCCCCAAACTTCGGCAGCTCCGTGTAGTCCACGTATAGAACACTGTTAGCACAGTGAGGGATGGGCAGGGTCGAGTAGAGACCTCTGTCCCTGATATCCCCTGGTTTGCAGGACCTGCACGGGCACTTGTCCACGATAGGCTGGAGGGTTTTCCGCAGTTGGTCGTCAGTCCACGTAGTGTGGAACCACTGCTTGAATAGCCTCAGGGTACGGTCAGCACCCACATGACCGCTGGACTCATGGGTCCACTTCAGCAGCGCTGGGACTCTGTCATTAGGTACCACGATGCGGTCCTCGTGCCAGAGGTAGCTCTTGTCCCTCTTCCACTGATCTTGGTTGACCAGGAGGGGTTCAAGACGTTTCTCCAGCCACTTGTAGATATCCCCAGACTCCTTCAGGTACTCCGATTGTTGGAGTGCATCCAGGGGACGTATCATAGTCATGTTGAGGTCCAAGTGGACGTCCATACGGCTGAACGCCTCCTTAGCCAGCGCTTCAGACCGGGCACCAATCAGGGCGTCGAAGTTGTTGCGGCTGATGTAGTCTGCACACTCGTTCTTCACTCCCTGGATATGGTGTACCGTCAGCCGTAGTTGACTGAGGTAGGTCCACATGCGCCGTAGCTTGGCCTTCTCAGGTGGGGGGCCATTCTGGAAAGTGCAGACCGGCTCTTGGTCGCACAGCCAGACCACAGGGTTACTCCCGAACAGTCGTGCTTGTGAGGATAGCACTAGCATACCCGCGAGCAATTCCTGCTCATAGGTGGAGTAGTTCCCCCTGGCCTGGTTCCATTTCCAGTTCCAGTGGCCCAGCGGTACTAGGACCCACTTGTCGTCAGGGTAGCTGTGCTTGGGAGTTCCATCTCGGTTGAGACCTTCCGTCCCCCATTGGGAAATGGCCGAGTCGAACTCCTCCTTCTCTAGTGCTTGCCATTGGAACACCGTTCCGACACCGCCCACATTGCTGGCGTCGGTCACCAGGATAATCTCCCCTTGTGCCCTAGGCACGCCCAAGCACTTAGCGTTGGCCACTTTGTCTTGGAGCTCGTCAAACGCTTGTTGCTTTTGTCGGCCGCAGCGCCAAGTAGTACTCTTCTTGATCAAGTCTGTCAGAATGGCGCTGGTGTAGGTGAAGTTTTTGATATGGCGGCGATAGAAGTTGCACGCCCCAAGGAAACTGCGTACATCATGAAGTCCTTTCTTGGGGTCTTCGTGTCGTACCTTAGCGTCCATCAGGGGTTTGGCCTTAGAGGCCGCTGGGGTCCACCACCCATAGCCAACGTCAAACCCCAGGTACTGCCTGGTCTCCTGCATGAACTCACACTTGTCCAGCTTGAGTCGTGTGTGGTTCTCTTGGCAGACTGCAAAGAACTCACCCAAGAGGATTAGGTGGTCCTCCTGGGTATTGGTCCCGAGGCGTACATCGTTGATGTGTGCTTCCATCTGGGCCCTACGGGATATAATTTGCTGCACCTTAGGTCTCCTTCGCAGGATGGACACTATCTTGTTGATCAGGTCTTGGAGTACAGCGGGTGCGTTGGCCATGCCAAATGGCATGACCTTCCACTTGAACACCCTTTTCCTGAGGGGTGATGAAGGCTAGTAGCTCCTGAGCGTTGGGCGTCAGGTCCACTTGCCAGAATCTGCTCCTCTTGTCCATCTTGGTCTTGTAGCGACAGGAGGCTATCTTCTCAAGGGTAGACTCCATATTAGGAATGGACCCTGAGTGGTTCAGCGTTTTCTTGTTCAGCTCTCCGTAGTCCACTACCAGCCGTTTGGATGTAGACCCAGGTTTAGCCACCAGGAAACAGGGGCTGCAGTGTAGGGGGTAGTCCCCGTCCTTGTACTCCAGGACTAGGCCAGCGTCGATACATTCTTGTATCTGTCGCTCAATCTCGTCGGCCTGCTCTTGGGGAGCTGGATAGCGTCTCCTCCGGATCTTGTGACCCACGAACTCAGGTTTCAGCTTGAGGTCCATCTGTACCAGCTTGTCACATGAGGCTGGAGGGGGTAGTTCTCCGAACACCTCCAGATAGGTCCTTATAAGCGTCTGCAACCGCGGGTCTAATAGCTTGATCTTGTCCTCCATGTCCTCGTCAGAGTGTAAGTTGCTTGACCCCTGAGTAATAGACGTCGGGGGGTGATCCTCCACCGACTCTTCGCCCTTGGTAGTATCCTTCAACCCTTGGTAGGCATATAGTAGGTCTCGTTCAACTATCTCCGATGGACGATGGCAACATAGCCACACTCGAGGGGGTTCACATACACATTCCTCCGAGAGGTCGTCCTCCTCTGGGGTCCTCACATGGGCACCCCACACGCTCTTCATGAGCTTAAGATCTACCTCCTTTTGCCAGGTGGTGATCTTCTGTTTGAGGTCCTCCTTCAATTGGGATAGATCTCCCTTGCGTCCTTGCTTCAGTTGCCATGAGCTGCGGGTAGGCTTAGCGTAGCATAGCTTTTTCGCCACCAACTTCCTCTTGGAGTCCACATACTCCGTTAGCCTGGATCGAGGGTCCAGGTCTTCGTCCACGGGGTCTTCCACCCTCATGGAGAGTAGGGGTTTCAGTGGGGCGACGTACTCGGCGTTCTCCACTTCCTCCACACAGGTCTGCACGAACAAGGCGTCATGCTCAGTTTCGTCATCTGAGTGGATAGAGCTAGGTAGCTCGGATAGTCCACACTCAGAGACTCCATCAGGAACAGGTACATGGCAGGGAGAGTTAGCAGCGTTGGTGTTAGTCACGACGTATTTATCTCCTCCGGGTATACTCTCAATAGCATCTTGAGGTCGTAGTCGATCCTTCAAGTCACCCAAGGCGAGTCCATCGCTTTCTCGTTGTATAGCCTCGACCAGAGTCGAGTCCAGATCCTCCCAGGGGATGGAGGTTGGTCCTTCGTCCACCACGCTGAGCATACTCCCCCGTCAGGGTTTCCCAATAGGCGTCTTACGCCCCAGAGGCACGTAGATGGCCTCATCAGGTAACCGAACAGAGCTGATAGTCAGCCTGTCCAGGAGGGCTCGCCAGTACTCGTTGCCCCCATGGGCTCCCCAATCGGGGGAACACAGGACCATACGGGAACGTTCCAAGGCCACCTTCGTCAAGACCTTACCCAGTTCACTGAACCTGGGGTTCCCGTAGGCCATCCCGAAAGACGGCCAGTAAAATTTGTAGCTGCAGTTCTTCCCCTTGCTGCAGTAGAGGTCCAGTACATGCTGCTTGTCGCTGGCGAACAACTCCACCCTCAGCTCTTCTCTAGAGTAACCCAACTCCTTCAGACCTTGGTCTAGGACTTCCCCCAATAGTTGATAGTCCTCAATTTTGGAGGCCGCCATTATGTTCGAGGGCTCCTCCTTCGATATTCTCAGGTAGCTCGAGGTATGTTCCGACTGCTCCAGTGGCACAGACTCTCTGCCACTGCCGTGGTCCACGTAGAGGAGGTAGGGCGCTTGCAGCGTCAGGGATTGTATCTGGGAGTGCTGCACGAAGAAGTCAGTCCCCAATACAAAGTCGAAGGCCTCCGTGTCCATCACATAGAACCGATGGGCGATGGTTCGAGAGCCCATAGGTACCTCCACTTCACAGTCCCCGCAGCTGTGCACCACATGCCCATCCCCCATTCATATAGCCGCGGTGGTCATGGTGTTCTTCAGGCTCCCACAAGGTAAAATTTTCTTGGCCACTATAGATATGGTGGCCCCAGTGTCCAATACACCCAGGTATTCACGTCCCCCTAGTCGGATACGTACCACGAACACCAAGTCCTGGGCCCCACCGGAGCGTCCCTGTCAGAACTCCGCGGGACAGGTCACCTCGACCCCCTTGTTCCGCAGTTTGCGGGCCATCCTCATGAAACGGCTTCTCTTCTTAGCGTTGCCGTTATCACCACCTTCATCCTCACGCTTGGCTCCTTGTTCTCGCTGGGCCTGTGTCTGCGAGCGTGTGGTGGGACCAGACTGCCCTCCAGAGGGCTCGGAGTTCCCCCCTGGATTAGGGTTAGGGTTGCCTCCGTTCTTGTCCGTGTTCTTGTTGTCCTTGTCTGGCTGGCGGTTAGCGCCTCCTCCTCGTCCACCTTGACTTTTGTCTTGCCCTTGTCCACGTCCTTTCGACTTGCCCTTGCCGGAGTCGTTGCCTTTGCCTTTGCCTCCACCTTTGCCAGAGCCTTTGCCAGGATCCTCACCCTTCAGCTTCGCCGACAGGCGCTGCTTGTGGTAGCACTCATCCTCGTAGTGCTTCTTCTTCCCACAGAAGGAACAGGTGATGGTACACCTGTAGTGATCCGGCATCTTCGCCTTGGCGCCGTTGTTGGTCTCCTGCTTCTTCCCTTGGACTACGAAGCAGTCTCGCTGCTCGCAGTCAGGGGCGTGCTGCAGGTGGCCCTGCTCGTCTCTGGCATCACACCAGAAGAGCTCCTTGACGTTTTCCATGATACGGGCGTGTTTGGGGGTAGTCCCCTGCCCAGGTCCGGATCTTTGGTACCCTTTGCCTTGGCTTCCAGAGCCTCCACCTCCAGGACGGTAGTTGTTCAGGTGCTGGTCGCTTTCTTTCTCCAGCGCCAGCTCCAGGAGTAGTACACATAGATCCTCGTAGTGGAGGGCTCTAGCCTTGCGCTCTGCCGTTGAACGGCACTCGTCCCACAGCTCTCGAGGGAGCTTAGCCACCAACCAGAAAAGCAGGTCGTCGCTGCTGTAGGAACCGGGCGTCAATCGTCCAGCCCAGTGATCCAAGTCAGCCAATAGCTCAGAGACCCTGCCAGGCTTGGGGTTGTTGGGCAGCATGGGCAGGTTCTGGAACTCGGCCCTGATTGAGAGGTCGGTTTCATACGTGGGGTACTGCCTCTCCAAGGCAACCAACACGTCGGCAAAGGTGGCGGACTTAGTCACGATCTGTTTGACCTGCTTCTCCAGGTACTTGGTCTTGCAACACTGCAGGAGCAGATCGCACTTGACCCGTCCACTAGCGTGGGTTTGGCCGGTCAATCGGAGAAACCCGCCAAAATTCTCAGCGAACTCGCTGAGGTCCTTGCCTGTGAACTCAGGCAGGTTCACCACGATCTCGGAGGTGGCAATAGCCTTAGCCTCCTGAGACCTGCGTCCCCCAGGGCGTCGGGTCTTCTTCTTCTTCTTCTTCTTCTTCCCACTTGGGTTCTCGGGGTCCTCCGGGTCGTTGTCCTCAGAGGGCGAAGCAGAAGTCATTGACGGCGGTTCATCTTCGGAGGGATCTCCGCCTAGGTTACTGGAGCTGTAGGGCTCCACCTCCACCATTGCCCTCAGGGCTGTCAGCCCCAGCCGGTCCAGCTCGGCTCTCGTAGAATTCCCCACGTGACTGTAGGGTGGCTGGGCCGTCCTCGGCACGAAAGGGCTTCTAGGTATCGCTGCAGGGGTCGGCATCGGCCTGGCTCCCCAGGCTCCCCAGGGTGTTTGTCAGCCCTGCCACCAGGTGGTTGGCCTGTACTCGATGGAGTGACATTCCCACCGTGGTAGGTGACGCTTGGGGCAGTATCAGGGGCTCCAGTTTATCTTGAATCTCTTGAGTGAGGTCCCCAACAACTTTAGAGGTGGCTCCTCAGAGCACCTCGTTGATCTCCGACCGCGTCAGGGACCTGTTGGAGGATCTCCCCGATCCTCTTCTAAGCTATTCCCTTTGAGAAAGCTCAGCAGAGCCTGGCCGGAGGGCTCAGGGCCGGCATGGGGAAAGAGATCAGAGGGCAGGTATCCCTTCTGTGCGTCCCGGCGGTATGGAGCAGTCGGTGCTGCGGCCTTGCCCTTGGGGTCCATGAGGTACAAGCACGACAGTGAAGACAATGAAGATGAAGATATGAACTTGCAAAAAATCCCAGTCTACAAGAAAATGTAGGCGGATAATATGATACATATAAATCCGGAATATTCTTCCTGTATAATTTCTAAAAAATCTGATTGTGAAAAATTATTTGGCTGATTGGATTTGCGCACGCGCGCCGGCGATTCCACCAAATCATTGGAACGCGACCATCTCAGCCGCAACGGACACCAGAATTGAATCCGGCGAGTCCATAATATACAGGAACTGTTCGGGTAAAAATTTTGGAGCCCCCCAATATGTAAATGTACAAACATGAGCTGAATCTAGCTGAATGGGGGTGCATTGGCCTGAGTTGACCTCAGATCTGCGCGGATGGAGGGTAGCCGCACTTACACTCCCCCTCCACGAACACACTGGGGTGTGTTACCTGGTCAACGAAGGCGTGAGTGTGGCGAAAAGCCGAAAAACGCGCCTCCTAGCAGCAAAATCAGTCCAGATCTGCTCACAATCCAATGGATTGAGACTGAATCAGGGTAAACGACACCAGAATGTACAAGAAAGAGACATGGAGAACAACCAAAGGAAACAAAATTAAGTCAAAAGACACGTAAACGTATCTCCAAAGGATACCAAACCGTGTCCTGGTCGAGAATGAGGAGCAATTCATCAAAATCAGGCAAAATTACACATGAAATGCAGGGGGATTTGAGACAAATGACCTGTTCTGAGCGGTTGTTGCTCTCGCGGGCACGCTACAGTGTCCTCCACGTACTCTACATCGTGTTATTCCCACTTTTCTCTTGTCGAACCGACAGCATGTGCTCAAGATGGCCAACATGCATACAGAATTGGCAGGGATTAAGACAATTGACACTGACTTGGGCTTGGATTAAGGAGTCAAAATACACACAGAGAGCAATCGTTAACAGAGATAGTATATATTCACTACAAAGTGTCCTGCCTAGGTCCGCGGCAGGGCAATTGGAGGAAGCCGTCACTAGATGCTACAGAAATCAAAAAGTCAGTTCACCTTGGGTAGGCGAGTTTTTATCTCGCAGAGCGAGCATCTAACAGATTCTAAGAAAATGTTGCCATGATGAATCATTCATGATGATGGACATGATGACCTCAAATCCTGCAGCTAAATCATAACAGACCCCGCCAAAGGTTCACTGAAGGCGATAGCCTGTAAGCCACAAGCTGAAACACACCGTATATAACCGTATTTACAGTGGCGGTGGTGTTTTTGAAGGATAAGTAGGTCAATCTCTTGCTTTCAGACCACAACCTGAACATTTCTACTGATTTAGAACCTGAATTCGCAAATGAGGCTCACTTTTCTGACAAAACAGTTTTTGCCTGTGCCACCAGACTCCAGAAGTGTCTGCCTGAAGTCCGTAAAACCCATATATAAAGTTCCTTAAGAGAACTGACGTCGCGGTTTAGCAAAATGGTAGAAACAAGTTAGTAGGATGCTCTCAAATCAAGACAAAATTGGAGGAATCTCCACAGATGAAGCTGGAATGAAGTCTACCGGCAGCAGAATGAAGCTCAAAACTAAGTTTCTGGTTGTGTTCGGAACACTAACAGACTACGGGGGTTCCTGTAGGGAGTAAGCGGCTGCGCAACCTGAGATTTATCTACATTACATCATCTGCTGGTGGTAGAAATTCAGGAATTCCAGTTCCACAGTTCAGATTACCCCTAGTCTGTCCTTGTGGAAGCCTGGCGCTGACGTTCCCACACATTACAGCACTACACCGGACATACCAGTAGCGTTCTTACGCTCCAGTAATTAAACGAAGGGGCACCACACAAAATCTGAAGGAATGAGGGGCGAATGATCAAGATTCCCTCACTCATGACACTCTAAAACAAGTGCTCTATGCTCCTGGTCTAGCGGATTGAGCACGCAGCTGCAGCTTCGAAGGAGCCAGTTCAGTCCCCTTTGGAAGAAGGGGAAAACAAAAAAAGACGAGGCAGCGGCCCTGGGCCGGCGCCATCGCTGAGGAGCTGCTACCCGCGACGCCCCGCGACGCCGGAGGTCACGATATACGGGGCACGGAGCCCCTGGAGGTGGTCAGCCTGAGGCCCGACCGCGCCACGAAGTCACGGCGACTTTTTACGAGGCACTTGTTTTCCCTCCGCAGCCAATGCCTGGGAGCGCAGGCGTAACCACTCGGGCGAGGGTCCAAGAGCTGGATAGGCCAGGCCGGAGATATTGGTGGAGTGAGCATCTATAGGGGTTCGAACCTACGACCCCTAGCTCTGGAGGCAGCATGCCTATCCACCGTACTGACGAAGGTCCTTAGTACAATCCGGTGTTCAGCGGAGTAAGAAAACGTCACTACCATGTCTTTCTTGGGGTACTTGATCCACGCTACAGCCCCCTTTTTTTCCTAAGGAAGTGCTGAGACTAACACTTAAACATTTTGTTTTCTCTTATGAAGCTTTAAGTACACTTTCTCGGCAACTAGGGTTAAAACCCTCTTCCCCCATGAAGTTCACCCCTACCACTCAAAGAAGCGGAGGTATCATCCCTCATGGAGGTTATACCGAAATAAAGTAGGCACTTCATGCCTTGGGCCTTGTAGGTTAAGCCTAGTGGTCTCCCACCTCAGGACCCCTATACTCAAAAGTTTCTACTACTTATTGTGGTTCCAGATTGTAACTATTTCTGAATTCAGTTGCTCGGCCAAGTCATTTCCTGTGTCTGGCCTAAATCCTATGCCCCAGATTCCTAACCAGCTCCATTTCATCCAAAAGAGTGCACATGAAGTGCATGGTGCTATCTTGGAGTCCTGAGTCATGCCAGTTTCCACATAAAATCATTTGTTTTGTTTATAAAACCATTTGAGTTGCATATTTCATTCCTCATTTGTCTATATGCAGCCCCTCCTTGCTTACAATGCTTTGATTTGGAAGAATACTATCACAAATCTGACTTTGATCCTGTTTGTGGTGTTCCTTGTTCGTGGACTTTACGTTTTTGCAGTTTTGGGGAAACATCTTTTGAAAAGCAATCAAGGTTTTCAATATCAACAACAAGCATGGGACATCAAAAAGTTTTTCTGGTAGCAGAGTGCAACACCCTCGCCAAGCTAAACCACAAGAAATCCACAGCATAATGAGCAATGCCACGTCCATCAGTTACACTGAGCGCCAAGACCCTGCCAAACAGGTCCCAGCCAACGGCGGGGCCTGTAGCAGGACCTTCCAGGGCTATGTCCCTGAGCGGAAGAGATGATACAGTCGTTGTGGACACTACTGGCTGGCGCGGAGAGCACCAAGTAAGAGGGGCGGAAGAAAAATATATGAGAGAAGCCCCTGAGGCGCCTGTGTTAACCCAGGAACGCCTCAGAAGCCTCGAAGGGAGGGATCCGATGGCGGCTGCCCTCCTTTCTGTCGTATCTTCCTTTCCTGCTTCTGAGGGTGCCCCTGATCCTGAAGCCCAGGCTGCGATGGGGAAGGTCGCCACCGCCAAAGTGAAAGCCTGGAGGAAAGCAGGAAAGCAGGAGAAAGAGAAAGAACCGATGAAGGCGTATCCCATGTTCGGCACCACGTGGGGTGAGGGGTTTGAAGCACCTTATGGGGAAATATCCGCCACGACGTCCAATGACTCCTCGGAATTGGAGGTGGACTGGATATCTAGAGAGCCTACCCCGTCGTAGCCTTCGAGGCTAAGACCACCTTCGCCTCGTGGCTTGTGCCCCGAACCCGTGCGCGTGGAAAGAGGCTTAGCTTCACGTATGGCTGCCCCTAAACTCGGTCTGGATGAGACCATGGAACTCCTCTCCCGGGTTCTGGGGGCTGGGGATGGAGATCCTGATTTGAGTGCACTGTCTGCAGCACTCAAGGCTAGGCTGGGGCTGTCTGAACTGAGTAAGCCCCCCGCGACCATGTCCCCAGGTGTTGAACTCCTGACCCGGGGCGTGAAAAGCTGCAGAGGGATCGGCAGCACCCCCTTGGACACTTGTCCAAGCCCTTTCCATCCTCGTGTGAGGCCTGTTCCTGTATGCACTATTGGGGATTCTACTGAGGCTGAGATGGAGGACTATGGGCTGGCTGCACTGGCGCCACTTGCCACCGTCTACCCCTCACCCCCCTCAGGTGGAAAAGGTGACACTGGTGTACCAGGTCGGGGAACGAAGGGCATCGCCACAGCGAACCTTCAGATCGAGCTCCCTGAGTTCGATCCTAAAAACTTGCCCGAATGAGCGGAAGAGCTTTCGGAGTTTCTACTCCTCACCGGACAGCAACATGCTGATGTCCGGACCAAGTGCACGCTCATCAAGAAGTCGTGCAAGAAAAAGTTCCTTCAGCGGCAGGTGAAAACTGCCATCAGGAAGAGCTCCAGTTGGGGAGACTTCCTTGAAAGACTGGAACAAATGTACCCAGTCTACGAAACGGACCTGAGTGTCCGTATGGGGATAGAGGAACTACCCCCACTTCCTGAGTTCCCCACGGCTTCCCGTATTTCTGAGTTCGTGGCGCAGCTGGAGGAGCTAATGGGGAGGATGAACCCCTCCTCATACGGGCCTACCGAGCCTCATCTGTGGCTCGTGGGTAAATTTCCTCCCAGGACTTGGGAGAATTGTAAGGAGACGTCCGAGAGGAAATCCCGGACTCATTTCTACGATGAATTGGTCGATCTTCTGATCCAACTTGCCATGGAGAGAGAAAACGACTCTCACATGGATAAATACCTGCGCAAACATCTGCGGAGGGAGGCCCCTGCTGAAAAGCCTCAGGGAGGGAGGTCCCCACAACCCCACTGTAACCCTGGGAAGGGTAAGGGAGGGCAACTGAAGCATATGACGGGGACCCCCCCGCTAAAGGCAAGGGAGCCCCCAATCTTTTTTATTGCAAGCCTACGGACGACAAGGGGGGACCATGTCACGCCCCTGACTGCGATGGACGCAGCTCTTGTATGCTCCAGTTGCGGGGGACGCAGATGACCAAGGATGGTCAGGAGGCCAAACACCAGGACCACCCCCGCTGCACTATTGAAGCGGTACCCAGAACCTATGGCCCATGGCCCGGAGGCCTGTGAGCCGTCACACCCGTGCGGAAGCCGTTGACACCGGCTGTCAGCGGGATATCCCTGTTCTCTCATCCGCGGGATCTGGAATCCAATCCCTAACCATTGAATCAAGGTAGATTTACCATGACTTTATTGTCTTAGGCGATTTTCGGTCGGAAATCGGTGAAATACCCGATTTCTACCGCGATTTCTGATTGTCGGAAAGACGCCGCAGTCGCGCCGCCTGTCGTCGCCTGTTCCGTGGAAGTGCATTAGATTATTCTGTAATACGATTTCTCTTGAAGTTAAGACTGAAACAGTCTTCGAGTGATCCGCAATTTTTTTCTTGATATAATGGATCGCGTCCCAGATTTTTCCGAAAAAATCTGGGCAGCCGAGGGCGCATCGAACCCCCAAGTGATATAACAAGGGTTACAAGCGTTCAAGCGCCCAAGGACGAACTAACGTGCCTCATAGGCACGGTGTATGAGGTTTTGCCCCCCATAGGCATAGGATGAGGCCAAAGGATCCCAACTCAATAGGCCCAAAGGGTTAGTTTTTTTTAGTGCTCTCCAAGAAGTGCACTTTTTCACGTACTTGGCGTCCAAGTACGTGTAGAAGTATGTTGAGTTGGCGTTTGTCCCACCCTTGCTTGCCTCTACATCCGGGGCATATCACTTGTCTTCCCCGGATAGTGCATATATGATCTCCATATACATATTGGCAATATATTTTGCGTGCATGCTAAAATTCGGCTTTCCGAGAGGAGGTCGATTTTCGACCAAAGCACTTGCATGCGTGTTAAGGGACCAACGTTACATTAGAATATAGGCATACTTTGATTCTAGGCCACTAGATTGGGTGTAGAAGGCGTGGGTAGGGTTGTATGCCATATTTGGTGTCATATCGCGTGCCCATTTGGCGGGTGCACCATTCCAAGACTAACCCGCCAATGAACCCCATATCGCACGAGGCCCTTCATTGTACTCCCAACCAACACTCGCAAGCCTACCCTTTGTGAAGGGACGCTTGAGGAGCGCTCCCGAAGCGATGCGTTGCGAGCAAGGTGTGTTTTTTGCAATATTTCATTTTTGCATGTGCCCACTTGGGAGGCAGCGCGCGCGACCTTCCAAAGCGCCCCAAGTGGAGCACATATGTGGAGTCGAAGGTCATTGGTGTCAAGTCATTGTGTTTAGAAGGATTGGTCGATTACTCAATCCAAGCCGAAGATATTATAATATATCTGTGCGCCTTTCAAGGCACTTTTGGGTGTTTTTTTTTGCCAATATTGCTGTTTTTTGCCCGTCATGATGTCAAGTGGCGACCGTGTGTCTCAACGCTGCGCTCAAATGACATCATGACCCAAGTATGTTATGAGGGTACATACTTCGGTCCCCAACATATCTTGGACCCGGCGAATAACTCCTCTTGGGCTTGGCATACCGTGGCCGCCATGTTGGCGATTCGGGACTATCCCAAATCATGGGCTCACTTGGCGACCCTGCCATTCCCAAAACCGGAGGAGTTGGGCGACGCCCAAAAGATATGTTTGACACATATGACTTGATACCAATCCTATGGCACACTCCGGTCCAAGTCGGGCATGTGCCTCATTTGCCCCAATCATGAGTGTGCGTATTTTTGGCCAATTTGAGCTTTTGAAAAAAAAATGCCTTTGGCTGAAATAACCTCTATGGTTCAGGAAGAAGCCTCAAGACCTCAATTCACACCCACAGGTAGCAATACAAGCCCACAAGAAGTAATGCAATGCGATCACAGAATCCTGGATAAGCGGCGTCCCCAACAGTACACGTTTCGGCTTAAATTAAGCCCTCATCAGCTGAAAACAAACAAAAATCAATCCGGCAGGCCCAAAAAATAGACAAATCGACAAATAGCGCCAAAACATATAGCCACAGGAGGAGGCACACGCGTCATGACCCAATGGGCTGCTGGAGCGCGCGCAAGGCCCAGTGACGCGGTCCCGTGGGGGGCCGGCCACGGGACGCTGCGGTGATACGCACAGGTGAGCAGGCAGGCAAGGCACTACGCTCACAAGGGCATCAATACGCCTGTGTCATGTGACAAAGCGTTTCAGAATCCTTGCCACTCTGCAAAGAGGGAACGAAAGTATGTACAGCAACACATCAGGATATGTACACATGGGGTTAGGACTGGACTGGGGTAAGGGCATCACAGGACCATAGACACTCAGTCCCAACTCATATCCCAATCCCAGGTCCGACCCTCTCAGTGGATGATGGGGGCGGGGGCTCAAACACAACCCATGCCCTGCTCAGTCCGGACCCTGAAACCTGCCGATAGGGGGGGTGTCCCGCCCAGCCACAGGCGAGTTCCTGGGAACCAAGGAACTCCAAGGCCAACCGACGATGGCTCCCCATGCTCCCTTAAGGGCAGGTCCCAACTCCACTCTGAGCGAGAGATATGGCCCCGCCATTATCACCCAGGAGTTGGTAGCTGAAAATGGGCTGTTTCAGCCCAAACTGAAATTAACTCAAAAATGCCCAAAATTGACCCCTCGTCCGGACCCGCCAGAGGTAGGGACGAGGCAACTGACCCTATGCCCTTCGAGTACAAACTCCCTGGAGCCCTCACCCAATCTGGTTCCCTCTGAGGTTCCGGCGTCAGGGCAACACGGATGAGTCAAGTGGGGTCATGATGCCAAAATCACCAAAATTGGCGTCATTCCCACGCGTGGCTCGCCCGGCCAAGGTAAGGCCAATGGCTCACAGGGTAGGAGGCAGGACCTAGGACTTTTATCTGAGTGTACAAAGTGGAATTAGGTCCGGGCTCCCTATGGGCTTAGAGAAATGGGGCCGCCAATGGACCACACGGAAGGGGGAAATTGGGGTCCCAAAATGGGGTCATTTTGGCTGCTTGAAATGAGCCAAAATTCGGTGTGCTCCCAATAGTATATCTCCACGCCGGCTTGGAGATCGGATCGGCCATTCCATACGCGATCCACCCGGAGTCCAACAGAGACCCCCATGCCCTTGGCCAACAAAGATCTCTATGCCACTTGGCGTGGTGACGATCCCAATTGGGTCCACAAATGCCAAAATTGCAAAATTGCCCACACTCACTTTGGGCTAGCGCCTTGACAAAGGCGGCTCCGCTTCGCCCACATTGTGTGCGGACCATGGGGACCATTACCCATAACACCCATGTCACATATGGTCCATTGGTCCATGCGTCCGGCGTGCACGAGGGTTAGAACATAGTGCACGGCGGGCAGCAAAAGTGGAAAATTGCTCAAAATGGCCAAAAATGCGCACACTCATGGTTGGGGCAAATGAGGCACATGCCCGACTCGGACTGGAGTGTGCCATAGGATTGGTATCAAGTCATATTGGTCCAACATATCTTTTGGGCGTCGCCCAACTCCTCCGGTATTGGGAATGGCAGGGTCGCCAAGTGAGCCCATGATTTGGGATAGTCCCAAATCGCCAACATGGCGGCCACGGTATGCCAAGCCTAAGAGGAGTTATTCGCGGGGCCCAAGATATGTTGGGGACCGAAGTATGTACCTTCATAACATACTTGGGTCATGATGTCAATTGAGCGCAACGTTGAGATATGCGGTCGCCACTTGACATCATGACGAGCCAAAAACGGCAAAATTGGCACAAAGACACACAAAAGTGCATTGAAAGGTGCACAATTATTTTATAATATCTTTGGCTTGGATCGTGCAATCAACTAATCCTTCTAAACACAATGACTTGACACCAATGACCTTCGATCCCACATATGTGCTCCACTTGGGGCGCCTTGAAAGGTTACGAGCGCTACTTCCCAAGTGGGCACATGAAAATATGGAAAATTGCAAAATACACACCATGCTCCCAACACATCGCTTCGGGATCACCACACAAGCTTCTCTTCACGAAGGTTAGGCTTGCAATTGACTGTAGGGAGTATGGAGAAGGGGCTTGCACAATATGAGGTCCATTAGCGGGCTTGGCTTGGAGTAATGGACCCGCCAAATGGGCACGCAACACAACACATGGCACATACCACATATTGCCCAAAAAGGTAGCTCCCACCACGATATGTCATGCCCCTCCAAGGGCATAACTTTGTGTCAATCGCTCATAGGAACTCAAGGAGAGTTCCTATGCAACACCAACACTTGCGCGCTACACTCGAAAGTTATCTTAACGCACGCAATGTCATGGCCAAAGAGTTATAACGCAAACTCTACCCTCATGACCATGATCCATTACACTAGCGCGCACGTGTGGAAACGCAAGGCATGTAATGCTTCCTAAATTACGTCGGGAGTATTGTGAATACATCCCACGTTTCCTTATCGTCAATACTCGCAAGCGGCACGAGATATGACCCTCACAAGTGGCCTCACGAATCAACTTTGTTTAGCCCATATCTCTAAGTCAAATGGAGGGCAAGATAAAAGGGAAGTTGATTCGTGCATAGGGAAACACGTAGGTCCACTCGAAAGAGGTCAAACCAAGTGCGGGGATGTCGAAGTCGAAAATCCGATTTCGACATCCTGAAAAATTCGGATTAAGGTTGCGAGTGTAAGATGTGAAAATTGCGGAAGCGTCCATGCAGTTCCTGAAGGCTTTGGAGCCTTCGTGACGGATTGCGTTAAAATTTCCATTATAAACAGTTAAACTGGCGGTTACGGTAAAGTCGCGATCCAACCGCCAGCAGTCAAAATAGTGAATATCAGAACGGAAGCGTAAAAATTGACGGAAACATTATGAGAATAAAACCCTGTTGATTCCTGACATTCTGATATACAAATCTCCGCTGGCGGTGCATCGGTTGCCGATGCGGGGCTTCACGGCACGGAACACGCCGTACATGGGGTTAGTGGACCGGAGACCGGTTGTATGCCGTAACCTGGCCATGGGGTTCTGGGTACCGCTTCACCCCCCTCCTTAGAGCAAACCCTGGGGGGGCTCGATAACACCCAAGCATGGCAGCGGGTACCCAGGACCATCTTCTGAAAGGGGGGGGGGGTGTCACATCCTCACCCCAGTGAGTTACAGTAAGATAGGTATGATGCTGTATAAGCTCGTAGCACATGTATAGTATCAAGTATCAAGTCCCGGGTCCTGGCGGCGATTGTTCGGCATCCAAAGGACCCGTTAACCCATACCAGGCGCACCGGGTGCCGGCTGCTACGGTCACCACCACAGTGGCAGTGGCATACACGGCCAACATAGGCGACACACGACGACCGAGGTGGTCCCACAGGTCGAGAGCGACCACAAAGATCCATCAGGCTACCCCAAGCTTCCCAAGGCCCGCCGACTGGGGAGAGTCCCCACGGGTCCTTCCTCGGGCGCACCATGTCCATATCCATACGACGCGAGTCCAGAGTGCCATAGTCGAACTCCTTAAGAACCCCTGATCTTAAGGGAACTCCTCCTGAAGGGATCGGGCATCAAGGCTGTCTTTTCCCTCGCCCTACTGCCACGAAGGCCATACATGAGGGAGTCCTCATGCAGTGTGGGCGGAGGCGTCGACTCCTCAAACCACCAGTTTCCCAGGCAGACTGACCGAGGTCAGGAGCACCGGAGGCCGCCATCCGAATGCAAGTGCGTCTGCGAATCGGTAGGCTCACACTGGGACTGACAGTGGCGGACCGCTGGGAGTGTAGTCAGGCAACTGGGCTTCCCGCCTGCCGCCATCAGGATCTCCACACATCACAGCGAATAGGGCAACACGGTATCACGGGCACTCAAACAGTAGAATCTGTATTCGGGTACTGGTCCAGGCTGGACCAGGCTGTATGAACATGTACACGGCAACTCAAGGCGCCTTGGTATTCGATTCGTGAAAAACAGTCCACACTCCGGTGATGGGCTGAAGACAGCAACATACAGATGCACATATCCTGGAGGGCAGAAAAGCAAAACAAGCAATAAACTGGGTAAATAGGCGTGTAAACACACTCAGAACAGAGCGCCAAACCACGCCACGGTCAGGATAAGGTAATGCAGGAGGGTGGACAGGAAAACGCCTGAGTTCAGGCCATATATAGTCAGCTGACACACGTCGACTGGTCTGGATTCCGCAAGTGCCATGGAACCAGACCACACACCAAAAATTCGCAATGCCGATGACAGCGGCATCCGTTGCGCAACGTCGTATGGGCTTCAAGGCCCCAAGAGCTCAGAATTATGAAGGTCAGTCGCCCTACCTTGTGACTAACACCAACGCCCCCAACTCTCCCTGCCATGTACCCGTTCCTGATGGAGTCTCTGAGTGTGGACTATCTGAGCTCCCTAGCTCTATCCACTCAGATGACGAAACTGAGCACGACGCCTTCTTCGTGCAGACCTGTGTGGAGGAAGTGGAGAAAGCCGAATACGTCGCCCCACTGAAACCCCTACTCTCCATGAGGGTGGGAGACCCCGTGGACAAGGAGCTGGATCCCCGATCCAGGCTAAGAGAGTACGTGGACTCCAAGAGGAGGTTGGTGGCAAAAAAGCTATGCTACGCTAAGCCTACCCGCAGCTCATGGCCACTGAAGCAAGGACGTATGGGAGATCTATCCCAATTGAAGGAGGACCTCGAACAGAAGATCACCACCTGGCAAAGGGAGGTAGATCTTAAGCTCATGAAGAGCGTGTGGGGTACGCATGTGAGGACCCCAGAGGAGGCCGACCTCTCGGAGGAATGTGTATGTGAACCCCCTCGAGCATGCCTATGTTGCCATCGTCCACCGGAGATGGTTGAACGCGACCTACTTAAATCAGTTTATGCCTACCAAGGGATGAAGGATACTACCAAGGGCGAAGAGTCGGTGGAGGATCACCTCCCGACGTCTATTACTCAGGGGGCAAGCAACTTACAGTCTGACGAGGACATGGAGGACAAGATCAAGCTATTGGACCCGCGGGTACAGACGCTTATAAGGACCTATCTGGAGGTGTTCGGGGAACTACCACCCCCAGCCTCATGTGACAAGCTGGTACAGATGGACCTCAAGCTGAAACCCGAGTTCGTGGGTCACAAGATCCGGAGGAGACGCTATCCGGCTCTTAAAGAGCAGGCCGACGAGATTGAGCGACAGATACAAGAATGTATCGACGCTGGCCTAGTCCTGGAGTACAAGGACGGGGACTACCCCCAACACTGCAGCCCCTGTTTCCTGGTGGCTAAACCTGGGTCTACAGCCAAACGGCTGGTAGTGGACTACGGAGAGCTGAACAAGAAAACGCTGAACCACTCAGGGTCCATTCCTAATATGGTGTCTACCCTTGAGAAGATAGCCTCCTGTCGCTACAAGACCAAGATGGACAAGAGGAGCGGATTCTTGCAGGTGGACCTGACGCCCAACGCTCAGGAGCTACTAGCCTTCATCACCCCTCAGGGGAGGGTGTTCAAGTGGAAGGTCATGCCGTTTGGCGTGGCCAACGCACCTGCTCTATTCCAAGAGCTGATGAACAAGATCTTGTCCATCCTACGAAGGAGACCTAAGGTGCAGGAACTCATATCCCGTGGGGCCCAGATGGAAGCACACATCGACGATGTATGCCTCGGGACCAATACCCAGGAGAATCACCTAATCTTCTTGGGTGAGTTCTTTGCGGTCTGCCAAGAGAACCACACACGACTCAAGCTGGAGAAGTGTGAGTTCATGCAGGAGACCATGCAGTACCTGGGGCTGACGTTGGCTATGGGTGGTGGACCCCAGCGGCCTCTAAGGCCAAACCCCTGATGGACGCCAAGGTACGACACGAAGACCCCAAGAAAGGAGTTCATGATGTACGCAGTTTCATTGGGGCGTCCAACTTCTATCGCCGCCATATCGAAAACTTCACCTACACCAGCGCCATTCTGACGGACCTGATCAAGAAGAGTACTACTTGGCGCTGGGGCCCACAAGAGCAACAAGCGTTTGACGAGCACAAAGACAAGGTGGCCAACGCTAAGTGCTTGGACGTGCCTAGGGCACAAGGGGAGATTATCCTGGTGACCGACGCCAGCAATGTGGGCGGTGGTGGAACGTTGTTCCAATGGCAAGCACTAGAGAAGGAGGAGTTCGACTCGGCCATTTCCCAATGGGGGACTGAAGGTCTCAACCGAGATGGAACTCTCAAGCACAGCTACCCTGACGACAAGTGGGTCCTAGTACCTCTGGGCCACTCGAACTGGAAATGGAACCAGGCCAGGGGGAACTACTCCACCTATGAGCAGGAATTGCTCGCGGGTATGCTAGTGCTATCCTCACAAGCACGACTGTTGGGGAGTAGCCCTGTGGTCTGGCTGTGCGACCAAGAGCCAGTCCGCACTTTCCAGAAGGGTCCCCCACCTGAGAAGGCCAAGCTACGGCGCTGGTGGACCTACCTCAGCCAACTACGGCTGACGGTACACCATATCCAGGGAGTGAAGAACGAGTGTGCAGACTACATCAGCCGCAACAACTTCAACGCCCTGATTGGTGCCCGGTCTGAAGTGCTGGCTAAGGAGGCGTTCAGTCGTATGGACGTCAACTTGGACCTCAACATGACTATGATACGCCCCCTGGATGGACTCCAACAATCGGAGTCCCTGAAGGAGTTTGGGGATATCTACAAGCGCCTGGAGAAACGCCTTGAACCCCTCCTGCTCAACCAAGATCAATGGAAGAGGGACATAAGCTACCTCTGGCACGAGGACCGCATCGTGGTACCCAGTGACGGAGTCCCAGCGCTGCTGAAGTGGACCCATGAGTCCAGCGGTCATGTGGGTGCTGACCGTACCCTGAGGCTATTCAAGCAGTGGTTCCACACTACGTGGACTGACGACCAACTGCAGAAAACCCTCCAGCCTATCGTGGACAAGTGCCCGTGTAGGTCCTGCAAACCAGGGGATGTCAGGGACAGAGGTCTCTACTCGACCCTGCCCATCCCACACTGTGCTAACAGTGTTCTCTACGTGGACTACACGGAGATGCCGAAGTTCGGGGGCTATGACTTCGCCATTGGGGTAACCTTGTATACCCAATGGGGTACTGGACTGATCTCTTGTACGGCGAGCAATTTGCAAAGCACAACACCAACTCTGTTCATCACTCTTTGAAATTGTCGAAATCCTTCATGATGAGCCCATACAGAGAACCCTGAATTACAAACAGAAATTCTAATATAAAACAGAACTTTTCAAGAGCGTAAAATCCTTTATTTCTGCACGCGCGCGACGCATCCTAAGCTACAGGATCGCGATCTGGCTGCAGGCAGCCCCCTGCTGGGCATAACCCGTCACACCCCCCGCCAAGCGCTTGCCGCAGCCAGTGGCCACCTTCAAGGGCTGACACACACCCAGGGGTCTGCACAGCCATTACTGTACAAAAAAAATTGCTGAAATGGACTGAGATAATGTACAATATCCTACCCCCAGGACCTGAAGTCCTGAACTAAGGTCCCTCTACTTCCCTTCAGGTATTCTACACACTATCCTGAGTGGGGGGGTCACTGCCACCTAAACGCCCAGCTGACTACGGGAAAAATTTCCTGAGAAAGCACTGAAAGTTTTCAAACAGAAATTCAACTAAGCAAAATCCTGCTCTCAACTCCTGGCCTAAAACTCAGGGGGGCAGTTTTACAAAAACTGAAGTCCAAAACAGCTTCACTTGATGCTACTTACTGCCCATGCCATCTGGTCTAATAAAGTTTTCTGCACCAAAAAAACGCTGCTCAGAAGTTTGAAACAAAATCAGCAAACACACAGGCAGCACAAACAGGGCAAGCAGCACACAAAAAATCTGTGAGTCTGTTCCGAACTGACCCACTGTGCTGAAAACCCTTAAGCTAATGTACAGATTGCTGCTGTATTTGCTTCATTGACTTAAATTACTTCTGAGCTTCATGATGGTTCGTCAGTACTCCGGCTCTGCAATCCTGAAAGACAGCAGAGCACAAAAGCAGGAGTCCTGACACGTGGGGGGGGGGGGGGGGGGCTGGTGCAGAACCGACGAAAAACAGACCTGGCTCACTGGGCGTCAAAAAACAGTTTGGTTCCTGAATTCTGAATCAAACTCATGTGAGTGTACCTGAAAACAGAGCAGGAAGGAAAAAAAATGGATACGGGTTGAGAAAATCAGCGGGTCAGGGCAAACGAACTTGCGTAGATACAATGCAACAAACACATGCGCAAGTGTGCACGCGTGCATACATTAGTAAAAAAAATTCCTGAGCGTCCCCAGAAAAAAAATGCAATTCAACAGTACACGGGCCTACAGCACATATGTTGCTGAGGCCTCGCCCCCCTCCCACTGTGGGGTGCTGCCCTCAGGCAAAACTGCAGCCCAAAATTCTCTTGTAAAAAATAACAAAGAAGAATTTTCCCATACACTCTGGCCTAGAGTGCATGTACCCGCTGAGGCACTAACTCCTCTGTGAGGGGGCTAGAGTCACTGCAGGAGCAGTGGCTCTGCAATGTAACTCTGCAGTGGCAGAGCATATGAGTCCCAAACTGGGACAGTGGGTGGGGGGGGGTACAAAAAAATATGATAAGTTTACCCATAGATTAAATGTGGGAGTGGAGCACCGGCAGATGCACAGACGTGCTCCAGCTCCCAAACAGGAGCAAAGAGTTAAAAAACAGAAGAGCCACACTGTGACTCTGAAAAAATTCAGAAGTCTTTTGAAAAAAAATTCCTCTTGTCAGCAAAACAAGCCAAACTCCGGTTGACATCTCACGAGCAAAATATTCAAAATCAGGCCAGCGTAAAACTGGGCCTGCAGCCTCAGATTCAAAAAACTGAAGCAAGGCTGCACATCAGTGTGAGCCACTGAGCACGAAAACAGTGTCTTTTGAGGGCCGAAGACGCTTGACGTCGAACCCATTTTTCTCATCTAGCTCATTTGAGCTAGGATCTGCCAAAAAAAAAAAACTGACGAACGCCGAAAAAAAAACTCAAGGACAAGCCGAGCGCACAAAGCGCCTTACTGCCGAAGCACAAGGCCCAGGGTAGGCGCGCGGTGCTCAGTGCTGTTCAGCGCTTCGATGATCCACCAAATGATTGAGGTATCGGATCTGACACTGACTGAAGCGAGAATGAGCTGAGTCTGAATCCAGGCTATACAGTCTGAGACTGCCACTGCGGTGGCTCTCCACTGTTCACGCAACACACACTGAAAACCTTTAGTCTACTCGGCCGTCCTGCTGCTTGACATGCTCAGCTCATTCGTTGCGCTGCCTCTGGTGCAGCGCTCAGCTCCTTCACTCGTGGCCGCAAGCGTGCGCTCTCTTCAGCGTAACTCGTCAGAGCGCTCTTATTCAACGTGACTGGTCTTCTCACTCGAACTTGTCAGCCGAACTGTCACTCTGCTCAACGCCTGCACTCCAACGCGCGCTTCAGCGAACACAGTTCCAGGGACAGCTTTGCGAAACCCATTCCTTCCGTAAGAGCACAGCATCATTACAAAAGGGGCGTGGCCAGGAGCACAGCTTCAACAAGCCTCTTGAGTTTTGCGCCTCCGATCCCTGCTCCAACGCGGAGGCCGCCAAGGGGACAGGGAGAGCGCAACAGCGCACAGACTGGCCGCCACCAGTGACTCCACCACGGCAACCTCGTCTTCCAAAGGTGAATCAACCCACGTTTCTTGTCAAAACTTCCATAGCATTCAGTACGCCGTATACTTCGTAACTGATTTTCATTCAATCGCCGTAACGCCTCACATCCTCGAGACTGGAGTTCTTGTCGTACTAGAGGCTTCACACCTGGACAATTTGAACTCAGTTTTCGCAGACGGCGAACATTTAGCACTGTCAAATCAGAAACCATGAAACCACTGTGTTCCGGCAGATCCGCCATCTCGACAATTTTGTATACCCTATGGGGTACTGGACTGATCTCTTTTACGGCGAGCAATTTGCAAAGCACAACACCAACTCCGTTGATCACTCTTTGCTCCTGTTTGAGAGCTAGAGCACGCCTGTGCATCTGCCAGTGCTCTGCTCCCATATCTAATCTATGGGTAAACTGATTATATTTTTTTTGTACCCTCCCCACCCACTGTCCCAGTTTGGGACTCATATACTCTGCCACTGCAGAGTTTCGTTGCAGAGCCACTGCTCCTGCAGTGACTCCAGCCCCCCCCACTGAGGGCATGCGTGCCTCAGTGGGCACCTACACTCTGAGCCAGGGTGTAGGGAAAAATTCTTCTTTGTTTTTTTTTTTAGAAGAGAATTTTGGGGTGCAGGTTTTGCCTCAGGGCAGCACCCCACGGTGGGAGGGGGGAGAGGCCACAGCAACATATGTGCTGCAGGCCCGGGTACTGTTTACTTGCAATTTTTTCTGGGGACGCCCAGGAATTTTTTTACTAATGTATGCACGTGTGCACACTTGCGCCTGTGTTTGTTGCATTGTATGCATGCAGGTTCGTTTACCCTAACCTTCTGATTTTCTTACCCTTTCTCCTTTGCTTCCCTGTTTCCAGGTCAGTGAGATACGATGGGGATTAATTTTCAAATGTCGACAATTTTGTATACCCTATGGGGTACTGGACTGATCTCTTTTACGGCGAGCAATTCGCAAAGCACAACACCAACTCAGTTGATCACTCTTTGAAATTGTCGAAATCCTTCATGATCAGTCCGTACAGAGAACCCTGAATTACAAACGGAAATTTTAATATAAAACAGAACTTTTCAAGAGCGTAAAATCCTTTATTCCTGCGCGCGCGCGACGCATACTAAGCTACAGGATCGCGATCTGGCTGCGGATAGCCCCCTGCTGGGCATAACCCGTCACAAACCTGTGGGTTGACCAGGTTTACCAGGGTGTTCCCATGTACCAAGCACATTACCGGGGAGGAGACTATCAAGATACTCCTGGAGGAGTGGTTTTGTGTCTATGGGGAGCCCAAGGAGATCAACTCCGATGAGGACGTACGAGTGCGCTCAGATACCGGCTGGTACAAGAGGGTCCTGATATCCCTCAATGTCCAGGTGTCTACGGGGATTCCCTACTCTCGCACGAGCAACCCCCTATGTGAGGGACAGATTCGTGTCCTCAAGGAGAATGTGAGGATATGGTTCAAAACTGAACGCACCTGAGACTGGGTGAGACTACTCCCCCTCATATCCCTGATGATGAACTCCCAAGAGAGTTCGGCTACTGGCTACTCGCCCCATGAGCTATTCCTAGGGCGCCCAGCGTGGTACCTACATGCCCCCTATCCAGAGGACACCCATTCTTCCGTGGGTGTGTGGGTCCAAGAGCAACAAAGGAAGGTGGACAAGGCCAAGGCTATGCTCCAGAGACTGAGGGAGCGTCAGTGGAACAAGAAGAACAAGCACCGAGTACCGGCCACCTATCAAGAGGGGGACTGGGTGCTGGTGCACCACAGCCGACTATCCGCCTGGCCACGCTCTACCAGCGATGACCCATACTTCGGGCCCTACAAGATTCTATCTGTGGATGGACACCGTATAACCGTGCGGTGTTCTCCCCGTCTAGGGGGGACCCTGGTGTGCGCTGCTCAACACCTGAAGCGCTACTATGATCCTGAAGACCTCTTTCGGGAAGAGTGGGAGCTAAATGACGAGGAAATCGCCGCTCTAGACCTACAAGGGGCTGCCAGCCCTATGGAAGTTGAAGGGGAACTCCCCGACATGATGAAGCCGGTTCGGACCCCCGTGGCCATCTTTGGGTCACTTGGGGTGTGTATCTATGTGCCGGCAAGCCGCCATTGGCTGATATCATACTCTCCCATCCACCTGACGTAACCCGATGTGATAGTGTGATAGGTTTGGCCATTCCGGCTATGAGCGGCCATATTCAGTACCGAGGCGCCGCCAGCAGAGATTTATATATCAAAATATCAGGAATCAACAGGGTTTTTTTATCATAATGTCTCCGTAATTTTTCAGCCTTCCGTTCTGATATTCAATGTATCGGCGACTGTCAGTTGGCTCGCGATTTTGCGGTAACCGATTGGTTAACTGTTATTTACAGATATTTTGGCGGAAACTCCGATGAAGGGTCAGATTTCATCAGTAAAGGGTTCGTTGCTTCCGCAATTTTCATATTATACACTCGCAAACTGAATCCGATTTTTTCAGACTTTCAGAATCGGATTTTCGACTTCGACATCGCCGCACTTGATATGACAAATCTCGAGTGGTCCTACATTTTTCCCCGATCACCAATCAGCCTTCTTTTTGTTGTGTCCTTCGTTTTGCTTGGAGATATAGGCAAAACAAAATTGATTCGTGAGGCCACTTTAAAAGGTCATATCTCCGGCTCACGGCGAGGCATACCAATTTCAGGAATTGGGTTGGAACCGCCTTGGTCTCAACTTAATTTAGGAAGCATCAAACGCCTTTGGTGTGTACACATGCCTGATATAGCAAGGGATAATGGTCAAGAGGGTACAAAGTGATATATAACTCTTGGACCGTGCAACCGAATATTTTATTGCGACTTTCGAGTGTACCGCATGAGTGTTGGGGTTGCATAGATACTTTTCTTGGGTTCCTACGCATTTTTAACGTGAAGTTATGACCATGGAGGGGCATGGCATATCATGGTGGGAGCCACATTTTGAGGGTATGTGTTATATGCATGGTATATGTCTTGATATGCTCACGCCCATGTATATATCTTCGTGTGGCCGAAGAGACGGGGAGCCACACGTGACAAGGGCTTTGCCCATGTCCCAATTGTGGAATTCAAAGCGCTAGACTAAGTCTACCGCATATGTATTGCTCATGGTATGTTTGGCAAAGAGAACCATGAGTGCACTCCCATTTTTCATGGGGCATGTAGATAGGAGTGGCGAAGGCATCTCCATGCGCCCGATCAGGGATCCAAGTGGGGGAATTGTTTGCAAATGGTTCCAATCATTTGTATATTGAACCATGCGCGGATATCATGGGTGAGCATAGAGATATATTATCATGACAACTTTGTATTTGGGCATATTTTCATGTTTTTGACCTCATTTTATGCTCATTTTTGTATTCTATGTGCTCAACTGGTTGGCTAACAGTAATGTGCCTAGAGATCCGTGAACTATGGTATGTTGCTTATATGTTGGCATATGCTTCGGTGTTGTACCTCACCATATGCCGAATAATGTGGTCACTCTGGCTTGGCACACGAGGTCTCACAAAATTAGGTCTCAAATTCATGAGCTGACTTGTGAAGCATATCATGTACATAACCGGAGGGGTTTCGGAGCCAATGATGGGATATTCTTGGGCATTGACCTTTGGTCTATATCACCCTTGTATTTTACTTTCCGGTTTGATACATGCATGGAGTATTTGGGTATTTGCCGTATGCATTTTTGAGTATATAATTGAATATTGGGCACTATGGTGTGTTTTGCCTGATTTTGTTAGGTTGTGAGGTCATCTTCATGGGGCAGTTCTCCAAGCCCATTCGACTCCAACTCCAACCAAGGTTATGTCAGGGTAGGGCATGGTCTTGAGTGCCACTCTAGGCCATGACACGCCACCTCCCCTATTGGGCTGGGATTTAGAAGCTTGGGAGTGAACACATTTTTGGGGTTTATGTAGTGACTTGTGACACATGGCATTCAGCCATCTCATTTGACCTGGTTCAGGGCAATATGTTGGTGAGTCAAGGGAAGGTCTTGAGTCCAGGGAATGAGGGGTTTATGGCTGTGAATGTGTATGTTTACCTCCTTCCCCAACGTTGCTTTATTTGTGTTGATATGCCAATTTCAGGGCTTTCTTCCTTGGTGCAATTCTTTTACATGCCCCCCACCGTGGGACGACCGGTGTGCTGAACGGAAGCCCGCATCGTGGATTGGATTGTGGATTGGGTCATTGCTGTATTTGTGGAATCTGGTTGCTGTTCAGGGTTGAAGGAGGATAGTATTTTCTATATTTTTGGATTTGGAACCCTGGCTTTTGATAAATGCAATCGTTGATCAGGAGCAAGTCAGCAGGGGTAACAGGCGGAAGGGGCACAGCGGGGGCCGGTCCTGGTAGGGACCTTCTTTATGGTAGCAGAGGCGTACCTGCTGCCCCTACCTACTGCCGACCCGGGGACTTGGGCCCCTATGAGCCCTGCCCAAGTACGCCCCGGGTGCGTATTGTGGACTCGGTGGAGACCACGCCGGAGATTGGAGCCAGGGAAGAGCCGAGACGCTCAAGAGCATGGCGAACTCCGGAAGTTGAAGCCCGAAGAGAAGTACGACATTCGGGAAGAGGAGGACCTGACATGGAGGACCTGGTCTCCATGTGCTAGCGTAGCTGCCGCAAGGCATGCAACCTCCGCTCCGCCGCGGAGGACTCTGAGGAGGCCTGCCATTCAGGCAGCAGTGGAGGACGGGCCCGGCGCTACCGGAAGCGCGGGTCACCCAAGCCCGCGGCAGGGGACGCCGGGGCTATGGATACGGACCCCAGCCCGGTCAGGCTGTGGGAATCCGAGGGGCACTCCGATGGCTATCGGACCTGCTTCCCCTCGGAGTCGGAGGAGATGTCCGCGCCGACCGCCAGGGCGCATACGGCCCCCGAGCCTGCCCTGAAGCACGACGCCGAGGGCTTGGAGAGGCCAGCCAGGGCCAAGACGGCACCTGTGCCCCGGCACACGGGGCCGGAGATGGACGCCGTGGGCGATACGCCCATGGGCGATGAGTCCGAGGCGCCGGGGACCGCGGGATGCGCCGGATCAGGTGGAAAGCAAGCTGAGTGCCACTAAGAGCACGTGTCCTTCCTCATGGGCAAGTACGCAAAGATGGGGATGGACGCCATCGTGCACCGCCTCGACAGCCTGGACAACGCGAAGGACGGCCTAGAGGAGGACGTCGCCGGGATCCTGGATGACCAGTTGGCCGCGGAGAAAGACATGGAGGAGCTGCGAGCGGAACGGGACCGGTACCGGGAGAATCTGGAGCTGGCCCTGGAGAAGCAGCAGTGAGTGGTGGACAGCCTCCTCCACCTGGTGGAGGACATGTCGGGACGCCTGAAAAGGCTAGAGGAGCTACAGCCCCTCGCCTCGGGTCCGGAGCTCCTGGCAAAGCCGGCAGCGGCAGAGCTGGTGGAGCGGGTTAAGACCCTCCGGAGCGCCATGGATAAACCCATGGGCGGTCCGGCAGAGGCACCCTACGCGCCTCCGCGTGTTGACCCGGGTGCGCTGCCGTTTGTTCCCATGTTCAGCGAATCCACAATGCTCGGGGAACACACGGCACCGGCTGGGTCCATGCGGGAAGGGCACGTAACCACGGACCCGAGGAGCCTGACGGTACAGATGTCCCACGCCGCCCAGGATCTACCGATCACTACGACTGCCCATGCAGTTTATGCGGAAGAGGAGATCCAGAGCCAGACCATGCAGGGGCGAACCATGGGAAGCGCCGACGGACATGGTCGAGGTCATCCAGGCGGAAACCTGTGGGCAAAGGACCCCAATACGGGGATATGGACGGCCGATGGAGCAAGTCCTTCCCGCATTCCAAACCTTATGGGTTCAGGCCCAAATGGACCGCACTCCATGGAGGAGAGGGATGTACGGGGAGTGTACTCACACCCCCCGGCCACAGGTGGTATCCGTCTCGGTGGAGTGGTGGCTGGGGACGTCGGAGACGCCATCAGGATTGACGACCTCAGGGGAATCAAAATCCCCTACTACGATGGCAACCCCTGCAACCTGGATGACTTCATCCTGGATTGGGAGGACTTTGCCGAGGAGGTCGTCGGTGAGATGCAGGGAGCGCCGCGGGACAAGTGGGTATGCCGGACATTCCCACACCGGCTGGCGCAGGACCTGAAGGAGGAGCTGCGGGATCAGATCCGGGAAGGACTGATCCGTACAGAGCAGGCCTGGCTCCAGTGGTTGGAGGATGAGGAGCGGGTGGATGCTCCGAACCAGAAGCTGGAGGGCTTGTGGTCCATCCCGCTGCCGCTGGACCGCGGTGAGTTGCGGGTCCGGGAGTGGAACCGGTACCTGCGAAAGTACCGAAGATGCCTCAAGCTGGTGGAGGACTGGAATGAGGCCAGCGAGATCCGCCACCTGCTGAAGGACGTCCTCCCCGGCAACTGGAAGAGGAGAGTGGAGGACGAGGAGAAGAAGCGAGCCAAGAAGCGGGTGGCGGTGAGGATCATGGCGGCGGAGGATACCCATGCGGGTATCATGGAGTTCTTCAGGAGGAACCTGGGCGAGCCCAACCGGATGTTGGGACTGAAGAACGCCTTGTACGTGGAGGTATTTGGAGACTCCATGGGGCAAAGGTTGCTGCGCCTCAACAACGTGGAGTGGAGGCGCGGGGAGCCGCTGAGGGTGCAGGTCATCTTCGCCCGCATGAGGCTGGACGAGATCGTGTGGTACATCACAGTGAAGTTGAAGCTCAATGCGAAGAACGAGGCCCACGTGCAGGATCGACATGGTCATGCACAATGAGGCCACCGGGAAGACCGCCATCATCGGGAGATCCAGGAGGACACGGCCAACTCCGCGGAGGATGGTAGTGGAAGTGGCCGAGACCACTGGTCCCGGGAGGATCACGAGGAGGCCCATTTCTTCGCGTTTGTGGCGCACAACGTGAGGGACCATGGGCAGGATCGGTCCAGATGGAGCCGGGTGGGACCCAAGAGGGGCAAAGAGCCAAGGAGGATCGGGAACCCACCGCTCTCGTTCCAGGAGTACAGGTCTCAGCACGACGGGTGCTGGGTCTGTTATGGCAAGGGAAACAACCATGCACATGACCACCGTCAGTGCAAGGTGTATGAGGCGGACAAGAAGGCCTACTTCGCCGCTCACCCCGAGAAGAAGCCCAAGGAGCAGCGGATTTTCGATTGGAAGGCGAAGGGCGGAGACGGGGGAAAAGGCCAAGGCAAAGGCCGAGGAAAAGGCGGAGGAAGAGGCTATGGTGGTGGACCTGGCGTAGACCGACAAGTGAGGTCGATCGAGGAAGTTGCTGAGGACATGTTGAGGACGTTGGAGGAACTCAAAGCCCAGCAACGTGGTGGACAAAGTCCTGGCGGATCGCAACCGGAAGGGGCTGCGGGAAGTGAAGTCTAGAGGAGCCCCCACGGGAGTGGGACCTCGGAGGTCTCTCCTCCGAAAATCAGTGGAATCCCTGAGGAATCAGAAGCACATCGGGTGCCGAAGAAGGCTCCGGAAGAGCCAAAACCACTGAGTTTCGCCACTCCTAACCCCTGGAGCGCCCTGCCAAGGAAAAGAACATGTGGGTACGGGACATGGCAAGAAGGAAGAAGCGACCACGGAGAGCCCCGTGGACGGGCAGGACCAACCCAAGATCTACACCATCCGTGACCATACCCTTGAAGTCCTGATGCACCCGGACGTGCTAGAGTTGCATGCCGTGAGAGTCGTCCATACACCTCATGGCAACGAGCGGCAGTTTCACTTGAAAGTGCGAGTACGGTGCGGACGAGAGGAGAAGGTGGTGGATGTGTTGGTGGATACGGGTGCCCAGGTGAGCCTGGTCCGGAGAGGGGTGTTCAAGGAGGAACTCCCGCAGCCCAGCCGGAGACCGGTCCGCCTGAAGGTCGCCAACGGAGAGATCATGGGTGGGGGCACCCATGAGGCCACTATCAGTATGGAATTCTGGGAACATGAGCGCTTGAACCGCCCTGATCGGGCGAAGAGAAGCACTCTATCCGGGAACTTCTATGTGGCCGACGTTACAGATTGGGATATGATCATGGGGTATGACTTCATGGTGGCAAACGCCATTGGAGCCCTTCCCCATCGTGCAACGCTGGTCCGGGAGGATGATGAATGCCTCACATGGCTGTCCACGGACTATGCATGCGGATCATCCCAATGAAATGCTGAGGAAGAGGATCGGATCGTCCAAGCGGTGCAAGCTGTGGGTGCCAAGTCCAGAGGAGACCGTGGAGTTCAGCTCACGGAGTATGGAATGGCGCCGCAGGTGTATGCCAGGATGATCCAGACGCTGGGAGCCGAAGCGCCCGAGACGGACGTCTTCGCTTCCCGGGATGCCCCACTTTTGCGGAAGTGTAGGAGGCATTGGCATCGAGGAGACTCAGCCTGGCACAGGCATTGGGGTTTGAAGGAGTGGGGGCCCATGTATTGGCATGGCTCCCTGGATAACACCAGACGTACGGTGGAGAAGATCGTCGCGGATAGAGCGAAGGGGATCCTGGTCATAACCGGCATAGGATCCACCCCATGTCCGCTGGAGGGTCTCAAGTCGACGCTGGACTTCATCACCCTGAACGAGATGTCATTCGGGCCAGAGGAGGAGCTGTTCATCGACGCCAAGGGTGTATCAATGCCCTCCCCGGGTCAAGCGTGGGGTACCAAGGCTTTCCTGGTGGATGGGGCGCAAGCCCAGCCCACGGGTGATGAAGCATTCATCCGTAGGGTGGAGGCGGTGCCCATGAAGGTCATGTTTGAACCCAAGGAGGGGACGGATCAGCCAATTGATGGAATTGACGTCCTGTCCCATGCCGAGATCGACGACGTCGTCAACTACATGCGGATGGGGATGCACGACCGTGTGGCAGCCAAGAAGAGGCGGGCCATGGTCACATCTCCGCATTGGTGGGATGACAAGATGTTGGTCACCGGCAACTACGAGAAGGATGAGTTCGTGGCGAGGGTCATGGATCACATCGCGGACCAATACGATGGTCCGGTTGGGTCGGACCCGCCAACGTGGGATTTTCCAAGAAAGGGGTACGATAGCGACAATAACCAGCCCGATGCCGCAAAATTTCGAAGATTATCGGTGGGAAGTGCACCCCACGACGATGAAGACGGCATATCGGACGAGGAGAAGTCGGATTCGGACCCGGAAGAGGCCTATACCGCAGTGCGTTCGGTTGTATCGATACCGAAGCAAGCGGCTGAAGAGGCCCAGGAGAACCCGAAGGTCGCCGAGCTGAAGGAGAGGTTGATCAAAGCCTATCCGCGGCTCTTCAGTGGCGTCACCAACAAGAACCCTCCAGATCGTGGGAGGTTTGGCACAGCGAGGATCAAGCTGAAGCCGAACCCCAAGATCTATCGTCATCGGGAGTACCAACTTCAGGGCGATCGGGCCGAGGCCATGAAGAAGCTGTTGGCCGAATTCATTGAGCGGGGATGGATCAAACCCTCCGACAGTGAGTGGGCCAGCCCAGCCTTCATCCTGCTCAAGAAGGAGAAGGGCGAGTGGAGGTTGGTGGTTGATTACAGAGGTTTGAACGAGCAGACCGAGCACGACTCGTACTCGCTTCCCCTGATCGACTCCATCCTCCAAAAACAACAGAAAAAGCGGATTTTCACGGTGTTGGACCTGAAACACGGTTATCACCAGATGCCGCTACACCCGGACTCCAGGCCCTGCACAGCGATGTCGACGCCGCTGGGTCCCATGCAGTGGAAAGTGGTGCCCATCGGCGCCAAGAATGGCAACGCCGCTTTCCAGCGCATGATGGAGGACCTACTCGGTCCAGTCCGGGATTGTGCCGACCCCTTTGTGGATGACATCATCATCGGGTCCGGCACGGAGGACATGACTGAGGACGAGCTCATCGAAGCGCATGAAAAGGATCTGCGCCGAGTGCTCAGCGAGTTGGACAAGCACATTATGGTGTGCAAGCCCACAAAAGCCTCACTCTTCGTGAAGGAAGTGGAGTTCGCGGGTCACGTGGTTGGTCACGGGCAACGCCATCCCATGCCTGGGAATCTGGCGTCCCTGCACCACTCGGAAAAGCCCCAGACCATCAGCGAACTCCGATCCTTCATGGGGTTCTGCAACTATTATTCGGGCTATGTCCGAATGTATGCAGAACTGTCGGGGCCGCTGCACAAGATGCTGCAAGTGGGCAAGTTCGATGGCCGGAAGGGGAGCAAGAAGAAGCTTGCCTGGACCCCTGAGGCTGAAGATGCGTTTAGCCGCCTGAAGTAGCGACTCCTGGGGCAGCTGGGACTATTCTTGGTGGACCCGGACAAGGGATTCGTGCTACGGACGGACGCCTCCGACTATGCGGTAGGGGCAGTCCTCGAGCAGATCCGGGACGACGGGTCACACGTACCCGTGGCGTTTCGGAGTCGGATCCTAGCCGAGGGCCAACGCCGCACCTGGACCGCGAGGGAGAAGGAGACGTACGCCATTGTTTGTGCGCTCAGGAAGTGGTCTGGCCACATCGGATTGCAACCGGTGGTGGTTTGCACGGACCATCAGTCCTTGCAGAGCTGGCACAAGGAGCACGTCGACACCCCCTCGGGACCGGCGGCAAGGAGGGCTCGATGGCATGAGACATTCGCCAAGTTCGACCTCAGCGTCGTATACGTCCCGGGGAAGGACAACACTGTGGCAGATTGCCCCAGTCGATGGGCCTACCCCGCGGGCAAGGCTTGGATGGACATATCCAGCCATGGAGACGCCGAGGAGACCGAGGAGGCCAAGCGCATCATCGAGATGGAGAAGGCCATGGAACAAGAGGGGGTCAAGTGCTTTGTGGTGATGGCAAACCGTACGGACCTGGCCAAGTTCCGGGGCGCCCACGTCCAAGCTATTCGAGGGGAAACCCTCGAGCAATGGATGGTGGCCCCTGTTGAGCTAGTCAGGTCGGTGCTCACAGAGGACTGGTAGGGTGACTATGCGGCATCCGAACACTGGAGCAAATACTGGAATGCCGTGAGCGCCCCGTCGGACGACGAATGGCCCGAGGGCTTGACCGAGGATGGAGACAAGTTGTTCCTCAAGGACAAGCTGCAGGTGCCCGAGAACCGAGTGGAGGAGCTCATTGACCATTGGCATAACGCCCAGCTCATGCACCCTGGCCGAGACAAGATGCAGCAGGACCTGGAGTGGCGCTTCAAGTTCCCACCGGGGTACTACGCCATCCTGGACAAGTACTGCGGCGACTGCGCCGTGTGTCGGGCCACGAAGAGCCCCAACAACTCCACAGCGGGCAACCCGGTGTACACGGCTATACCGGAGGCCCCTATGCGGTCCGTGGCCACGGATGTATTCGCCATGCCTGAGGTCACCGTGGAAGGAGAGACCTACGACTGTGTCATCCTGGCGGTGGATAGGCACAGTGGGTATATCGTGGCGGTCCCTGGCAAGAAGTCCAAGAAGAAGGACAAGAAGGACAAGCATGGAGTGGGGCTGCAGGCCAAGACCGTCGCCAATGCCATGATCAGGCATTGGCTGACGATTTTTGATGTCCCAGCTGTCATCTGCAGCGATCGGGGCAGTCAATTCGTAGGGACCTGGTTCAAGACGATGTGCAAGCACATGAGGATTCGGCACGCCAAGACCGTGGCGTACCACAGCCGGTCGAATGGCCGTGCTGAGGTGGCCGGGCAGCAGATGTTCGAGAAATTCCGCCAGCTGCACATTGACGAACCTGGCCGGAACTGGTATACTTGCTGCGGAGAGTGCTCCAAGCGTATCACGACCTTCCGGGACCCACTGGACTGTCGCCCCATCGCATCCTGTTCCTACGGGATCGAGTGTCACGCAATCTCCCGTGGTTGAACCATGGCAAAGTGGCTCGGGATGCGAACGCTATGATGGCTGAGGCGAACGACACGGCGGCCAAGGTGTGCAAGGCACTTCAGGACGAGCATGACAAGAGGGCCAAGTACTTCAAGCAGGGAAAGGTCCAGAAGTATGCTCTCCAAGACACCGTGTGGCTGGTGCGGCACCACAAGGATGTCCTGTCCAGGCATCGGCAGGCGTCCTGGTATGTGCCGGGGGTAATCGTGCGGAAGGTCGGGCAGGATGTGTATGTGGTTCGTGTGGGGGATAACAAGATCCTGGACCGCGACCATACCCAGCTTCGTCCCCGAGCACCAGACCCCAGCGGACGTCCCGTCACCTTCGAGTTCACGGCCGGCGATGTGGACTCAGAAGACGAGGGTGAGGACGAGGACTTCACCGCCGAGAGGATCCTGGCGGACAAGCCGGACCCGGGGACGCCTGGGGGGAGGCTTTATAAAGTCCGTTGGAAGGGATTCGCCGCATCCAGGGACTCGTGGGAGCCTCCGAGCAGTTTTGTGCCGAGGTACACCACGGTCTGGATGGACTACCTGAAGAAAAAGAATATTTCTTTGGATGTCAAGGACGTGTTGGTCCATTTGGTGGCTGCAGGAGCACCGTAATGGATCCCCCTTGGCATTTTTGTATGTTTTTGTGCTTGGGAGACGGGTGAGGGCGTTCATCCGGGGATTTTTCGGCCTTGAGTGGCCATATACCCCCTTCACTCGATCTCCACATATATATTTCATGGTGGTATATTTTTTTAGGTCGGCCGACGACGTTTCTCTATCTTTGATCCCCTTGTCCATGTTGTAGATCAAGAGGAGACCGGATATGGCGTAGGGCACCGATTATCAGTGTCCTCACCCCTCCCTTGGGGCGTGGTGGACGCCTACGGCGTGTGTGGGGCCTCCATGTGTCCTTGGAACATGGGGGGGGGGGGGTTGGAGCCCATTGGGGTCCTCCCGTCCTCTCTTCAATGACTTCCGAGCGGTAACAACGCTCTGAGAAGGGGGGTGAAGCCGGTTCGGACCCCCGTGGCCATCTTTGGGTCACTTGGGGTGTGTATCTATGTGCTGGCAAGCCGCCATTGGCTGATATCATACTCTCCCATCCACCTGACCTAACCCGATGTGATAGTGTGATAGGTTTGGCCATTCCGGCTATGAGCGGCCATATTCAGTACCGAGGCGCCGCCAGCGAAGATTTATATATCAAAATATCAGGAATCAACGGGGTTTTTTTATCATAATGTTTCCGTAATTTTTCAGCCTTCCGTTCTGATAGTCAATGTATGGGCGACTGTCAGTTGGCTCGCGATCTTGCGGTAACCGATTGGTTAACTGTTATTTATAGATATTTTGGCGGAAACTCCGATGAAGGGTCAGATTTCATCAGTAAAGGGTTCGTTGCTTCCGCAATTTTCATATTATACACTCGCAAACTGAATCTGGTTTTTTCAGACTTTCAGAATCGGATTTTCGACTTCGACATCGCCGCACTTGATATGACGAATCTCGAGTGGTCCTACATTTTTCCCCGATCACGAATCAGCCTTCCTTTTGTTGTGTCCTTCGTTTTGCTTGGAGATATAGGCAAAACAAAATTGATTCGTGAGGCCACTTTAAAAGGTCATATCTCCGGCTCACGGCGAGGCATACCAATTTCGAGAATTGGGTTGGAACCGCCTTGGTCTCAACTTAATTTAGGAAGCATCAAACGCCTTTGGTGTGTACACATGCCTGATATAGCAAGGGATAATAGTCAAGAGGGTATAAAGTGATATATAACTCTTGGACCGTGCAACCGAATATTTTATTGCGACTTTCGAGTGTACCGCATGAGTGTTGGGGTTGCATAGATACTTTCATTGGGTTCCTACGCATTTTTAACGTGAAGTTATGACCATGGAGGGGCATGGCATATCATGGTGGGAGCCACATTTTGAGGGTATGTGTTATATGCATGGTATGTGTCTTGATATGCTCACGCCCATGTATATATCTTCGTGTGGCCGAAGAGACGGGGAGCCACACGTGACAAGGGCTTTGCCCATGTCCCAATTGTGGTTTGAGGTTTGAGGTTTGATTTTGCGGGTACTAGACGCCTTTCGGCCTTGGGGGGCCACCTGGTCGGGCCAGGTGATATCCTCCCCACCGGGTCCTAGTGGGGGGCCCTCCAAGACGCACCTCCTGCCTGGTGGCGGAGTCCCCCGGGTTCACAGAGCTCGGAGCCCCGTCCTTCCCCGGCGTCCCCGTTTCGCCACTCCCCGGTCAGTGCATCAATTCGCAGCTGTGGCTTCGGGCGCTTACCCACTGCGTCGCCCCCCTAATGCGTGGTCGCCCGGGGCGCCGGCGCCGCCGGGCCCGTGCTACTGGCTTGTCGCCAGTGGGACCCCCTTGGACTGGCGCGGTGGCTGCCCAGCCTAGGGGCTGGGGCGTGGCGCCGTGCGCCACTACTGCCTTGGCGGGCGCAGTGCCCCGTCTGTGTGCGCGCGGCGCTCGCGGCCGGTTCGGGGGGGTTCGGGCCGGCACCTGGCGTCGTGTCTCTTTCGTTTCCCCCTCCCCGCCCCGCGTGTTGCGCGCTGCGTGGGGCGGGCCGTCCCGTCCGGGTGTCCCTTACCCTCGCTCGCTGGTACGCCATTCCATGCGGTCTGTGCGTTCCGCGCGCTCGGTCAGGTTGCCCTTCCGGTAGTCCCCGCGTGTCCCTTTCGTGTGTGTGCGCTCGCGCTCTCGCGGTGTCCGCTCCCCCCCCCGCTGGGTGGTGTGCCGCGGGCATCTCGCGTGGTCCCGGCACTGGGCGCTGGTAGGGCCGTTCCGAGTGGTCCGTGCCCCTCCGCGTGTCCTGCCCAGGTCCCTTGCTCCGTCTGGCGTGCTTGGGGGGGGGCGGTCCGGTCCCGGTTCCCCCCTACTTGGCTTAGGGTTGTGGGGGCGGCGGCAGGGCGTCCCCGGGGGGGTGCCTTCGACCGTTGCGTGGGGTGTCTGGGGTCTTGCGCTCTTCCTCTCCCGACTGCCCGTCCACTGGGTGGGCTGTCGGGGTCTGCGTTGTGGGCGCGGGCGTGCGGGTGTGGGGGCCCTGCTCTGTCCCTGTGGGGGCTGCGCGCCGCGGGGCGGGTCCATGGCGTTCTTATGCTGGGGGGCGGGCTGGGGGGGGGGGGCGTGCGCCGTTTCCTCCGGCTCTGCGGCCGGGGCGGGGCCTGTAGGGCGGGGGGTCGCTCTGCCTCTTCCCGTCCCTCTGCCTTCCCTGGGCAGGCAACAAAGCGGGCGTCACTGGCGTTGTGCTGTCCATGGGGGGCGTGGCCCCCCATACCATTCCGGTTCGTACTCACCCGGCTTCTCTGGGTACGATCTGTGCGGCGTCCCGGTGCGCAGGCGTGGGCCCGCTCGTTCTTCGCGGCCCCCATGTGAGCCGGCGGCTGGGGCGGGGGGGCCGGTCACACTCCGGTTCCCCTCTCGGGCGGGGGGGGCCCATCCCCCCTGCCTCGGGGGGTGGGGGCCGGGGCGCCCGCGGCTGGCGGGCTGGTGGGGGGGTGGGGGGGGGGGCTGTCGCGCCGCGGCCTCCCTGCTCTCGTTCCGGGCGGCGGCCTGCGGTACTCCTTTCTGGCCCTCTCCGTGTCGCCGGTGCGCTCCCTTCCGGCGCGCGCGTGCGGTTGGGGCTGAAGTGCCGCCCCGGGGTGGGGGGGGGTGAGGGGCGGCCTGTGGACCGCTCCCCCGGGGGCCCCAGCTGACCTGAACCCCCCCTCTGTCACCTCGGAGTGGGCTGTGGTTACGGGAGGGTCATGTGGGGCGCGGCCTCCTTCCTGTTCCGTTGTGCGCGTTGCTCCGGCACGCCGTTGTGGGTTCGCGGGAGCAGGTCCAGCGGCCGTTGCCCTTACCGCGTCGCCGTTCCTCCTGGGGGGGGGGGCGCCCCCCCGGCCCTGGGGGGGCGGAGGGCCGCGCCTGTGGCTCCCCAGCTGAGGTGGGTGCGGGGGGGGGGGGGTTGGGGGGGCCGCCCCCCCGCCCGCTCTCGGGCCTGTGTGGGAGGGGGGGGGGGGAGTGGGGGGGGGCCTTTGGTCCCCTGGCGATGCCTCCTGTCGGCCGGGGGGGGGGGGCGGCATGGCAGTCCTGGCCCCGGGGGCCAGCCATCGGCTGGGGGGTCGCGCCCTTCCCCCGCCCCCCTCTACCGAGAGCCGGATTCTCGCGCAGGCCCTCGCTGGGGCCCCTCATCCCCCGGCCGCTGTCGCGCGGCACTGGCTGGCCGGGGGTGGCCGTGAGGGTTAGCGGTCAGTGGTTAGCGGGCTGCGGGGCAGCAGGTTCCCCCCCGCGCTCGTTGTCTCCGCACTCCCTCGCGCGGGAGGTGGCGCGCCCTCTTGCGTCGTGCCGTACCGTGGGGGGGGCGTGGGTCGGGGGGCCCAGCCCCCCCCCCCAACTCTCCCGTACCCGCCGTCTGGGCCTTCACCTGCGCCGCCGCTTGTGTGGGGGCTGGGGCTGCGGCGGCGGCGGGTTGTGCCGGCGGTAGCGCCAGTGGGCGAGGGCGCTGCGCAAAGCCCGGGGGGGCCAGTTGTTGGCGTCCGCATCCGTGATGCGGAGCACCGCTCCCCCTTCCAGGAAGGCCGGCCACGTCGGCTCCCTGTCGGGCCACGCCGCCCAGATCACTGACCTGAGGACCCTCTCATGGTCCTCTGGGGCTGCCCACCCCCCCGGGGGTACCTCTCGGTTTCCTCCGTCCCTCCGGAGGAGCACGGCATCGAAGGGCCGGTTCCTCGACCTCCTGGAGGTCCCCTGGTTGGCCCAGCACAACCACCCGTACACCTCCCCCACCAGGGGGAGGTTCTCCTCCCCCAGAGGGTCCAGGACCGCGCCCCAGTCCCGGTCCCATGGCCGGCCCTCCTCCACCCCCCGTGCCGGCCCCCCTCGCTGCCCCTGCGCCTGCGGCGCCGATGCCGCGCCCCGTCCCCCCTCCGCCGAGGCCATCCGCGCCGGCTCCGCCCTCGGCGCGGGGGGGGCTTGATGGTGCTGGTGTCGTGGGGGTTGGGGGGGGACGAGCTCGCCGGCGTCAGGGTCGATGTTGTAGAGGTGGTGGTGGTCGTGGTGGTGGTGGTGGTGGGTGTGGTGTGCCGGCATCTGTTGGATGCCGGGGGGGATGCACCTCACCGGCTGCACGTCCGGCTGCGGGGGCGCCCCGCCCTCTGCCCCCCTTCCTTCGTCCCGCCCTCCCCCGTGGGCTCCCATGCCCCGTCCTGCCTGTCCCTTGGGGCCCGCGGCGCCCTTGCCCTTGCCCTTGGGCCCCTTTCCAGCCCCCTGCCCGTGTCGCGGGTCCCGCCTCCCGTCCCCCACGCCCTGGCCCGCTCGCTCTCCCACCTCCCCTCGCCCTGCCCCCTGCACCTGGGCTCCCTGCGCGCGCCCCTGCGCGCCCTTCCCGTGCTCTGGCCCCTTCCCGGCCCCCTGCCCCGAGTCGCGCCGTCCGCTGCCTGCGCTCTGCTCCCCCCCGCTGCTGCGCCCTTCCTGGACCACTCGCCGGGCGTCCCGCTGCCTTTGCAGCTGCGGCAGCGTGACGCCCGGCGGCGAGCGCTCGCGCGTCGGGGGGCAGACGTGCCGCTCCCGCCCCGGAATGAAGGGCTTGGGGGGGAACGGCTTGGGAGGGCTGGTGTGGGTATGGGTGGGGTTGGCGTGGGCGCGGTACTTCGCGCTCTCCCTGCCCACTGCTGCTGCTGCGGCGGCCGCCGGCGAGGCGTCCGTGGCCCGTGCGGGGTTCTTTCCCCGCTTGCGCGGCGTGCTGGGGGTCGCGGCGTGGCCGGCCGAGGCGGTGTCCCGGCCCGCCGGGGTCGCGGCCGCAGCCCCTGGCGCGCCCTCCTCGCTCTCCTTCGCTGCCGTGGCGGCCGCCGACGAGGCGCCCGTGGCTCGTGCGGGGTCCGCCCCCCGCTTCCGCGGCGTGCTGGGGGCCGCGGCGTGGTCGGCCGGGGCGGTGGTGCGGCCCGCCGGGGCCGCGGTCGCAACCCCTCGCACGCCCTCCTCGTTCTCCTCTGCTGCCGCGGCGGCCGCCGGCGAGGCGCCCGCGGCCCGTGCGGGGTTTGTCCCCCGCGTTCGCGGCGTGCTGGAGGTCGCGGCGCGGCCGGCCAAGGTGGTGTCGCGGCCCGCCGGGGTCGCGGCCGCAGCCCCTTGCGCGCCCTCCCCGCTCTCCTTCGCTGCCGTGGCGGCCGCCGACGAGGCGCCCGTGGCCCGTGCGGGGTCCGCCCCCCGCTTCCGCGGCGTGCTGGGGGCCGCGGCGTGGTCGGCCGAGGCGGTGGTGCGGCCCGCCGGGGCCGCGGTCGCAACCCCTCGCGCGCCCTTCTTGCTCTCCTCTGCGGCTGCGGCAGCCCTCGGCGATGCGCCCGGTTCCTGCGCCGGGGCTGCCCCCCGTGTCGGCGGCGTGCCGGGGGCCGCGGTCGGGGCCGCGGCGTGGCTCGCTGGGGCTGCGGTCTCCGCTTCCTGCGCGTCTGGGCGGGGCGGGGCGGCGGGGCTGGCTGCTTGGGCGGCGGGGGCGGTCATCTCGGCCGGCCCAGGCTCCCGGGCCGGCGGCGGCGGCCCGACCAGCACCGCCGCGTCCGCCAGCCTCCGCTCCTCGCGCTCCGCGAGGGTCTCCCCCGTCCACTCCGGGGAGGAGACGGGGGAGCGGGAGCGGGACCGGCGGTGGTGGCGGTCGTCCCGCTGGGGGGACCCATCGGAGTCTGCCATCACTGTTACCCTGGTAGGCATGCGTGGTGGCAGGCGCGCCCTTCCCACTACCTCCTGGTGCATCAGTGCCGTGCCGTGGGCAGTGCCGTGTGGTGCTCTGCGGGGGGGAGGGGGGGAGGGGGTGGGGGGCCGGCTGTGGCGTCAGCCCCGCACGGCCAGGGGCCTGCGGCCATCCACCGGCATTGGGAGGGGAGGCGGGGGAGCCACGCGGCCCACGCGTCGCGCCACAGCTCCCAGTCTGGGGCGGGGCCCAGGGCCCTGGGCCCCCGGGGGTCGTCGAGCGGTGTCGGGGACAGCTGCACCAGGTGGACCCCCGTAACGGCGGTGACCTCCTGTGTTCGCAGGAAGGTGTGTACTCCGTCCCGCGCCGCGGGCGCCGGGAGGGGGGGGCGGGGTACGGGTGTTGCCCCATAGAGGTGGGTGGGGGTGATCCCCAGGATCCGCCCCGGGTCCCCGCGGGTCGCGACGACGAGGAGGAGCAGGGGGGTGCCAGGGCACTCCTGCCAGAGGACCTGCCCCCTGTGGTGGGCACCCCTGGTTCTGGAGAGGGGGGGGGACAGGTCTGGGTTAGCCCAGCCGCGGGGCGCGTGCGTCGCCTGCGGGAGGGCGGGGCACCAAGTGGGCTCCCTGGGGAACGCCTCGTAGACGACGGCGTACGGGGGGGTAGGCCTGGTGCCGTCGTACACCGGGTTTGTCGGCCGGGGGCGGGCGGACGCCTCGTCCGCGCCTTCCACGAACACCGTGATCTCGCCCACCTCCAGGTCCTCGTCCGGCGGGTGTAGAAGGTGGAGCGCCGCATCCAGCTCGGACACTCCTCCCGGGTACGTGGCCCGCGCCTGGTTCAGGTACGGGGCCGCGTCCCCGGGGTAGCGCGTCCTGAGGGCGTGCAGCAGGGCTGGGGCGCTACTGCGGAGGGACATGGCAGACCCTGCTCCCGTCAGCCGCAGGGTGTCCCCCATGGACAGGGGCCGGCCCGACCGATTGGACTCGCGCCACTCCATCCAGTGCCCGTAGAGGGCCGCCTCCGGGCTGATGAGCCCCGGCCGGACGGCGTTCACGATCCGGTGCATTGCCGGGAGCAGCGTAGGGGCCCCCGCTCCGTTCAGGGCGCGGACGGCCGGGAGGGCGGTCTCGTTGAGGAAAGCCCTCGCACTGCCCTCCAGGTCACACCGTGCGGCAGCGTGCGCTTCGTGTGCCTCCGCCACCGCGTCCGCCACCAGGCCCCAGACAGCCGCCTCCTGCGCTCTGCGGCAGGCCCTGGTGTGCCCCGCCCCATCCCCCCGTCGGCGTGGCATGGTGCTGCGGGCTCTGCAAAGGGCGGCGGCGGGTGGGGGTTAGGGGGCGAACACGTGCGACAGGTGCGCAACGGATGTGGGGTCCCGCAGGTGCACGTGGATCCACAGAAGGGCAGCGCCCGCGGGGCCCGCTTGTTCGTGCGAGGGGGTGTGTGCCCCCTCGATGCGCCGGCGCAAGGCCTCCTCCTCTGTGCGCCTGCGCGGGCCTGCGGGAGATTCGGGCCAGGGGCACGCGGCTACCTGGGCGCACCGCGCGCACCTGTTGGCGCCTGTCGACGCTGCGGAGGACACCGTGTCACATTCTCCGCAGAGTCGGCAGGTGTGTGGGAGGTGGGAGGGCGGCGACCAAGGGTCGAGATGGCCGAGCCAGAGGTCGTCCCACCTCTGTCGGAGGGCATCCTGGATCTCCAGCAGGCGGGCGCGGACGCGGCGCCGGTAGTCCTTGCCAAGCGTCTTACGCTGGACCTCCTGCCACGTGTCGTCGGGGAGGATCCCGTGGTCGTGGAAGGCGGCGATGAGGTCGTCCCACGCCGGGCGGGGGTGCCCCTGGGGGGGGCTCGCCATGTACACGTGGCGCCTGGTGAGGTGGGGCGTCAGCGCATCCCATTGGCACCCGTTCGCGGTGTCTCTGTGGAGGAGGGCCAGCAGGGTGCCGTCCACGACTGCCTCCCACCCCACTCGCAGCCCTTCGCAGCCGTCTAGCTCCTGGCGCAGCGCGGCTGCAATGCCGGTGGGGAGCATGAGGAGCAAGGGCCCCTGGGTGTCGCCCAGCCGGGACAGGGCGTCGTCGTATACCGGCCCCCCAGCTTTGAAGTGCGCCACGGTAAGTTGGGTGCCCCCGTCCTCTGGGGGGTGCCACCGGACGGTGGCCGCAGCGTGTCCCCACGTGCGTATCTCCGTAGCCCGGAGCACGTTGGCGGCGTGAAGGACGATGCGGGGCGGGACGGGTGTCCTGACGAGTGAGGACACGTCCCCAGTCCATCCCGTTTGCGGCCCCGGGGCCGCCTGCAGCCATTCCCCCGTCGCCGCGTTCCACGGGTGGTCAGGCCCCGCCTCGCGGATCATGGTGGGTCTTGGCCGGGTGTCCGGCCCCCACCACCGGAGCGGGATGGCGGCGTATCGTTGCGCAGGGGTCTCCGGGGCGCGCGTGGCGGCGCACCACCGGCTCCACTCCAGCGCCCACTCCTCCTGCACGATGCGCGCCTCCCATGCGGTCATGGAGCCGCGCCCGATCATCCACGGTGGGAAGAGGGCGTCTTGTAGGTGCCTCGAGAACCCCCCCGGCAGGTCCTGGTACGGGTGGGGGCTCTCTTGGGGCGGGCACTCCAGAGTGCCATTCACAACACGGAGGGAGGCTACGAAGTCCTTGTCAGGGCGCGGGGGAGGGGGAGGGTGGTCGCCCTCCGCCGCAGTGAGCCACCGGTGCGCCCGGGCCGCCGCGCTCTGGGGCTCGCGGAGGAGTTGCTCCAGCCGGTGGTTGCGAAGCTCCCACGCGAAGTCCCCCAGCCGGAGCATGTGGTGGAGGAAATCGTCCACCGAGGTCCCTCTCGGCGGGTCGTATCGGGTTATGGCGCGGAGCTGCGCCTCCGCGTCCTCGGGCACCAGTCCGGAGCAGAACACCTCCGTCCACGTGGCGCCTGCGGAGCGCCACGAGGCCACCCACAGGGCCTTGTCCCCAGGTGGGAGGTGGCGGGCCGCCTCGTGTACCGCCTGGCGGTAGTGGGGCCAGAGGATCCGTGAGTGGGCGCATTTGTTGTGTCCTTCGTTTTGCTTGGAGATATAGGCAAAACAAAATTGATTCGTGAGGCCACTTTAAAAGGTCATATCTCCGGCTCACGGCGAGGCATACCAATTTCGAGAATTGGGTTGGAACGGCCTTGGTCTCAACTTAATTTAGGAAGCATCGAACGCCTTTGGTGTGTACACATGCCTGATATAGCAAGGGATAATGGTCAAGAGGGTATAAAGTGATATATAACTCTTGGACCGTGCAACCGAATATTTTATTGCGACCTTCGAGTGTACTGCATGAGTGTTGGGGTTGCATAGATACTTTCATTGGGTTCCTACGCATTTTTAACGTGAAGTTATGACCATGGAGGGGCATGGCATATCATGGTGGGAGCCACATTTTGAGGGTATGTGTTATATGCATGGTATATGTCTTGATATGCTCACGCCCATGTATATATCTTCGTGTGGCCGAAGAGACGGGGAGCCACACGTGACAAGGGCTTTGCCCATGTCCCAATTGTCGAATTCAAAGCGCTAGACTAAGTCTACCGCGTATGTATTGCTCATGGTATGTTTGGCAAAGAGAACCATGAGTGCACTCCCATTTTCATGGGGCATGTAGATAGGAGTGGCGAAGGTATCTCCATGCGCCCGATTGGGGATCCAAGTGGGGGAATTGTTCGCAAATGGTTCCAATCATATGTATATTGAACCATGCGCGGATATCATGGGTGAGCATAGAGATATATTATCATGACAACTTTGTAATTGGGCATATTTTCATGTTTTTGACCTCATTTTATGCTCATTTTTGTATTCTACGTGCTCAACTGGTCGGCTAACAGTAAAGTGCCTAGAGATCCGTGAACTATGGTATGTTGCTTATATGTTGGCATATGCTTCGGTGTTGTACCTCACCATATGCCGGATCATGTGGTCACTTTGGCTTGGCACACGAGGTCTCACAAAATTAGGTCTCAAATTCATGAGCTGACTTGTGAAGCATATCATGTACATAACCGGAGGGGTTTCAGAGCCAATGATGGGATATTCTTGGGCATGGACCTTTGGTCTATATCACCCTTGTATATTACTTTCCGGTTTGATACATGCATGGAGTATTTGGGTATTTGCTGTATGCATTTTTGAGTATATAATTGAATATTGGGCACTATGGTGTGTTTTGCCTGATTTTGTTAGGTTGTGAGGTCATCTTCATGGGGCAGTTCTCCAGGCCCATTCGACCCCAAGTCCAACCAAGGTTTTGTCAGGGTAGGGCATGGTCTTGAGTGCCACTCTAGGCCATGACACGCCACCTCCCCTATTGGGCTAGGATTTAGAAGCTTGGGAGTGAACACATTTTTGGGGTTTATGTAGTGACTTGTGACACATGGCATTGAGCCATCTCATTTGACCTGGTTCAGGGCAATATGTTGGTGAGTCAAGGGAAGGTCTTGAGTCCAGGGAATGAGGGGTTTATGGCTGTGAATGTGTATGTTTACCTCCTTCCCCAACTTTGCTTTATTTGTGTTGATATGCCAATTTCAGGGCTTTCTTCCTTGGTGCAATTCTTGTACATGCCCCCCACCGTGGGACGACCGGTGTGCTGAACGGAAGCCCGCATCGTGGATTGGATTGTGGATTGGGTTATTGCTGTATTTGTGGGATCTGGTTGCTGTTCAGGGTTGAAGGAGGATAGTATTTTCTATTTTTTTGGATTTGGAACCCTGGATTTTGATAAATGCAATCGTTGATCAGGAGCAAGTCAGCAGGGGTAACAGGCGGAAGGGGCACAGCGGGGGCCGGTCCTGGTAGCGACCTTCTTTAATGAACGCCGAAGAGATGGCTAAGGAGGGCTTCTACCTGATGAAGTCCGTCCTAGGCCACCGCTTTCGCCAGGGTTGGCGCTTCCTCACCCTCTGGGAAGGGTTTGGAGTCGAAGAGGCCACCTGGGAGCCCTTCTCTCGTCTCTGCGTTTCTTCTACCTGAGGGACGCCTAAACTCAGTTCTGGTTGACTACTTGTCCCAGAACAACCTTGGTGAGTTGCTGAGGCTCGCTGAGACGCTTGCCTCCAAGACTAAAGCTAGGGACTGAACCTTACCCCTAAGTGTGCTACGTATGTCTGTATGTGTCTCAATTCTCTCCCGGGCGTGGCTCCCGAATCAACGGGCTTCGCTGATGTTGGACCGAAGGTCCTAGTCAGTTACTATTACCACGCCTATGGCGCCCAATTTCTGTGCTGGCGCCTATCCTTGGGGGAAGACGGCAGAAGTCCTACCTACTAGAGGGGAGGGGTGGCCACGTGTGCTAAGGGCATACAAAACGCCATTTTTGCCAAAGGCCAAAAGCTAACGCACTCCCCTGCCCACGTGGAAAAGCACGCGGGACAGGAGACACCACCACACTACACGCACTAACGCTAGCACCGGCCTTCGAAGGCAGGGTGAGCACTCATCACTTGCACTCAACTCCTGCCAGGCCTGCTGACCCTAACACCTACACACGCTACTTGGTGTTGCTGTTGAAGGAGTCACGGGTCCTACTGACCTTCCTGTGAGAAAGCAAGAGAACACAGCGCTACTAAGCGGCTGTGGCCTAACAGGGACGCCACTACGCGTTTCCCTGCTAGGGCTTGGAGGGAAGGGGAGCTCTTGTAGCGTGCACAGCGTGGATGTTGAAGGTGTCGGGCTACGCTTGCCACTCCTGGCTGAGTCGTAGCTTGTTGTTTGAGTGATCAGCGCCGTATATTTTAGCATGGCTTGGGACTGCACCAGTTCACCCTGACCTTCCCGCCTGAAGAGCAAAGGCGGATGAAGGAGCGTTTGCAGCGGAGGAACCAAGACCATCTCCACGTATTATACGCTTCTCAGATGGCCCTATAATACGCTGTTCACAAACGCCCCTATCAAGCAATCAAGCTTAAGGAACTCCACCCATTCTCTTATACTTAGGCGGCTCAAGTTGCATGGTAGAAAAGGACAGAAAGTGCCCAAAATACAGGGGCTCAAAAAACATCAAAAGAACCATTCTTTGGCTTGCAAAAAATCAAGCCGTTTTTGAAACACCAAAAGAACTCTTATGTAAGGAATTTTGGCCTTTTCTTGGTCCTGATGGGTCCAAAAAATGCTTTCTTTGGGGCAATGGACTGTTCCTGGCGCGAGGCCTCGCGCAAGGAGCAGTCCATTGCCCCTCCAAAGCCAGGTAATGATGGTAGAATGGAGGAATCCAGCAGGCGCCTACACTGGAGTGACATTACAGGCACCCTAGACTTGATCACATTGTACAATATGTTTGAGCGGGCGGACATTCAGCGCTCTAAACAAGCCTTGCAAATCTAATTGATGACTCAAGAAATCATTTCTAATGTTGTTGCATTCCTAACAAAAGGAGCACATACGTTGGAGGTGTTGCACTGGGTGCATCCTTCAGCATTGCTCATGATGCAGACCTGCCACAAGTTATGGGGAGTGTCAAGCAAAAAAAAGAGTATCACTGGTAACACATGAAACATGTCCACTCAACAGATGACGCTTAGCTGGACAGGGACCCTCCTTGTAGCTTTGGCTGAAGAAAAATTGATCCTTCGGTTGTTGACTATAGATCAAAGTAAAATGTGCAAGGAAAATATAAATTTGCCATGCGTGGCATTTTTTTGAGCTTTCGTTTGGGCCAAAAAAACTGATTTTTCGGAGAGTAAAATGCAGTGTAGTGCAAACGACACCAATTATCAAGATGATGTTCGATACCTGGAGAAAGAAGGTGCCCTGGGGTTAGCAGTCTGCCAAGCGCAGGGGCTCACCAAGCCCAAAAAGAGGTTTTTCCGCCTCCGAGGGGGGCAAGCTTCTGGTAAATTTCAATGACTCAACGACAATTTAGGTACTCGTTGCTTCAGTGAAGGTTGTGCACAAGCACTATCAGATGAGAACCCATCACAATGGTACAAAGAATATATTTTCTGGGCCTTTTTTTGCGCGAGGCCTCGCGCAATGAGGACTGCAATGCAGTCCCAGAACTTGAAAGTCACAACCTATACCTCTTTTTTCAGGCAGTGCAAATCAAAAATCAAACCGTTGGGTGGGTGGTAAGACCACTTGACCCGGAAGCCGTCTTTCCAAAGGAAAATGAATCGGGTGAGGTTTTTGGTTTAGTAAGTTATGCGCGAGGCCTCGCGCATGCGGCAGCCCTTGAACCACATGTTGCATATGCTTTGCATTGATATTTAATCCGCCATGCTTCCGTTTTAATGATCCTTGGTCTTGATTGCGTGAGGCCTTGCGCATAGAACTCGATCAATAAATCATTTTTCCAGGTATGCAATGAACATGCAGAACAGATAATGATGTTGCAATCATTTTTTCTGCAGACCGTGTTCATCCAAAAAACCAGGGGAACGCAAGATGTATTTATTGGCCAATTTCCGCTAAAAGCACATCATTTTCCACTGAAATCATAAGATTTATTAATTTTTTTATAGTTTTTTTTTGTTTTCGGCTGTCCGAAAAAAGGCACAAAATGGCACAAATGGTAAGAAAGATACTTTCTTTGCACTAATATTCTGTTTTCAAAAAATAGAGCCTGTGAAAAACCATTTTTTTTGCATGGTCCAAATTGGGTGCATTTGGTGTGATTTTGACCATGCAACTTGAGGCGCCTAAGTTATAGAACGTGGGGTGGAGCCGCTGGGTAACCTAAACAAGGCTTACCGTGCGCATTTCGCGTGGCCTACCCTTGAATGCGTGTGTGAATGCACCAGCATGCACGAGTTTACTGTCAACCTGTGGCAATCTCTTTCTTTTTCTCCTAATCTTACCCACAATCACGAACTCCACCTGGGCTTACCTACCTTACTCACCGCTGGAGACTGAAGCAAGATGAGGGAGAAGCGAGGCACAAGCAAAAATCGACGCTATGCATATGTGTGTATGTCTAATCACCCTGGACTTACCTATAATCATCTGCAATCTTTCTAATCTATCCCTCTATCGTTTGTTAGCGCTGCTACAAGGCACGTTCACGGAGACACGAGACGAGCAATGTGCATGCTGCATACGAGACGAGCACACCTGTGGTTTATACCTGATTCATTGAAGTCCTTCTGTTGATTTTTGAAATCTTGAATCTTGAATTCTGACTGTCAATTTGAGTCTAATCTTTATTTTAGTCTATTTATGTGTGTTTCGTCATTTTCGTGATTCTGCGTAACATACGTTTATAATCTTATTAATTCTTTATTTTCCGGCGCTTCGCTAGGAGCCGCTCCTGCGCGCCGCCTTTTTCTGCGTAAGAATTTCTTGATTTAAAAAATCAAGTGATGACTAGAAATTTTATAAAAATGTGCATCTGATGCACAATTGGTTTCTGTCCAGGTGTGTGCCTTCAGAAAAATTCTAGGCCGTCATTTGACGGATTTAGGTGTTGTCGCTTCGCGTTTGCGTGGATTCGTCCCTCATCCTCCCATTCCTCTGTTGTACAGACCTCCTCGCAAAGCCTCGTTGAGTAGGCCGCTGTTCGGGCCGAAAAGCAGCAGCAGGAGACTGAACCAGAATCAAGACCCCTCCAAGGGGCAATTCTAATTAAATCAGCGCACCCTCGCCCCAGTACCAGGACATGTGTCTCCATCAGGTTCAATGAGACTTGGGTCGAGCGTCCTATGAGAGTCTGGCGTTGGGTTGTGTTACGCTGCAGCTTGGAGGGAGGGATGCAAATGCATATGGCCTTGGCATGCCCTATTCTAACCCCACCAAGCCACAGAAACCCCGGCAGCGCCAGGAGCGCTGAGTTTTCTGTTGGAAATTGTCATTAACAATGCAGCAAGAGTCGCTAGCCATGGTTAAGCGCTCTTTTCCAGTGTTAGGCAAGCTATAGGTATTTTAAAGTAGGTGTGGAAACCAAGGAAAGGCCAAGAAAAAATCCCTTTTTCCTGAAAATGTGACGGTGGTGGCCACCACAGCACAAGGGGGAAGTAAGAAAAAATGCTTTTCCAATGCTTTAGGGTATACCTTAGTTGAAATAGAGGTGCTCTAAGCACTCATGCATTTTTATCTTAGTACTGGCCCAACCAAAATGGGTGATAACACATTCCGACCTACGGAACCAAACACTTAATCAGGATGTTGTTTGGACCCCTTTGTCCCCAAGCTATAGGCAATAAAACATCTTTTCCTGGGTTGCTGGGGCACTGATATACTGAAGGCAGAGCCTATGAATTTATCTATTTTTTCTCATGAATTCTTAGCTATCATAGTTGTATGCACCCTAGGGGGCTGGGGCACCTCTTTTTGAGAGGTGCTGGGTTCAATACCCAGTCAGCCTAGCTAAGTAGGATTATCCCATGTGACATGGCAGTGACCTCAGCGCCACAAGCCATGCCACCTCAGCACCTATGGGACCCAAAAACAAAGAGTGCACATCTCAAGATGGCACTATGGATGAGAGTGAGCCCTTGGGGCAGTTTTCCAATCAGTTTTTCTCAAACATTTGAAATATTTCATCCTGAGTTGCAATGTATGCTAATTGCTCTGGTCTATTGTTGATAGTTGTCTGTATCTAACTCTTTGTGACTGCAGCCCTTCATGCTTTGATCCTGTTTATCTTCTACTTGCTTATCTCTGGCTCCGGTTATCCTGGATTGGTTGTATTTCAACAATAAAACATTTTCCTCATCAAAAACAAGCAGCAGGAACCCTACACCAGCAGCAAGCAGCAGGAGAGGCACAACAAAAACACAGTGTTGAAACCACTATAAAACTTTCTAGCACTCATTGCGTCCGTTTGAGTGGCAGACTCCTTCTCTTTATGCTGCTCGCCCTTCTTGTGCTACCTGTGTGGTCTTGTTTTTCATAACTTCTGACTACTTGTCCCAGAACAACCTTGGTGAGTTGCTGAGGCTCGCTGAGACGCTTGCCTCCAAGACTAAAGCTAGGGACTGAACCTTACCCCTAAGTGTGCTACGTATGTCTGTATGTGTCTCAATTCTCTCCCGGGCGTGGCTCCCGAATCAACGGGCTTCGCTGATGTTGGACCGAAGGTCCTAGTCAGTTACTATTACCACGCCTATGGCGCCCAATTTCTGTGCTGGCGCCTATCCTTGGGGGAAGACGGCAGAAGCCCTACGTACTAGAGGGGAGGGGTGGCCACGTGTGCTAAGGGCATACAAACGCCCATTTTTGCTAAAGGTCAAAAGCTAACGCACTCCCCTGCCCACGTGGAAAAGCACGCGGGACAGGAGACACCACCACACTACACGCACTAACGCCAGCACCGGCCTTCGAAGGCAGGGTGAGCACTCATCACTTGCACTCAACTCCTGCCAGGCCTGCTGACCCTAACACCTACACACGCTACTTGGTGTTGCTGTTGACGGAGTCACGGGTCCTACTGACCCTCCTGTGAGAAAGCAAGAGAACACAGCGCCACTAAGCGGCTGTGGCCTAACAGGGACGCCACTACGCGTTTCCCTGCTAGGGCTTGGAGGGAAGGGGAGCTCTTGTAGCGTGCACAGCGTGGATGTTGAAGGTGTCGGGCTACGCTTGCCACTCCTGGCTGAGTCGTAGCTTGTTGTTTGAGTGATCAGCGCCGTATATTTTAGCACGGCTTGGGACTGCACCAGTTCACCCTGACCTTCCCGCCTGAAGAGCAAAGGCGGATGAAGGAGCGTTTGCAGCGGAGGAACCAAGACCATCTCCACGTATTATACGCTTCTCAGATGGCCCTATAATACGCTGTTCACAAACGCCCCTATCAAGCAATCAAGCTTAAGGAACTCCACCCATTCTCTTATACTTAGGCGGCTCAAGTTGCATGGTAGAAAGGGGCAGAAAGTGCCCAAAATACAGGGCCTCAAAAAACATCAAAAGAACCATTCTTTGGCTTGCAAAAAATCAAGCCGTTTTTCAAACACCAAAAGAACTCTTATGTAAGGAATTTTGGCCTTTTCTTGGTCCTGATGGGTCCAAAAAATGCTTTCTTTGGGGCAATGGACTGTTCCTTGCGCGAGGCCTCGCGCAAGGAGCAGTCCATTGCCCCTCCAAAGCCAGGTAATGATGGTAGAATGGAGGAATCCAGCAGGCGCCTACACTGGAGTGACATTACAGGCACCCTTGACTTGATCACATTGTACAATATGTTTGAGCGGGCGGACATTCAGCGCTCTAAACAAGCCTTGCAAATCTAATTGATGACTCAAGAAATCATTTCTAATGTTGTTGCATTCCTAACAAAAGGAGCACATACGTTGGAGGTGTTGCACTGGGTGCATCCTTCAGCATTGCTCATGATGCAGACCTGCCACAACCTATGGGGAGTGTCAAGCAAAAAAAAGAGTATCACTGGTAACACATGAAACATGTCCACTCAACAGATGACGCTTAGCTGGACAGGGACCCTCCTTGTAGCTTTGGCTGAAGAAAAATTGATCCTTCCGTTGTTGACTATAGATCAAAGTAAAATGTGCAAGGAAAATATAAATTTGCCATGCGTGGCATTTTTTTGAGCTTTCGTTTGGGCCAAAAAAACTGATTTTTCGGAGAGTAAAATGCAGTGTAGTGCAAACGACACCAATTATCAAGATGATGTTCGATACTCGGAGAAAGAAGGTGCCCTGCGGTTAGCAATCTGCCAAGCGCAGGGGCTCACGAAGCCCAAAAACAGGTTTTTCCACCTCCGAGGGGGGCAAGCTTCTGGTAAATTTCAATGACTCAACGACAATTTAGGTACTCGTTGCTTCAGTGAAGGTTGTGCACAAGCACTATCAGATGAGAACCCATCACAATGGTACAAAGAATATATTTTCTGGGCCTTTTTTTGCGCGAGGCCTCGCGCAATGAGGACTGCAATGCAGTCCCAGAACTTGAAAGTCACAACCTATACCTCTTTTTTCAGGCAGTGCAAATCAAAAATCAAACCGTTGGGTGGGTGGTAAGACCACTTGACCCGGAAGCCGTCTTTCCAAAGGAAAATGAATCGGGTGAGGTTTTTGGTTTAGTAAGTTATGCGCGAGGCCTCGCGCATGCGGCAGCCCTTGAACCACATGTTGCATATGCTTTGCATTGATATTTAATCCGCCATGCTTCCGTTTTAATGATCCTTGGTCTTGATTGCGTGAGGCCTTGCGCACAGAACTCGATCAATAAATCATTTTTCCAGGTATGCAATGAACATGCAGAACAGATAATGATGTTGCAATCATTTTTTCTGCAGACCGTGTTCATCCGAAAAACAAGGGGAACGCAAGATGTATTTATTGGCCAATTTCCGCTAAAAGCACATCATTTTCCACTGAAATCATAAGATTTATTAATTTTTTTATAGTTTTTTTTGTTTTCAGCTGTCCGAAAAAAGGCACAAAATGGCAGAAATGGTAAGAAAGATACTTTCATTGCACTAATATTCTGTTTTCAAAAAACAGAGCCTGTGAAAAACCATTTTTTTTGCATGGTCCAAATTGGGTGCATTTGGTGTGATTTTGACCATGCAACTTGAGGCGCCTAAGTTATAGAACGTGGGGTGGAGCCCCTGGGTAACCTAAACAAGGGTTACCGTCCGCATTTCGCGTGGCCTACCCTTGAATGCGTGTGTGAATGCACCAGCATGCACGAGTTTACTGTCAACCTGTGGCAATCTCTTTCTTTTTCTCCTAATCTTACCCACAATCACGAACTCCACCTGGGCTTACCTACCTTACTCACCGCTGGAGACTGAAGCAAGATGAGGGAGAAGCGAGGCACAAGCGAAAAGCGACGCTATGCATATGTGTGTATGTCTAATCACCCTGGACTTACCTATAATCATCTGCAATCCTTCTAATCTATCCCTCTATCGTTTGTTAGCGCTGCTACAAGGCACGTTCACGGAGACACGAGACGCGCAATGTGCATGCTGCATACGAGACGAGCACACCTGTGGTTTATACCTGATTCATTGAAGTCCTTCTGTTGATTTTTGAAATCTTGAATCTTGAATTCTGACTGTCGATTTGAGTGTAATCTTTATTTTAGTCTATTTATGTGTGTTTCGTCATTTTCGTCATTCTGCGTAACATACGTTTATAATCTTATTAATTCTTTATTTTCCGGCGCTTCGCTAGGAGCCGCTCCTGCACGCCGCCTTTTTCTGCGGAAGAATTTCTTGATTTAAAAAATCAAGTGATGACTACAAATCTTATAAAAATGTGCATCTGATGCACAATTGGATTCTGTCCAGGTGTGTGCCGTCAGAAAAATTCTAGGCCGTCATTTGACGGATTTAGGTGTTGTCGCTTCGCGTTTGCGTGGATTCGTCCCTCATCCTCCCATTCCTCTGTTGTACAGACCTCGCAAAGCCTCGTTGAGTAGGCCGCTGTTCGGGCCGAAAAGCAGCAGCAGGAGACTGAACCAGATTCAAGACCCCTCCAAGGGGCAATTCTAATTAAATCAGCGCACCCTCGCCCCAGTACCAGGACATGTGTCTCCATCAGGTTCAATGAGACTTGGGTCGAGCGTCCTATGAGAGTCTGGCGTTGGGTTGTGTTACGCTGCAGCTTGGAGGGAGGGATGCAAATGCATATGGCCTTGGCATGCCCTATTCTAACCCCACCAAGCCACAGGAACCCCGGCAGCGCCAAGAGCGCTGAGTTTTCTGTTGGAAATTGTCATTAACAATGCAGCAAGAGTCGCTAGCCATGGTTAAGCGCTCTTTTCCAGTGTTAGGCAAGCTATAGGTATTTTAAAGTAGGTGTGGAAACCAAGGAAAGGCCAAGAAAAAATCCCCTTTTCCTGAAAATGTGACAGTGGTGGCCACCACAGCACAAGGGGGAAGTAAGAAAAAGTGCTTTTCCAATGCTTTAGGGTATACTTTAGTTGAAATAGAGGTGCTCTAAGCACTCATGCATTTTTATCTTAGTATTGGCCCAACCAAAATGGGTGATAACACATTCCGACCTATGGAACCAAACACTAAATCAGGATGTTGTTTGGACCCCTTTGTCCCCAAGCTATAGGCAATAAAACATCTTTTCCTGGGTTGCTGAGGCACTGATATACTGAAGGCAGAGCCTATGAATTTATCTATGTTTTCTCATGAATTCTTAGCTATCATAGTTGTATGCACCCTAGGGGGCTGGAGCACCTCTTTTTGAGAGGTCCTGGGTTCAATACCCAGTCAGCCTAGCTAAGTAGGATTATCCCATGTGACATGGCAGTGACCTCAGCGCCACAAGCCATGCCACCTCAGCACCTATGGGACCCAAAAACAAAGAGTGCACATCTCAAGATGGCACTATGGATGAGAGTGAGCCCTTGGGGCAGTTTTCCAATCAGTTTTTCTCAAACATTTAAAATATTTCATCCTGAGTTGCAATGTATGCTAATTGCTCTGGTCTATTGTTGATAGTTGTCTGTATCTAACTCTTTGTGACTGCAGCCCTTCATGCTTTGATCCTGTTTATCTTCTACTTGCTTATCTCTGGCTCCGGTTATCCTGGATTGGTTGTATTTCAACAATAAAACATTTTCCTCATCAAAAACAAGCAGCAGGAACCCTACACCAACAGCAAGCAGCAAGAGAGGCACAACAAAAACACAGTGTTGAAATCACTAAAAAACTTTCTAGCACTCATTGAGTCCGTTTGAGTGGCAGAGTCCTTCTCTTTATGCTGCTCGCCCTTCTTGTGCTACCTGTGTGGTATTGTTTTTCATAACTTCTGAGCAAGAGATTTTGGGGCAGGAAAACAAATATTTGGCATGGGCAATAAGTAAGATCGCAAAACTGCCCCTCCGCGTTTTAGGCTAGGAGTTGCAGTCAGAATTTTTCAGTAGGCAGAATTTTCTGATTAGAATTTTAGAGCATTCTCAGGTATTTTTCTGAACAGTCAGCTCCCGTTTTTTAGAGAGCAGCACCCCCCACTCAGATGTGTCAGTTTTTACATACTCAAAAAAGGATAGAGGGGCCGCTGTTCAGGATTCCAGGCCCTGGGGTAGGACAGATTCCAAGGTTGCCTATCAACCCCAAGGAATAACGGGAGGTAACCTCTGGGTAGCGCCATGAGATAGTTCGGAAATGGGATGGAGCAATCCGGGTGTGTCATCCCATGAGCAGATTTTTTCTCTAGGGTTTTTATATATGCTTTGTTCTTCTGTGAGCATGGTTGCCCATATAAGGGTATGTATCAGTTTGCGCGTAGCTTATGATGTGTTGCGCGCGTGCAGAAAATGTGGACTTTCCGGGCACATGAAAAGTGTTGTTTTATAGTGTTATAATTCAGGGTATTTTACCGACATGGACAGGATGAAGTAGAACCGGACAAACGGTTTCTTGATTCGGGCATCAAGGTCTTTGGTCTTAGTGCATTTCCCTTTGTTGTGCCGTTGACAAGGTACGGAGGCCAAGGGCGGCAGTTTGGATACACTTTTTCTTACTAAAAACCTCCGTTTCTATCACCAAAAAGCCCCCGGTTCCTTGGCGAAAAAATCCCAACATTAGAAACCATCCCATATTTTCTTTACCGAAAAAATGCACCCAAAAAGCTCACGAGAAAGCCAACAAACCTTACCAGAAGACGTAAAGCACGGTCTCTATTGTCAAGGAGAAATCCATTCCTTCCCAATAAAACCTAAAACCTTACCCAAAAAAATCCCAAACCTTACCATAAAAAATCATGGGTTCTTACAAAAAAAAGGTGTTTTTAACCAAACTCCCCCTAAAGGGTACCAAAACAAAAACCCAAACCCTGCGGATGGGGCAGGTTCGGGTACTAAAATGGTGCAAATGGAGGACTTTTTGGTAAGAACTGGTACAGACTGATAGGCTTTTTGGCGAGAAGAAGGGCGGGGGGGGGGGGGGGTAAGAAATGGTGCCAATTGGGGGGAAATTTTCGGCAAAGAAAATGGGCCAGAGGCTTTTGGGAACAAAAGCGTGCAAATAGGAGGGACAGGTTTGGTAAAAGAAACTGGCGCAAGGGGTTTTTGTATAAAAATACAAGTTGGGAGCTTTTGTGGCAGTAAAAAAGGGGTTGTTTGGTACGCACAACGCCAAATTAGGCGTCGCAAATCCGCAAAACAACCATCGAGTCGGGTGCCACAAAGGGTTCAGATTAGTGTCACTGGTTGCGAGTCGGAGCCCTTGTGTCGTTGAATCCGCCACCATGTTGTTCAGTCCCGCATTATGATTCGACAACACGGGCGTCACGGGACATATACAGTCGTTGAGTTGGACACCACATGGCTGGGGGATTGCGGTGTTCGTATTGTGTGCCAAAGGTCGTTCAGTCGTTGAGGCGAGCAGGAAGTCGGTCCTGCCTGGTGGTCGAGTCAAATGTGACGGGTAATTGAGTTGCTGTGAAATCGAATGTGGAGTGGAGCATCGCGGATGGTCAAGTTGAGCATCACGGGTCGCCGAAGCAGGCATCAGTGGTGGTCGAAGCGGGCTTCACAGGTCATGTAGCAAGGCGTCACGAAGAGACAGTCGGGTGTCAAGGGTTGTCCACTCGGCCGTCGAGTGTGATGTCACTGGTCGTCTACCTCACCTTGGCAATGCTGATGAAGACGCTACGGGGAAGTAAACCCACACAATCTTGGATTTCACATGTGTGCTAAGGCATGGTCCCTTTTTCAACCATACCTTCTGGCAAAAAGAGTGGAAGGTTTTGCAACTGTTTCCTCTAGTGGTTTTAAAACAATTGCTTCAGAATCAAAAAGCTTATCTCTTTTCAAAACTAACCTCTTACCTCCAAAACCTGTACCGTGCCCTCATGTGCGCCCCTCGCAGCAAAAACCAAAGCATGCAGGGAATCACTTCATCTCAGTTCACCACCCAAAAGCTTTTATGCAACATGCAAAACAGAAAACAACAAACACTGGCATGTCTGCTATTTTTCAGGAAAACAAAAAAAATTAGTACGCCGATTTCGATGAAGTGAAAAACCACTTAGCAAATTGACAACAGGTAAAAAAATAGCTGAAATCTAGGCCAGATGTTTCTCCTCCCAAAAGTGGCTTCTACACCAGAATGGCAAATCTGCATTACCCATTCAACATATGTGTCAATTGTATTTCTCCAGTCAAACAGAATTTTGGTCTACAAAGCTTGATATTTTCATGCAAAGTCTGATGTCTTATTGTTGCCTTGATGCATGTTGCCACCTCAATAAGTTTTTGCCCAAAACAGTGCACTTATGTTCAATACGTTTGAAGCGTCAATTGACACATCGGCCTGTGTATCAACCTGCAGAATAATCATTTCACCAAACAAACCCTCATGTGCAACACACCCTTCTGTCCCCTCTTGTGGTACATCATCCGCAGTGAACAAGCAAAACAAATATGCCAAACCCATCCTTTCTGTTTCCAGGTCCATACCTTATTGCAGCAGTTGTCGTGAAACACACAAGGAACACAACCCCACTCGAGGCATCAATTGACGCGTCAGCCTGCATCTGAACCTGCAGCACAAGTATTTCACAAAAAAAATACTCATGTTCAATATTCCCTTCTGTCCACTCCTGTATTGCATCCACAGTGGACAAACACGAGCATGAACCCAAACCCATACTTTCTGTTGGCAGGTCGACTGAAAAACAGCAGCAGTTCTCACGAAACGTACAACCAACACAACACCCCTCCGGTAAATGTGGAAAAAAAAAACCCCACGTCGTAGCAGCAACCTGACAATGCATCTGCACTTGGACAAGACAGCTCACAGCAGTGTACCGCATCCCCCCCCCCCCTTTCAGCCTTGTGCAGACAACTGCAGAAGCACATAGGAGCAAAAAGAATGCTTAACAGCAGTCAGAAACGGCTACTGCTTCCGCAACACCCTTCAATACTTGTCCCAACGGAACTGCCAAAGGATTTCCTCCACCGTGGTCAAACACTTGCCTGGGCCTTGTAACCCCCCCCCCCACCTATTGTGCACACAATTCTTCATCCAAACAACAGCAGGTGTTTGGACAATCTTTGACCAAACATGTTTTGATGGGGATGGCTAACCCAGGTTGGGGTGCCTGAGTCACCTTCAAGGCGAGCAGGAACACATGTTACTGGAGCCCTGCTCCTCAACCAGGTTCCACCTGCCAGCCCAGTGCCTCAAAAAGCACTCTTAGCAGCAGTCAGAAACCACCACTGCTTCCGCAACACCCTTCAATACGTGTCCCAACGGAACTGCCGAAGGATTTCCTGCACTGTGCTCGAACAGGCCCTGTTGAGGTCAGAACACGTGAACAAATGATGACACAGATGAACCATGAAATGTGACCATGGATAACAGTGCTTGGATGTTTCATTATGAGAAATGTCTCTTGGTTGCGCCGCTGTCAAATTTCCATGGGTAGGAAAAATTGACAAAGAAATGCCTCAGCGTCAATCGCACCCACTGGTCCCACCGGTAGACCGGAGAGCCTGGAGACGACGATCTGCCTCTGTATCCACATTTGTTACATACGTGCCGCAGTGGTTGGGAAGGAAAAATTGACAAAGAAATGCCTCAGCGTCAATCGCACCCACTGGTCCCACCGGTAGACCGGAGAGCCTGGAGACGACGATCTGCCTCTGTATCCACATTTGTTACATACGTGCCGCAGTGGTTGCTCTGTGCTAATTAGCTGACCACTTTCCACTGCAAGGAGCACAGATCAGCGCCAGCAGCGGAGTTGACATAGCTGTCGTTGTGCAGGAACGCCGCGTTTGTGATGTGATGTGATGGCGAAACGATCAGGAAAGACCATAACTCCATTTGCTCAGTCCAGATTAACTGGGGCCACTCACACAAATCAGCGAACTGGCAACCCTGGCCTCACCCTACTGCAACGTCTTCTGAAGGAACGCCTGGAGAGGCCCATAGAGCTGAGGGGCCTCAGAGCGGACGCGGACGTTGGCCTGTGGACTGGAGGGCTTCAGGGCGATCTTGATCAGCAATGAATGGCCATTAATTGTCTTTGCGGCCAAGTTTACGTAGCGTTGTGCCCAATGTTGACAGCGAAGCAAGGCTGGATTACATCTTTGCGTCCCCTCGCCTAGTGTCACAATTTCCCCTCCTGGATGCGTCAATCCTCACGGACTACACCATCTCTGACAACCACCCAGTGGCTGCGGTCTTCCAGTCCCCCTCCCCAATTCTTCTGTCTCAGCCCCCACTCCCCCCTTGCATTTTCCGGAAGCTTTCTAGAGACGAAAAGCAACAATTTTCCAACAGCATACGGCTCATTTCCGACTGGTGCCGGGACCTCCAGGACGCCCCTGCCAGGGCCCCATTGGAAGAGATCATCGCCGCCACTGATTCTCTCCTTATGCAGGTTGGGTCTGCGTACCACAAAATCACGCGTCCGAAACCGCAGCGCAAGGACCAAGAGAGCTACGGCAAGGTCAGGAAATTATTACGCTCACCCCCGCCTCCTTCCTCCCCAGCATTTCCCGAGCACATTGCGGAAGTTCAGTCCGTGGTAAACACCTTACGGTCCTCGGACGAGACCAAAGCGAAGAGAAAGCTTCACAGTAGTCTGGTCCGAGGGGTCAAGATGAAAACCACTGTTGCTCGCACCATCTGCCCTAAAGACCTGGAGCCTCTCGTAGTCAGAGATCCAGCCACCAAAGAGCTCCTGAGTGACCCAGCGGATGTAGCTAAAGTTTTTGGGGACACCCTGCTTCATCTTGGAGGGCATCCAGGTTACGCCCCCCCCCAGGACTTCGTCGACGAGGTCCTGTCCCACTCGCCCACATGCCCCGTTTCTGCCAAGAACGACCACATACCTCCTGTGACCTGGCAGGAGTTCCAGAACCACCTAAAACACAGTAAGCCATCACAAGCCGGGGGACCGGACAAAACAAACAACTACATCCTGGCCCTCTGTCCGGAACCCATTCAACGTTTTTTCCACTCCATTTTAAACCGCTTCCTCCACTCGCCGCTACCGCCGCACTGGCTATGCGCGAAAATATGTTTGCTTTATAAAAAGGCGACCCTTTCTCCCCCTCAAACTACCGTCCTATTGCCCTCTTAAACTGTATTTACAAACTCTTGGCCACTTTTGCCTGCAAACACCTGCGTGCTCAGGCTTTTGCACACGACATCCTTTCAGAAATCCAGCACGGTGGCCTTCCCGGCCACCAATGCGCTGATCATCTGTATCACCTCAAGGCCCTTTATGCAAAATTGAAGAAGAGCTACTCGCTGTTCATCGATTTCAATAAAGCCTTTAATTCTGTGCCTCATGGCACACTCTGGACCGTCCTCGAACGGGCAGACTTTTCTACCTCCACAATTTCTCTCATAAAGCAACTATACTCCTTCCCACAAGACAGCCCCATCATCAATGGCCGCACTCCCCACGCATACCTCCAAACCAGGGGCCTCCGACAAGGATGTCCCCTCTCCCCCCTACTCTTCATTCTCTATCTCAACTCCCTCTTCCACCATTTTTTTGCCACTGTGCCCCCCCCCCCCGGGCAAATGCCCGCACTAGCCACCACGCCTACATCGACGACATCCTGATCAGAAGTGAGGACGTCATCTACGTCCAAAACAGTCTCAACTACTTCGATGGGCCAGCCAGGGAATGGGGTCTGGACATGAATGTGTCTAAGACCGAAGTCCACGCCAATGGCACAGCCCCCCAAAAAGAGTTTCTGACACCCAGGGGCTCGGAGTTCCACACGTACAACAAAAAAACGGGTCGCCCGCACACATGCTATAAATACCTGGGGGTTTATCTTTTTACTTGCCACCAGGCAAAGGGCCTGTTTCACATGCTCAAGGCGGAGATCCAGAGTTATTTTGCCCGGCTCTCTCCCTTGCCTCTTACGCTTAGTGAGAAGGTCCGCCTGACGAACTCTCAGCTGGTCCCAGCACTCGCCTACCGCTTAATCACCCACTCTCTTTCCCCCAACCAGCTCGAAAAGCTTCAGGCACTCATCTGGGCGGGAGTTGCGTCTCGCAGCGTCACACGTCTAGTCTCCCCCAAAGACCGTTTCTCGGCTCGCCCAAAGGGAGGGTTGGGAATGAAGTTCCTACCGCACAGCGTCCACGTTGCCACCGTGAACTATGGGCTACGGGCCCTTTGCGGCCGTGCCCCAAAAGTCAGTTGGCCGTCTGTACGTCCAGTCTCTACTTAGCTCGAACCAGAGGGCCTCGGACCCAGTGCAAAACTCTTTTATGGACTCCATCCATGCCCTTGGCATATCTTTCCACAGCATAGGCCCGTGGAGACCCACTGCTATTCGAGATCTAACGCCTGGTACCCAGCTAACCGTTAGGTTCAAGTCAGGACAGCCAACAGGAAGAGTGACCGAGGCCACCTCCAAATGGGCCAACGTCTTGTTCCACGACGGGGTCTACTCGGTGGATACCCACACGTCCTACACCATGCACATGCCATGCCACGCCGTCATGGATTACTCCCGCCCCTCTCACTTCCAGCTAGTCCCTGAATTTTTGCGCCCACAAGAGACCATCCCCGAACCCCCAGCGCCACCGCACAACGCACACGCACTGGGAATCAGCCAACACGGCCACCTCTTCGCTCTGCAGGCACAACACTACCTAGAGAAGAAGTCTCTCGACGAGTGGGGATGCCACGATGCCGCGGAGGCACTAACCAGGCCGCCGACCCCCGGCCTACAGCGGGTATTGCTATATTCCGATGGCTCCTCCGGTGAGTCCGGCCATGCGGCCGCCGTCACGGCCTTTCTACCCGACGGTACGACCAGAGTCCTGTGCCTATCCTCACCGCATCCCTCTTCTCTGGGTTCGGAGTTCTGGGGGGCGGTAGCAGCCATTCGCTGGATCCACAGGGAACTTTCCCAATACGAAGTATGTTTGTTGATTGACAACGAACAGGTGGTGTCCACCCTCCAGAAATGCCAAGTCTATGGGCCCAGCCCGTTCCAAGACGACACATGGACCGTCGCCGTACACAGCGCCCTACTGCTCATCACCAACCCCCTCCACATCATGTGGATTAAAGGTCACGCCAATTTCATTGGCAACGAAATCTGCGACCATTTCTCTAAATGGGCAGCACACAGCCTGATTTTTACCCTGGACCTCCTCCCCCCCCCCCCCACTGGGTTCAGTGGCGGTACACCACCTGCCTGTCCTCCACAAGTTTAAGGTGCAGCAATTCCGCCACCTGTTGCCGCAGCATTCCCATAGCAACATAGCGGTCGGCCCCAGCTTCAGCCTGTACAATAAAGCTTCCTGGTTTTCGTCCCTGTTTTTCAAACTGGCGGCCGGGTGCTACAATGTGCACGGGTGCCAGTGGAGCAATATGCTCCACGACTACCACTGTTCCAGGTGCGGACAGCACCATCCTTTCGACCCTTTATCATGCCTGGCCTTCTGCAAAGCGTTGGACCAGCACGTCCAGGCATACGTCTCTTCCTGGGGACCCCTTTTCAGCCCCGTTGTCCTGCACTGGTGGCTCTCTGGACCCTCAAAGGCTGACCGCAAGAAGTTCATGAGAACTCTGGTACCTAAGTCCCTATGGTCCTGCCTCTCCAAGCCGATCCCGGGCTCCACTCGCGCCGAGCACAGAGCCATGCTTGGCCTAGCCCTGGAGGAACGCGTAAAGCGCCTGGACAAGGCTGTCCACCAAGCACATGATTGGCTATGTTCGAATCCTCTACCTTGGGACCCAATACTCTGGGCCCACCCCTCCGACCCTCTCAACCCCTTCTCGGTTTCGCACGGTGCGTTCAGTACCTCCGTCCGCATGCCCCCACGGACCCGCCCCGTATACCAGCACCCCCCACCTGTCCCCAAACACGCCTTAAAAAAACCGTCCAAGCCAGCGTCAGCCAAAGCACAACCAACCACTCGCCGCGCGCCGAAAAACTCCAAACGCCCGTCCAGCCGCGCATCCGCACCACGCCCCCCCCCCCCCCTCGGCCATTCCCCGCCCTCCTCAGCACTCACGCCCACGGCCACCACAAAAACGCCAACGATCACCACAAACCCATCAGGCCACAATCGTTTGGGCGCCCCCAAAGCGCACCAAGACCGCTCTCCCCCTCCCACCCCCACGCTCCAAGACACGCTACCGTCAAACACGCCTACCTCTCCCCTCAAGGCCCACGGCTACTAGGTGCCCAGGTCCGTCTGCCCCTGCCCCCCCCCACTCCAACGCCTCCCGGGACATCCGAAATTTTTTCCGCCCATCCAGCGATCTTCTGTCTCCTCCTCCCGACCCCTTCAGCCCTCCGCCCCTTTCTGAACCCCCCCCCTCCCCCACAGGGTAAATCAGCGTTCATCTAACCAAACCATCAGAGCAGCCGTGTACATATCTTTATATGTTGTTGTAAATACTTTCATTGGGGGACGTCAGCCCCAGAACAAGTTGATGCGGTTAAGAACATTCAAAAAAAAGAAATGCCTCAGCGTCAATCGCACCCACTGGTCCCACCGGTAGACCGGAGAGCCTGGAGACGACGATCTGCCTCTGTATCCACATTTGTTACATACGTGCCGCAGTGGTTGCTTTGTGCTAATTAGCTGACCACTTTCCACTGCAAGGAGCACAGATCAGCGCCAGCAGCGGAGTTGACATAGCTGTCGTTGTGCAGGAACGCCGCGTTTGTGATGTGATGTGATGGCGAAACGATCAGGAAAGACCATAACTCCATTTGCTCAGTCCAGATTAACTGGGGCCACTCACACAAATCAGCGAACTGGCAACCCTGGCCTCACCCTACTGCAACGTCTTCTGAAGGAACGCCTGGAGAGGCCCATAGAGCTGAGGGGCCTCAGAGCGGACGCGGACGTTGGCCTGTGGACTGGAGGGCTTCAGGGCGATCTTGATCAGCAATGAATGGCCATTAATTGTCTTTGCGGCCAAGTTTACGTAGCGTTGTGCCCAATGTTGACGGTCACGGCCAAGAAATACGAATCTGATTCCATGGAGTTCCAGCTTGGCCTGCACCCAAGCCGGTGTCGGGAAGGAGAGCGTGATCATGAAGGAAGAATCTTGGCTGATGGTCCTCCAGATGTTCAAAAACTCCTGCTTCTCGATAGTGGCAGCCTGGCGCAAAGGCATGGTCAATGCAGCGTTGGACTGGAGAGGGGAGGGGGTTATTAGAAGAGAGGACGAGGGGGCAGGGGGGTGGAGGAGACCTGGAACCCAAAAGTTTGTGTACCAGAAAGAACCTAAATCAATGTTTCCTTCTCTACATCTAATTTTTGCCCGCTATAAAATCTGGGTTCAAAGGGGGGGGGGGTACCCCTGGGGGCTTGTTGAGAGATACAGAGTTAACGTGTAAAGATAAGAACGCAATGGGTCTCCTAATATGTTGCAGCACGAACACCAACCAACCAACCACTCACGTGGACGTGTGTGGAATGGGCTGGAAGACCAGCGGAAATTCTGAAATGGAACCAGACATGAAGCGGGTTAAAAAACAGTGCATATGCCAGCAACAAACACAAACGGGCACCAGTGAGACCGGGGTGGGGGAAATTCACTTCGGAACGTGGACATCCCAGGTTCCAACAACGGAACTCTGACAGGTTCATCAAATTCGGCGGAGGTTCACATCTGCAGCATGGGGCTTCAAGGCCTCCTCGTTTGGCGAGAGCCACGCTCACCAAACCAACCCATCCCTGCCACCCCCATCCTACCCCTTCATTCCCTATGCCTTCTTCTCCCTCCTCCCTCCCTATTGCCCTGCATCGCTCCGTCTTGCCCCACACCGCCCTCTGTGCTTCTTCCACACTCTTTACCGCTGTGCTTCTTCCACACTCTTTACTGCACCAGTGAAAGCCGAAGCCACGGTCTGTCCAATAGGAAAAAGGCCACATAGCGTTGCGGCTCATCTTTGAGCTGTCTACACCGCAGCAAACCCAATGGTCCATCTGTCATATCGCCAGGTGTCCTACCACTTTCCTGGGCTGTGCAACTGCTGAAGCCCACTCTACACCTCCCAATCATGTGTGTGTATCTCCCCATCCAATCTGCCCCCATCCCATGACTCCCCACTTACCCCATTTCTCCACTTTGACCTCATCTCTACTTCCCCGAAGAGGGGCATGTACACCGATTGCAGGAGAGCATCGTTCACCTCGAAACCAAGCAGAAATGAATATGGGGTCGAGGCAACCCCTGATTTTAAAGGTACCAAGGGTCAGGAGGGCAAACGCTCTCTGCAAGATCAACAGTACCAATGGTAATGATCCAATTTGTGGTGTCCTGACACATCGGTTGTGGATGGCTGAGGTGGGGTATCTTGCAGCGTTGTTTGGAATTAGAGGGGGGGGGGCTACTGACTGGAGGACAAAGAGGCTGGAATGACAGCCAGAACCAGGTGCAGAAACAACTGCGAATGAGGCAATGTACTCCACAGGTCGAATCATATCCCTCCATGATAGACATACGGTAGCCACAGTGGGTGAACAAAAAATTCTCCTGCCTTCGGCAAGGCACCTGCAAGAGAGGCTGACAGTCAGCCAATGAGTCAGTCAATCAGGCCAGCAGTCAGTCAGGCAGTCGGTTGGGCAAGCAGGCAGGCAGGCAGGCAGGCAGAAACACACGTCGCACGCTACATCTACAAACACTGGGGAACCCCATTGACTCCAGAGCAGTCGGCAATCCAGTGGTAAAACATTTGCCTGACAATTCAAAGTCGTCGGGCCGGCGCAGGTCGACCGACCCATTATTCTCTTTCCCCCGACCCTGGTTCAAATCCCTCTAAGCACAAACTTTTGACTCAGAATTAAAAAAAACATTGGGGGATCGTTTTGTCAGGCAAGATAATGATTCTACAAGGGGTCAGGAATCCAATATCATGCCTTCAGGTATGCCACCCGAAAGGGGGGGGGGGGGGGGCAACAAGCCCTCCCGCGATTCTGGCATTCTTGCAAAACTGGGGGCAGGGGCAAAAAACAACTTTTTTTTGCGATTTTGGTTGCGGAACCCATTTTTGCGCAGGGCATGGCGCCAAAAATTATTTTTGTTGCGCCCCTGACCCATGTGTGGTTGTGTGGAAGTGTGTACGTGGGAAGGGGGAGAGTGGGTAGTTTTGTGGGTGAGTGGAATGCCTGCCCCACTGCATACAATTGCAGCGGTCTGCCCTCGTGGCATGCACTCCCTTGCCCCCGCTGACAGGCTTCATCTTTATTCATTCCTGGACCGTGAAGTTCACAGGGTGCTCTTTACCACAAAAGATGTGGCAATTGGTAACACAGGGGGGGGGGCATATCATTAGGGGGTCGGGTTCGGGGGTGGGGTTGTGAGACCATGGACATGTCTGGTATAGCATCCACCATCCTGAGGTATGTTTGTCCACACCTTGTTGATGACAAACATCGTGTCAAACGGCAACTGCTTTTGGCTTTTGAGCACTTGCTGTTTGTTCCGCTTAGCTCTGGTTTCTTCTCCTGAAACACAAAGGAGCCAAAAACAGAGCCTCCGAAACAGAGTATGGGTTCGAGAGAGAGGGGACGGGGGGCAGGGCAGATCAGGGCACTACATGGTGAGAAGCCCAAATGACGCCTGCAGTGGGTTGCTGTCTAACCGGCGGCCCCTATTGGCCTCTCACCACGTACCCTTGTCTTTTCCCTGAATGCTCCCGCTCAGAGGCAGCGGTGCCCATTGAGGCTTGCCCCCATCAACCATGGTTGAACATATACGCGCTACACGCGGTCTTTTTGGGAAAACTGTGTATAGGAACACTTTTCTCTTCTTTTTTTCTCTCTTAATGACCCCCCCCTGGGTAGTGGGCGGATTCTGAACGGAGCTGCCTTTCCCTGCCTCACCCTTGTGGCATGTCCGGACCTGCCTGGCCCAGGTTTGCTCCACGGGATCGTGCTGCGCATTTGTTTGGAAGATGCGCCGGCGTTGCTGCAGGGACGATATCTGCGGGTTGGTGGCCAAGGCCCGCAAGCACATAGACGATTTGCTCAAGCTGAAGTGCACGGAGTATCTGGAGGTGTTTCCGCAAAACGAGCAGTTCGATTTTATGATGTCAAAGTTTAAGGCCCGCTTGATGGCAGGTGGCATGCCACGCTGAACATGCTCCTGGCTGCAGGTACTCAGGGTCTGCCAGAACGTGCCATCCATGAGTTCATTTACCGTTGAATTATCCCTCACTGGCCATTGTTTGCGCCCCCCAACCAACCAGGCGTTATGGAACCTTGGCACGCCAGGACGGGTTTTGCCTAACCACCCTTCTTTGGTAAACCATGTTTTCACGCCCTTGTAATCAAAGCATGGAGGTTTTGCCACATGGCTGTACATAGTGGCTCAAATTAATTCCGAGATGGCCCCAATTCCTCCCCACATGACCTACGATACAGGGGCGCCGGGGGGTGGGGGGCACCCTTCACAGAGCCACACCTTTTTTCTGGCCACGCTTTCGGCCATGTGGAGCTGCCTGCAGATGGATGGGAGAAGGTGTGTGCAGGGGAGCCGATCACGACAGGTCCAGCCAGGACAGGCAGATGGTGCTCCACTGGGTCGGTGGTCTGGCACAACTCACGCACTGACTCAGGACCCTCACACAGAGAGTGTGTGGAGATGGACCCGTGCCAGCAGGTTGCCCAAGCTTCCGGGAGCTCAACCACATCCCTTTTCTTGGCTGGTGCAGGCTGGGCCGAACCACAAAGATATCAAGACACCATATGGACCGATTCCTGTGGTCTGCGCCGCTGGTTGTGCATGGTACAAATCCATTTCAATGCTCCAGAGTACACGCCACTGAGGATCCAGACGTGCCTCTCATTAAACGCGGCGGACTAACCTTCTCCTTTGGGCTTAGCTCCAAGGGGGGTGGTCGGGTGGGGCTGTGGGGGGGGACGCCCCCCCCCCCCAGTAGACCCTGAGTTGTTGGAGGCGCCGAAGGAATTTTTTGGCCCAAACTGACTTTCGCCGAAGGCGCCAGAGAAAATTTTTGATTGGCCGAAGACCCGGCTTCCCATCTTTCCAGGGGTGGAAGACCTTCCCGCGGTGCGCGGCCCGGAGGGGGGGACGGGGGGGCGGGGGAAAGCCCTCAGATGCTGCTGCTCTCCTCGCAGTGCCCGGCGCCGATCGACTTGTCGCCATTCACAAAAGATCCACCAAAGCCCAAGTGTTGGCCCCCCGTGTCCGTTCCTCCGTCGGCGGCGAGTCCCGGCACCAACACATTTGAAGGGTCCACACGGCAATCATCAGCAGCCCAAAGGGGGGGGTGGGGGTGACCCGCAGAGGACCACCGCCGTTGCTGATGTGGCAATGGACGGCGTGCTTTGCTTTGGAGGTCGCTTTTGGGAGGCCGAGCTCATCGCCAAGATCGACCGCCCCGTGCACTCCCAAAAGTGACCTCGGAAGGAAATAGACACTCAGGAAGTGATTTTCAGTGCCAAAGTCAATTCTTTTTTGGCAGGGAACAAGCTCGTTTGTTCGGGTTCAGCACCAATTAATTAATTAATTTATCCCCCACTACGGGACCTCGTGGGCTGGGGCTGCGGAGCCGTAATTCACGCTTTGCATCATCTCTAATTTGTAGAAAGCGATGGTGTCAACAGATCAACGCATGAGAGAGCGTCATGGCGTGCGCCATGTGAGCCACGGGTCAGTGTGGTTGGCTCATTCCATTTCCCCACACCAGGCGTCGAAGAATGAATCACAAAGCAGCAAAGTCTTGATTTTGTCCCCCTCAGGGAGTTAGAAGCTCAAATAAGCTTCTATTGGCAGGCCCTACTCACCTCTATTCAGAACAATCCATCTCAGCCATAATGCTCGTAAAGGCTGATTGCTGCACTGTTAAAGCTAACAGACACTCAGGCATTTTTCACATCCTGAGGTCACTTTGTGACCTCGGCCTGGCAAGTCCCCGAGACCATTGCCTCCAAAGTAGTGCTTGTGTCGTGGATTGCGACGAAACAAGCGCCCCGCACCGCAGTCTCAATAATCTCCTCAGGTGAGCGACCCTTTTTGCTCGTGTCGTCCACAGAGTTTTGCTTAACAACTCAGCATCTCGGGGGGGGGGGGGCGTCTGACACCCCCCCCCCTTAAGTGATTGGACAAATTTCCCAGATGAAAATATGCCTTGACCCCCGACAATGCGGAGCGGCTTGGGGTTATTTTTGAAATCATGTGTTTGATCCATTTTCTGCCACAGTTTTGGTCCCTAAATAGCCCAGTTCCAGTTCAGCCATGCCACTATTTCCCGCTGGTTCTCTAATAAATCTTCGGGTTTTACCCCAGTTCTCCTGGTGTTTTCCCTGTTGTCAACCCCCCCACCAAATTCCTCATTGTTGTTGTTGTTGTTGTTGTTCGTGTGGCTAGATTTCAGGGGAGCAGGGTGTACTAATATATCCTGTACTCTGCAACCCTCTCCTAACGCCACGTGCCTCCAAGACATGGTGACAGAGTGGCTACAAAATGGCTTGGATTTGACTTGGTTGTAGAAACACAGGGTGGCAAGTTGGAGGTTTCCACGTCCTGCTCCGTATACATGGGGGGACTGTGCGCAGAAATTGGGGAGTATTGTGCATCAATGGGGACAGTTTGCAGCTGAGTCACCTGCACACATTACCCATCAGCATGGGCAAGTGCATATTGGATTTAATCTGAATTTTGGTGCCACTCTTGTATGAGGGGCCATTGTGATCCATATTTCATTGTTTCATTGTTTTAACAGGAGTCGGAAGTGTCAAGTGTCAAGTTTCAAGACGTAGATTCTGGTGATGATGTGAAGGACGTCGGCAAGGGCCCTGTGTTTATTACAATTGTAGACGATGATGATCCCGGGATCGTGGCTGGTAATCAGGTCTGGATCACCTGGATGCAGGTCGGAGGCAGAACTGGGTGCACAACTCGGCACCACTGGGCTGGGGGGCGTGTGGGGGCGCCCCCCTGGACCCACACTCTTTAAGTAAGTCTGACCCCCCCCCTGGACTCACCCACCCACCACCCTCCCCCCCCCCCCGCTTTTAAAATATTGGGCCAAATTTTCCTCCGGGCCTTCGGCCGATCAAAATTCTATTGCCTTCGGCAAGTCCACCTCGCAGAGAATCTACCGCGAGCAACACACACCCAAAATAGGGTGGAAACTACATACATACCGGCTAAAACATGCTTTACATACCTTGGATGATCATTTTAGGTGATCACGGTATCAAAAAAACAAGTTTCGAAAACTTCCATTTTTGAGGTGCTCAGGGTGACAAATTGCATCAGCAGGTTGTGTACCAATCCCTTGGGGGACCCCCCCCCCCTTGGACCTAATACCCAAATCGGGTGAAAAACACGTAAATACGGCCTAAAACATGCTTTACATACCTTGGATGGTCATTTTAGGTGATCACAATATCACAAAAACAAGTTTCAAAAACTTCCATCTTTGAGTTGTCCGGGTTGAAAAACTGCATAAGCAGGTTGTGCACCCGTCCCTTGGGAGCCTTCCCCCCCCCCCCCCGACCTGATACCCAAATAGGGCGAAAAACACGTAAATACGGCCTAAAACATGCTTTACATACCTTGGATGGTCATTTTAGGTGACCACAATATCAAAAAGCCATGTTTCAAAAACTTCCATTTTTGAGCTGTCCGGGTTGAAAAACTGCATAAGCAGGTTGTGCACCCGTCCCTTGGGAGCCCCCCCCCCCCCCCCCCCAACCTGATACCCAAATAGGGTGAAAAACACGTAAATACGGCCTAAAACATGCTTTACATACCTTGGATGGTCATTTTGGGTGGTCACAATATCAAAAAAACAAGTTTCGAAAACTTCGATTTTTGAGCTGCCCAGTGTGAAAAACTTCATAAGGAGGTTGTGTACCAATCCCTTGGAAGACCCCCCCCCCCCGGACCTAATATCCAAATGGGGTGAAAAACACGTAAATACGGCCTAGAACATGCTTTACATACCTTGGATGGTCATTTTAGGTGATCAAAATATCACAAAAACAAGTTTCAAAAACTTCCATCTTTGAGCTGTCCGGGTTGAAAAACTGCATAAGCAGGTTGTGCACCCGTCCCTTGGGAGCCCCCCCCCCCCCCGACCTGATACCCAAATAGGGCGAAAAACACGTAAATACGGCCTAAAACATGCTTTACATACCTTGGATGGTCATTTTAGGTGATCACAATATCACAAAAACAAGTTTCAAAAACTTCCATCTTTGAGCTGTCCGGGGTGAAAAACTGCATAAGCAGGTTGTGCACCCGTCCCTTGGGAGACCCCCCCCCCCCGACCTAACACCCAAAAAGGGTGAAAAACACGTAAATACGGCCTAAAACATGCTTTGCATAGCTTGGATGGTCATTTTAGGTGGTCACAATATCAAAAAAACAAGTTTTGAAAACTTCGATTTTTGAGCTGTCCAGGTTGAAAAACTGCATAAGCAGGTTGTGTACCAATCCCTTGGGAGACACCCCCCCCCCCGGACCCAACACCCAAATAGGGTGAAAAACACGTAAATACGGCCTAAAATATGCTTTGCGTAGCTTGAAATGTCATTTTGGGTGGTCACAATATCAAAAAAACCAGTTTTGAAAACTTCGATTTTTGAGCTGCCCATAGTGAAAAAGTGCATAAGCAGGTTGTGTACCAATCCCTTGGAAGACCCCCCCCCCCCCCCGGACCTACTACCCAAATCGGGTGAAAAACACGTAAATACGGCCTAAAACATGCTTTACATACCTTGGATGGTCATTTTAGGTGATCACGATGTCAAACAAGTAAGTTTCGGAAACTTCGATTTTTGAGCTGTCCGGGGTGAAAAACTGCACAAGCAGGTTGTGTTCCGGCCCATTCACTAAGCCATTATTGGTGGAAAGAGCCATTTTGCGTTTTTGGCACGGGTTGTGAACGGCCCTAAGCAAGGCTAGAGACTGCAAAAAACGTCCTTCCGTATACTAGGAGGCAGATACTGTCACAACATCCCCACTCACACCCTCAAAGTGGATACCACGGGGTCACCGAGGTCGCCAAAACCGCCAACATAGCAAAAATGGCTGAAAAGTGCATAAACTGCATAAGCGCT